>JAPJBO010000157.1:0-320266 GCA_030068145.1 Diplonema papillatum
AGGTTCGAGGGGACGGACACCTTTCTTTTAGTATACCAGCCGGCCCCTGAGCAGCCCGAGACCTCGAAGGACACAGAGAGGAGAGATGGCACGCCGTCGACGGTGGATGGGCCCGAGCCGGCTGGCAACAGGCCCGGAGTCAAGGGGCCAAGCCCGGAGGAACTCCTCGCGAGGTTCGTGGAGGCAACTTTTTTTTTTTCAACTGGGAGCATCGTACGGGAAACAAATGGGGCTAGGGGTGTGTTGGGCTAGTTCCTTTTCAATTTTCTCGTGGGATACGAGAAGAACCCTCTTCCTCCGCGTCCACCCGCGGGGAAGATCTTACACCCGAAGAGAAGTTCCTTCACCAAGCGGCCATGTCATTTTGCGAATCGGCGCTTGGAGTGAAGGAAAGTCTCTTGGGAGCAAGTCTCCTGGGAATAAAAATGCACCGCCGTACTGTTTCCAGACGTGTACCTGGTGCCTGGCCGGTGTTCCCCGTGTTTCGATTTCTTTTTAACACAAACAGCAAATGGCACAACCACATCACTGACAGGCGCGGTTTTTTTGACCGCACCGGTTCACATTGAACCGGCGCCTGCCACACGGCACTGGGGAACCCCTTCTTTTCACTTTCTGGGGGTTCAGCTGGGAGCCTGGAAAGGCCGCTGCTTCGCCACAAGCAACCCTTTCTCGCACAGGCAAAGGAAATTCTACAACTTTGGCCCCGCAAGAGAAGCCTAGCACCTAAGCAGAAGGGGAGAAGGGTGGCAGACAGAGCCTCACAAGGCAGGAGGCACGAAGCCGAGGCAGCCGGGGACATCGAAAGGGATTCACTGAGCTCGGAGTCGGGCGAGCCCAACTCCCTGTCGACAGGTCCACGGATAGCCACAAAGTCGAGGGGAACTGGATCGGAGGAGAAGGCGGACGGGCAGGCCTTTCATGAGTCCCCCCCTGATACCCCCCGGGCCCCTGTTCCGGACACCGAGCCTGAAGTCCTCCCTGTTGTGGACATCTAAGTGCCCGCAAACCCGGGCAAGTGCGCCTTTAAAGCCCCGAAGCTGCTGAACTTCGGTCCCATCCGCCAAAATGCCTTACGCACTGACCACAAGCCGGACCAAACTTGCGAGTGTGGGACTGCCGCTTTTTCTGGCGGGATTTACCCACTAAAAAACCTTAACTCAGGATTAGTCGTTTAAGGAGCGGGAATCACCCCTTTTTTTTTTAACCCGGAAAAAATGCTTTACGCACGACCCCCGTGGACTAAGCGGAGAGTGTGGGACTACGTTCGTGGTTTTTTTTTTGGAAGAATCGTACGGGGGCCTTCGAGGCAAACTGGGAAAAATGGGCAAGACAAGCAAGTTCCAAAAGGGGAAGTTCAAATACTTCGTTTGTGGGCCGACACTCGGGTATTCTCCGGTGTCTTTTCGATTGGTGTGACTCAGTCCCTCCTGCTGCAAATTTTGTGAAATGCAGGAGTGGACTTGTCACAGCCAACCGCACAGACAGCCTTGATTTTTTTTTAAACACCAGGCCGTACAGTTTGCCAGACAAGAAACCTGGTGCCTGACCTGGTGGGTTCTCCGGGTTCACTTCTTCACAACGAAAAACGGCACAACCACGAACACAGACAGGCGCGGTTTGAACCCGCACCAGTTGCACACTGCAACCGGCGCCTGCCCCACGGCACTGGGGACTCAGAAAAACGAAAGGAGAGTCGGCTAAGGGCCTGGAAAGGCCGCGGCTCAGCCACAAGCCGCCACCTGTCACTCAGACTGGGGCCAACTAATTCAAAAAACCGGGGGCACATTGGTAACCATCCCGATTTTACCCCGCCTTCACGATGAGAGGGCCACAAGGGAGTCAAACTTGGCAAGGCTCACCTGGAAGGTGCCTCTTTGCACCGCCCCCCCCGTTCCTGCTGGGCAGCTTGGGGCAGGATCTTTTACGCCCGGGAAGGGTAGGTGCGCAGCTCGGACGCCAGATACGAAGTAAGGGGCTTTCACCCACAGCAAAGGTACTGCTTGCCTTGGCCGCGTTTCGAAAAACACGTTTCCAGGGGACACCGCGAGGAGGTGGCAAGTCAGATTTTGTCCCCCCGTAGGAGCTTCGAATTCCTGTGACGGTTTCGTTGGATGCATCGGTCAAAATATCAACAAAAATATGTACCCATAGCTCTGTCAGAACCTTTTCGCTGACTCGGAACTTCACATACCTTGACTGCTTCCACACGAACTCTCGAACACCAGATTTTTCAAGCACAACTCCGACCCGAACCATCTTGTGAATTTCTTTTCTTCTTCTAGTTCCTGTTTGCGTTGTGTGTGCTGAATCCTGTTTTCTTTCGAGTCGGCCTCTTCACACAAGAGGCCGAACCTGGACAAGAAGGCCCACATCGAAGCACTAAGAATCCATCAAATGCACGAGGGGGCCCGCAGGGCCACCGAGTGCGGGTTTGCGGGCATCGGCAGCGCGTTGAGCATGTTCCGGGTTTCCGAGGGACACCACGAGGAGGTGCAGGTCAGATTCTTGCCCCTCATGTACTAAGGAAACACGAGATATGAGACCTTCTTTTTTTTTTTTTTTTTTTTTAAATTTTTTATTTTCTGACCATCGAAATAACACTGTTCGCATGAGCATCGAATTCCTGTGGGGGTTTCTTTGGATGCATCGGTCTGAAATGGAAGAAAACGGGTACCCATAGCTTTCTCACAACTTCTTCAATGACTCACAACTCCACATACCCAGATAGTTTCCACACGAGACCCGCAGAACCACTCATTGATAACCCCTGGGCCTCCGGAGGCCAGTCTTCTTCACTTCCTGGACTTTGAGGGCCATCTTGTTCGAGGAATGCCAAAAACGGCAACACGCGACCTTCTCCTGATGTCGAATTCGGGGGGGCTTGTTCCCCGAAGTTCCGACCCTTCAAAGAATGACGTTTGTCTGAGCTTCGAATTCCTGTGAGGGCTTCTTTGGATGAATCGGTCAAAAACGGAAGAAAACGGGTACCCATAGCTCTCCCAAAACCTCTTCAATGACTCGCAAATCTGCATGCTTTGACGGTTTCCGCAAGAAGAGCTTTTCCAATCAACCAAACACACGGTCATTGTTGACCAACCAACTGGGGAAACAATATCAAAGACTGCCTGCGTCGGCCGCGCGTTCAGCACGTTTCCGAGGGACACCACGAGGAGGTGCAGGTCAGATTCTTGTCCCTCATGTAAAGAAACGCATGATAAGAGACCTTCTCCCTTTCAAAAGGGGGGGGGGCTTGTACTCCGAAGTTCCGACCGGCGAAAGAACACTGTTCGTATGAGCTACGAATTCCTGTGAGGGTTTCTTTGGATGAATTGGTCAAAAATTCGAGAAAACGGGTACCCATAGCTCTCCCAGAACCTCTTCGATGACTCGCAAGTGGGCATACCTTGGTTGGTTTCGCGCGAAACTTCAAAGACCAGCTTTTCGGATCACCAAATTCGTCCGACATTGTCGCTATACATTGTGAACTTGTTTTTTGGTACTAAATTTTCCTGTTTTTGTTGCGTTTTTCGCTCTCTTTCGAGTCGGCCTCTTCACAAAGAGGCTGTTTCTAGAAGGAAGGCTGAAACACACTGAGAATCAATCCAATACACGAGGGGGCCCGCAGGGCAACCGAGTGCGGGTTTGCGGGTTCTGAAGGCCAGTCCCTCCAGAAAAGTTGGCTCACATCAAGGCTTCTAAAGGCCAGTCCTTCCAGAAAAGCTGGTCCACATCAAGGCTTCTAAAGGCCAGTTCTTCCAGAAAAGTTGGCTCATATCAAGGCTTGTAAAGGCCAGTCCCTCCAGAAAAGTTGGCTCACATCAAGGCTGCTAAACGATTCCCTCCAGAAAAGTTGGCCCACATCAAGGCTTCTAAAGGCCAGTTCTTCCAGAAAAGTTGGCTCACATCAAGGCTTCTAAAGGCCAGTCCCTCCAGAAAAGTTGGCCCACATCAAGGCTGCTAAACGATTCCCTCCAGAAAAGTTGGCTCACATCAAGGCTTCTAAAGGCCAGTTCTTCCAGAAAAGTTGGCTCACATCAAGGCTTCTAAAGGCCAGTCCCTCCAGAAAAGTTGGCTCACATCAAGGCTTCTAAAGGCCAGTCCCTCCAGAAAAGTTGGCTCACATCAAGGCTTCTAAAGGCCAGTCCCCCCAGAAAAGCTGGTCCACATCAAGGCTTCTAAAGGCCAGTCCCTCCAGAAAAGTTGGCTCACATCAAGGCTTCTAAAGGCCAGTCCTCCAGAAAAGCAGGTCCACATCAAGGCTTCTAAAGGCCAGTCCCTCCAGAAAAGTTGGCTCACATCAAGGCTTCTGAAGGCCAGTCCCTCCAGAAAAGTTCGCGAACCTTCGGCTTGCACTGCAAAAGCAGCATAATTGTGTCTTGCGCACGAGCGCTTCACAACGAGGGGTCCCCCTAGGGCTGCTGTGTGCGGGTTTGCGGGCAGGTTTGCGGGTTTGCCACGAATAAACAACTTTTCTTGCGGAATTTCTACCTGTGGTAAGTGAAATCACGCATTTTGAGCTCGTTTGGAGAGACTAACCCATGAGTGTATGATCCTCGGTGCTCAAAGACCTGTGAAGATAACCCCTCCTGTGAAGAAATCCCACCAACGCAACAAGAAGGACGTCTACAAGACCCGGCGCAACCAGAGGAATGGAACCTCTTCTGTGACACCGACGCAGAAGACAGAGGCGCAAAGAGGCGGGCTTCAGTTGCGAGAGACGAGTTTCAGCACGCGGTGAGGGAGGCCGTCCGCACCAGCAGGTATGCGAAGATCGTGCGAAGACAATTCGAGGGGATTGCCCACGGCATCGACGGTCCGGCGACACGACGATTGTTGACGGAAGGAGGGCTGACCGGATACCAGCAGTGGCGTAGTGCCGAAACAGGCGCAACACGACCAAGCGGCGGACATGGCAGGGACGATTTAGCTAATGTGTGCGCATTCTGCTCGACCGACAGAAGGTGGATGGATTAGTTGTGAAGGATTGTCGGAGAAAGGAGTTTTCTGTCGACACCTACCCGTGGGGATGGTGCCCTAAACCACCGACTGCTGTGTACCCCATCGATGTGCAGGGAGCCCGGCCGAGCACCACAGCGTAGCGATGGCAAAAGGAGCTCCTCGAAGCGATGGGCGGAGCAAGGAGACGACGCCTCTGCGACGTTCTTTGAACTCGCAATTGACTTCGAGCTTTTTAGCCTGACGCTGACACCGCTCAAAACTCGGCATCGAGAGAAACGCAACACGGGAGGAAGAGAAAAACAGTGGTTGGCGAGGGACGAACTACCCGAACCGCTGACAGCAGTCTTCTTCGACGGCGGTTCGCGGAACAACGGGACGCGTGGGGCCGTTTCGGGTGCAGGAGCCGTATACTACCTCGCGGGGAAGAAACAATGGGAGATTTGTGCCCCGATCGAAGAGCGAGCGACTAACAACGTCGCGAGTACACGGCTCTGATCAAGGCCGGACTTAACAAAGACCACAAATAGCGAACCAGCAGGCGTTTGAAGCTGTGATGCGCGCCTACGAAACCGCCGCACGAGAGCAGACGGCGAAGAAGGCCGGCGACAAGGTGCGAGCCGTACCGCAGGCTGGGCTCCGCAAACCTGCATCACTGAATGGCAGTTTTCGACCGCAGACGCATTACCCGTCGGGATGGGAGCGCAAGCAGGCTCGATGGAAGCACGAAGTCAAGCAGGAGACAAACTGCGCAGACTGAGCGCAAGACGTGCACCAAGGGCAGACCAGGACGTTGGGACCGTGCGAAGTCGAAGAAGGAGTCCAAAAGCGAAGCAACAACACCAACGCGGAAACGCAACTCGAAGGCAGCCAAGCGGACCTCCCAGGGCAGGGGGGAACCTGCGGCATGCGTGACTCAGCCGTGTTTTAAAGGTGAGATGAGATCACTCTGTCAAAGGACCATACCACGAACGCAACAAGAAGACGAAGTAATGTGAAAACGGGTTAAACGGGGAAAATACGTCTGTTTAACGTCTCTGTTTTCGTTTTGTTTTGGAGGGACGAAACGGCCAAGGAGCTAGCGACACAGGGTGCCAACAAGGAGGAGCGAGTGCAAGCGGGAAAAAGCCCAGTGACAGTAAATAGGAGCGCGAAAGACCCAGCCAGGAAGCAAGCCAGCCCTCGACAGAAGAAGCTTGGAGGCGGCATCAAAGCTGATCTGCAGTAGCAAATTCAAACAAACAAACAAGGTTTTCTGTTTCACCTCACGCTCTCTGATGCTCGTGACTCGGCCTAACAAGCCGCCCTCCGGGGGAGGCACGGGCAGTGGCCTCCTGAGCAGCAGTCTGTAAAGCGCTGTTGCTGGCAGATTCCTGCAAGGCACAAGGTCCTGACACATGTGCCCAATACTTTCGCGCTACAATGCGATACCCTTCCAGCATGGCACACGAATGGAGTGGAGACACTGTGGCTCGTGAAGAAATATCCCTCAGCTCCTTTTCTCCGGGTTCGGATCTCGGAATGACCCATAACCGCCGAAGCCAAGCGTCTGTATTGTGAGGGTCAAATAGTTAGCTTTAGTAGTTCTTCTCGGATTCTGATTCAGGTCCAACAAAAAACCCACAGACCTTGCTTCTCTCGAATACGATCGGCGGTTCACTCCAGTAGACATCTGGAAGCGTGGAGCCCATGTGCACTTCGAGGAAACCGTCGATGTTCAAGAATGGGTCAATACGGGTCCAATTGCCGGACAGCATCTTTTCGATGAACCGCCGCGTCACCACGTAGCCGCTGGCGCAGCGATGTTGCGGAATCTTCCACAGCCATGGTGACATGCGCACACCGCCGAGATCCTTTGCATGCTTGTTGAGGCAGCCGCCTACGAAAATAATATCGTATTCCTCCGGTGGTGGAGCTTCTGAAATCATCTTCGAGAACAGCGACGTGAAGTACGGCACGAACGCGCAGTCATCCTGTTCAGTGGGTGACCTTCATTTTACGAATGCGGGGTCGAAGGCCTTATAATCGTGGTGTACTGCGGAAGCGGTGCCGGAGGCACTACTTCTCGCAGGCACACAAGACTCTTTTCGGTGTTGTGCTCAAAGGGCCCGGGATAACGCGATTGGCGGGTGCTCTGCTTTAGCCACGGTGCCCAGCACAGCTGGACCACACCCTTAGGGCGCAAAAATCCCTCTAAAGTGTTGAAATGTGCGCCTGCATGGTACGCTGTGCTGCCCGTCCACAAACCGACCGAAAAGAGTGCCGAGGAAGTAACCGTGAACTGAGGGCAGCATGTCGCGTACACGAAGTACTCTTATGTTTTACTGGAGCGGGGATGTGTGGTGGTAAGGGGTGTAGCAAATTGCACACCTCAAGAACGAGCCCGACGGTCACATTGAGGCGGTGGAACTCAGCGTAGATCTCGAAGTGCTGCGCGGTGACGGCGATGCGGCGGAGAAATCCCTTGTGCACCGGCGTCATGCGGGTTTGCATGATGCCTTGTTGCAGCTCCCTCCACGCCTCGTAGGCGCGGCGCCCGACCCACTCCAGCGCCTCACCTCCCATTTCGAGCTTCGCCATCCCTGGCCACAGCCACTCCAAGCTGTCCTTTTCCTTCAGGACGCGCTCCCACATCCACGAGTCAGAAAACCCAACCTGCATTCCCATCTCCCGCGCCTGAGCTTCGAGCCTCCGCTTGCGCAGCACCGAAGGCGCGTAGTGCACGACACGGACAGCGTCAACACCCGCTGGGGTCCCGCCCGTGCAGGTCGATCCGAACTCGACCCCTGCCAGCCGAAAGATGCCGTTTTCTCCACCAGCAGCCGATTCGACCACCATTTTCACGGTCCTCGCCATCCGCGGCTCGAAGTAGACGACCTGCGGCACGTCCGCCCTCAGCATGGACCTGTCAGACACCTCGAACCGAGCGAATTCAGCCATCTCGGCATCACCGCCGTTCGGAGATGAGAACAAAACAACGGTCGCCGGATCCGATGCACTACCGTGCAGCTCTTTGGCAAGCCGAAGTGAAACACCCGCGACCACTCGTGCGTGACGCAAGTCGAAGGTGAGGTCGTGAGGGGCGCGGAGCTCTACGAATGTGTCAGTGTCACCGTCATTTAAAGCAGGCATCGAGGGTGACACTTCGGAGGAAGGGATCCAAGAACAGCCGGGGCAGTTCAACGCGAGGCGGGTCAAGGCGAAGGGCTCAGCTTGAGAGCCGTCAAATGTGAATTTGATCAGACGGGCGGGCTGCGGTGCAAAAAAGACTGACGCGGGGCCTTCCGACGCGTTGAACCCCGCGGTGAACGTCCACGGGCGGCCCTCAGCTGCGGCCGTATGCACGGTGCCAGCGGGACCGGCGCTGGTTATAGCGGATAAGGGTTGCGGCTCGGTCAGGTCGATGGTGAAAGACGATGACTTGCCTGGTGTCGGGATGAACCTGTACTCCCCACGGGGCGGGAGCTGCCACTGGCATCTGGATCCGCTGGAGAGCGATTCTGTGACTTGGACCATGACGCTGTCTGCCGTGAGTGCAATGGCGTGCCCATCGCTGTAGAGGAAAACTGTATCTAGTCGCATCAGGCTCAGGACGTTGTACTCAATCACCGCAGCGAGGACCACCACCGCCAGCAGTGTGGCAGTTTTGTTCCGTCGGAATATGGAAAGCCGTCGCCCCCACCTCATCTTTCCCCGTGTCTTTCACGTCGTGCCGACCTTTGTCTTTGCACTATCGGTGGACGGACGGTTGGTACTTTAACCTTGTGATATGGAGCAGATGGACTGGTCTGTTGACAGAGGGAAAGCTTGCGTCAAACAACGAGGGGTTTCTTTGCCATCGAGTGACTTGCAAGCAAATGGGTATTATTGTGCAAGGGATGGTACTTGTTAATAAACATACCCCACCAAATTTAGTAGATGTCAACAACAACAGGAGAGGCAACAGGGGTTCTAGGTTACTGGGGGCGGAAACATTTGGTCTCCCATCTTCGAATGCGACAAATCCAACCACGCTAATAATTGAGGTGCGGCAACTACAGCGGACTGCACCTCTCTCCTCAATGCGGCCATATACGGGTTCTTGCTGAGCACCTGTTGGGACTGCACCCGGAAAGCTCGTCGTGTAGCGGTCGACCACAGGTCGACCACTTTAAAACGAGTTCCTGCTCGACGCGATCTCTCGCGCCTCTGTCCACAGCTCGCTGAAGCGACCGTGCGCCCAGAGGTGGCGCTGCCTCCTCAGTGCGGCCGCCACTTTATTTTTCCCCCCCCTTTGTATTCGTGAGAGGATGAGGGTGGCGAAGGAGTGGGTTGTGCCGCCACCACAATCTGGGTGTCGAACGGAATCCGTTCCAGCTTCCGCACGGTTAGCGAGCTGATCTCCGCCAAGGAGAACGGCATCTCCTCCTCAAACGCCGCGGGGGCCGGCGCAGCCGCTGGGCCGGCTGCCTGGCCCGCCGCCAGGGCTGGTTGCCCACGGGGCCTGGCAGTGGTTGACCACTGCCTGGAGTCGTCAGCGGGTCATCGATGATAATAGAATCGGAGAACAGCTAGAAGGACTGCCTGCGTCGGCCGCGGGTTCGTCGCGTTTCCGAGGGACACCACGAGGAGGTGCAGGTCAGACTTTTGTCCCTCATGTGTTATGACTTCGAAATCTTCCGAAACAAGGAAACTGAGGAAGAAGAGTCCTCATTTTCGATGTCCTGCAACGGTAGGGAAACATGCACGAAAAAGGGAACCTACACCTCTCCCAGAACCCCTTGAATGACTCGCAATGGCACATGTGATTGATTGCTGTCACGCGTCGCGAGAATACCTTTTTATCCTCGACATCATTCATCGTCATTCTTTTTTCTTTCGCTGCATTGGTGGGGGGATTCGTTCATTGCGACTCGTTGACCTTTCTCTTTCGGACCGGGATTCGAATCCACGAAGGGCGGCACGGCCATCGGGTGCAGAGTAGCGGGTTCTGGTTGGGTCCTGTTCGGGTGTTGACTCCTTTGGGGTCTGTTGGGGGTCCTTTGAGGAAGTCCTGGGTTCATTAAGAGGGTTAGCAGGTTCATTCACAAAGTCACCTGCTAATGCAGTCAGCGAGCGGCCTGGAATCTATAAGCTTGTATCTCGATCAGGTTTCCTTTGCATCGGTGAAAGGTAGAATCATTCAGAACACCATTAAAACAAGATGCAAGGCAAGAAGTTGTCAACTATCACTATCACTAAGAACAACATCCATTCTTCTTCTCTTTTTAAATGGGCCGGTGCCTTTGGCTCTGTCTATGACACCCTGGCATCTGGAACTCTTGCTCTCCCCGCACTCGTTTTGTTTCCCCAGGTCTGCATTCCTGGTATTGATGACTTGGTGCATGAAGGGGTTTGTCGCATCGGCACCGTTTCCCCCGTCTGACAACACCTTGCCTCTGATGTGCTTGCGTTGGCCATTCTGCGTCTTTGTTACATCTTCTCTTGCAGTTATCTGCTTCCGGTGCTTTCTGCTCTGCAACCGCTGTTCTTGATTGGAGTCATCAGTAAGGTGCTCGTCCGGGCTGCGTGTGTTGCGGTCATGTTCCCCGGCACCCCCCGTGGGTTGCGTGTTTAGTCCACACTGATGCTGAGTGTTACGTTTTCCTTGCTTCGATTTCTTCTGCTTCTGTCGCGCATTAGCTTGTCTCCCGCATCCCTTGCTGGAGCTATTGTCAGAGGTAAATGCTGTGCCTTCTTCCTCATCAGTCAGAACCTTCCCACGAGCGTGCTTTTTGCTTTTTGCGCACTGCATTTTCTTGTTGTTCTCTTTTCGCTTCTGTTGCTTTCTTGTCTGTGCTCCCTGTTCTGCGTTGGAGGAGCTGTTGTCAGCGAGCATGAGCTCATCGGAGCTCACTGCTGCATCGTCTTGACCACCAGGGACGAACTGTACATGTGTGTTTGAGCTCAGGAAACGCAATCGTCTCTCATTCACGTTTGATTCACGTTTGACATGAGGTTTTGCAAACACAAATGTTTGTCAAACATGCAAACATTCAACGTTTGCCATGATCACTGCCGGTGCCGGGCCCCCCCCTGCTCCGACTGGGCATTCGGGGGGAACAGGAAAAAGGTCGCGGAAATTGGCTCACCGCTGTTGAAAAGACGCGCTTAGCAGGATCCGGGAGAGTCGAGAACGTCATCACCGACATCACGCAATTCCAAAAAATCGAGGGAGGTTATGGTGAAGCTTACCCTGAGCGGCAAGCTATGGTGTGACTTCGAACTCCTGGTCAGCCCGGGTCATTGGAACAACTTGGGTCTTGTTCCAAAAAACAAAGAAGCACACCTTGGTTCTCACTGCATCAGATGATGCATCTTTCACGACCCTGAGTATCGTGTTGTATAGAAACACGTTGTACCTGGGAGGGAATGGGTGAATGTATGGAAGCATATGTACAATCTGTGTTCAACTCCCACCGTGTCATGCTACATAAACATCACTGCAACTTCTGACAAGATGATGAAGTAGATAAATAGTGAAAGTGAGCATGATGTAAGTCTTCATTTAACCCTCGCAGCCGGCGCTCCAGAAAACTGCTAGACTTTCCCTGCCCAGTTGTTGACCTTCGTAATTACAGGATAGACGGTACTTCTGGCGTTTTAATTCTCTGGCGGATATGCCTGTCCGCCAGAATTAAAAACGCCGCAATCAACACCGCCACAAATAAAAGCGCCAGGTTCCCCTTCGTTCGTTCTGCAAGCCTGCCGGCAAAGAGCGTCTTCTGCCCCCTGAATCCAAACTGAGACGCAAAGGTGGGATAATTCCCGAACTCAAGATTGCTTGGGCCAAAGTCTAAAGTCCTACTTTAGACTTTGGGGACTTTAGACTCCCGCCATAGTGTTGCGAACGAATCGCAAACACGCTGAGATCGGGACCCCACACACTGAAATCGACTGAGAACAACCTGAGCGATCTCTCTTAATAAAAGATTCAAGCGCCGAAGGCGCAACCACCCAATCCAACTATGTACACACGAAACAGAGATCTTATGAATCAACGAAAAGCGAGCGAAAAAGAGCGTGAAAAACCCGGGAAAAGTCGGAAAGACAGTCGGCGAAAAACTTGGAAAAAAGACGGGAAAATACGACCTTCAAGTGCTCCAAGATCAGACGACTGCATAGTGTTGCAAACGAATCGCAAACACGCTGAAGTTGGGACTCCCACACACTGAAATCAAGTGCTCCTAGGCAGACGAACTGTTAGTGTTGCGAACGAATCGCAAACACGCTGAGATCGGGACCCCACACACTGAAATCGACTGAGAAGAACCTGAGCGATCTCTCTTGATAAAAGATTGAAGCGCCGAAGGCGCAACCACCCAATCGGACCTCCACACTGAACAGCGATCTCACAAGTGCTTTGCTGCTGGAGACCGAATGGATGTTGGGCAAGCACTGATGCGGTGCCCGAGTATCCGCAAGACGTATTGTTCAGCGGGAGTTGAGAGTCTCTGCCAAGGTGCTAGCCGCCGCCGTGGGCCAAGCGATCAAAAAGAACCAGCGACACAACCTGTTAACACTCGCAGGCGGTCGCACCCACCAGCCAGAACGCCCCCGGCTGCGCCATCATCGACGCAATCATCATCGTTTACGACAAGGCCGCGTCGTTGTAGGCGCACGGCACCAACAACGTAATGATTCTCTCTCTGATGATATAGGTGGATGGGGAGACAAAGAAATACATAGTTACTTACTTTCCACACTTTTGTTCTTGTTGCGCAGCCAGCTACGATGAAGCAGGACAAACCGGATTTGTAGGCTACAATTGCTGTTCCAATCCATTCGCTTGGAGGATGGTAAACCAACCCCAACTCCACCTCACAGGAATGTTAACAGAGAAAACACCACATCGCAAACAGCGCTGGCGAAGGAGTCTTGTGGCAGATACAGGTACTATTTTGACTTCTTCCGGTTTTTCACGCTCTTTTTCGCTCGCTTTTCGTTGATTCATAAGATCTCTGTTTCGTGTGTACAAAGTCGGTTTCGGTGGTTGCGCCTTCGGCGCTTCAATCTTTTATTAAGAGAGATCGCTCAGGTTGTTCCCAGTCGATTTCAGTGTGTGGGGTCTCAATTTCAGTGAGTTTGCGATTCGTTCGCAACACTAACAGTTCGTCTGCCTAGGAGCACTTGATTTCAGTGTGTGGGAGTCCCAACTTCAGCGTGTTCGTGATTCGTTTGCAACTATACAGTCGTCTGGCCTTGGAGCACTTGAAGCTCGTACTTTCCCCCGACGGGGTTTCCGACTTGTTCCGGTTTTACAGGCTACTTTTTCCTTACTTTTCGTTGATTCATAAGATCTCTGTTTTGTGTGTACAAAGTTGGATTGGGTGGTTGCGCCTTCGGCGCTTAAATATTTTCTCTCACTCCCAGCAGTTTTTCTCACTACCAGTGAGTTTTTCCCTTTTTATTGGGAAAAATAAATTCCCTCTGGTGGAAATGGCTGGAGGAGCGTGACGATAAATTTCGTTTATTTTTTGACAGGATTCCGTTACCATGCAGGGTCCAAACCTTGTGTCTTTTTAAAACGCTCCCGCAGAGCCGATGGACCCCTAAAAAAAATTTTGGAAAAAAAAAATCGCTCAACTTCCTCAAAAATTACTGCAGAGTTTGTTCCAAACTTTTAAAATTCAAAAAACCCAATTTTTCTATGGAATTTTTTTTTTTGGTACGCATCGAAGCTCACACCTCAGTGAGGGGGTACACTGCGGAGATGGCTCATGAAAGAGGAGGCAGTTGATGCAGGATTTCACCGACACTGTGCTCAACGCGAAGCAGGACAGGAAGAAAGGGTGGCTTCTTCCTGCCATCTGGAACTATGTGAACGTACCTACCACGAACCTACCATCCACTACGGCCAGTTGTACTTGTGCAAGGCCTGCCCACTAGCAAAGGCTCCTCCACTTCGGAACCAAATAAACAAGAGGATTAAGCTTATCAGAAGCACTTAAGTCGGGAAAATATATATCGGAACTGCTTCCGCTATATATTCTTCTGCTTCCGATACATATTTCCCAGCTTCTGTTATATATTTTCCAGCTTCCGTTATATACGTTATATATTTTCCAGCTTCTGTTATATACTTTCCAGCTTCCGTTATAGATTTTCCAGCTTCCGTTTTATATTTTCTAGCATCCGTTATAGGTTTTCCAGCTTCTGTTATATGTGCGAGTCCTTTTATTACCTAATAATTTAGGCTTTTTTTGAAAATATCACCAACCAGTCCCCGCCCACTGGATCAATTAGCCGAGGCGAAGTACTTTCTATTACTATCCCCAAACTTTTATACCATTCTATTACTATCGCAAACTTTTATACCATTCTATTACTATCCCCAAACTTTTATACCATTCAATTATTATCGCAAACTTTTATACCATTCTATTACTATCCCCAAACTTTTATACCATTCTATTACTATCCCCAAGTTTTTATACCATTCTATTTCTATCCCCAAACTTGTGTACCATTCTATTTCTATCCCCCCCCCAAATTTTTGTACCATTTGGTTGGTGTCCCAGCACTTGGCGTCAGTACCGAAAACGTTGACGCGTTGTCCCACCGCACGAAACAAAGAGGCCCCTTTTTGCTTTGCCGCAAGTTTCTAAGCAAAGACGAAATCTCAAACTGCCAGCACGGAGTCTAAGTGGTTTCGGTCTCTCGTTTGCGGAGTCGACGACCCCGACATTCTGTTTTGCCCCGACTCCACCCTGTGGAGGGAGCTTCCGTGGGAATCCCACTCCAATCCTGTAGTTCCGCAGTTTGACGCTAATCAGGCTCAGATACGAGTCAGTACGCGTGCACGCAGCACGGTGCTGGATTCTGGAGTCTACGCTATATCGCCGAACAAAAGCCACTACGACTGTGCCCGGCCCAGGGTTCCACCGAAGATTTGGTCGACCGTTCAGCCACTCCGACGACTCAGACTGGTCGCCGGCCGCTGTGAAATCCACAAATAACGCTAGAAATCATCGGTCAGTTTCTTTGGCCCACCGCAGTCGCGCTCTGCTGCACAACCCTGCCGCCCGGGCCTGCGAGTCAGCACAAACCCTTCCATGTGGGTTACCGGCTTTGGTAATTCCATTTGAGAGTTCTCGCAGAACAGGTGTCATCAGGAATGCCAGGATGTCAACTGAGTCGGCAACATCAACTCGCAGAGCTTGGCTACGTTTCGTTTACGGGCAACACGTAGTACATGCTGCGGGAATGGTTCCCAGGCTGTCAATGGGACCCAGCCCTGGAAAGCCCGCGGCTCTCGGGGCTGGGGATGGAAAGTGGAAAAACAGTAGAAGTGTCGGGCACCCTGGACTTGGTGACTGTTCCTAACACTGTACTAACGTAATTCAGTGACCGACTCACTGGGTGACACCAAAATGGGTTCAAAGTTTGGGAATGGGGTTCAGCTTTGGGACCGTAATGGGTTCAAGTTTTGACCATACTACAAGCCGGTCTCCTTCATGTTTGGATACCGCGTAATGGTCCACACAATGTGACACATTTACATCATGAGGCAACTTCACTTCCAAGTCGAATAGAGGCAGACTCGCACAAGGCTTTTGTGACAAGCACGTACTTGTTTTTGTACCGAGGGCTGCCAGCAATGGGTGAATTCAGTCTCCAGAGTTGCAATAGTAATAGAATGGTATAAAAGTTTGGGGGTAGTAATAGAATGGTATAAAAGTTTGGGGGTAGTAATAGAATGGAATAAAAGTTTGGGGGTAGTAATAGAATGGTATAAAAGTTTGGGGGTAGTAATAGAATGGTATAAAAGTTTGAAATAGTAATAGAATGGGCAAAAAAAGTTTCAAACGTCATATTTAGGACTTCACCTCCAATTAGCCAGAACCCCCCCACAACCATGTTCTAGAGGTAGTTGCTTGCCCCAGACACCTGTGAGTGCAGCTAGAATGATGTGGTAGCAGATAAAACCCGGTTTCCCGAGTCAACCTGGCCTGGCCTGCATGTGTCAAGGTCCTGCAGCTGGGAGTAAGACTAACAAGCGACAATAGGCAAGAAACCCTCACGCAATAGCATCCAGGCCCCTCCCCGACCACTCCCCACGCTCACACCATCCAGAAAATGAGAGTGCTGGCCACCTTGTTGGACGAGTTCCGGGAGCAAAAGCCGGGTTTACGGTTAAAAACAATATCTGCATACTGCTCAAAGACGAATAATTACTAGTACACGTCTTCTTGGCGGATAGTCACCTACCGTGAACCCAAAGCTCGAGCAGTGTAGCTCCTGGAGCCTGGCGCGGCGCGTTTGGTGCGCCCTGTAGCCCCAAGGAAATTTAGGCTCCCTCGTCACATGAACGGGGGCAAAAGAGTGCCTCGGCGGAATTGATAATTTGCCCGGGCCATTTTTCAATGCACAAACAGTGGAATCTGGTTTTGCTGTTGTAAAGTTGTGGTGATATTTTCCAGCTGGTCCACGTCTTTTTCAACGACGTTTTGCTCGCCCTCAGCTCCGATGAAGAGAACGGTTCGAAATAGACTCGGGGACCCAAAAGTATGTGTGTGGTTCGTGACTCCTCATAAGATGCAGAGCACCGGGCGGCAGGTTTATTGTGGGAAGGACGGGAATTGTCCCCAGGTAGGTGACAATTTTCCCGCTGGTCCACGTAGCAATTCTTTTCCGACGACTTTTTGCTCGCTTTTCGGATGAAGAGAGCGGTGCCAAATAGACCCGAAACCCGGATTCTTGTGGTTCGTCGGCCTTTCATTGCCGCAGGGTACCATGGATTACCATGGTGCACACGTCCAAACCGGTCCAAAAAGGCTGCTTGCAGGGATCGATCCCCTGGAAAAAGCTTGTTTTTCAGTGGCTCTGGAAAGACAGGGGGTGTGGGAAGGCACCAGAATAGGTTGACACCCTATCGCTTTCCATGTTGCGGACTTCTTGTTCTCGTTCGAGACTGAAGGTCCTATGAACATGCAATGTGAATAGCCTCTATTCGAGCCAACCCGGCTTTTCTTCATGAAGAAAGTGTATTGTTTTTGGAAAGAGCCGGGCAAGCTTTTTTTTTCCTCGCAAAAGGTATGCGGGTGGCAGAGTGACCGGGCGTCGGCCTCCAGGCCGGTGGGTCCGGGTTCGAACCCCGCCCATGACATTTTTCCCGGTCGAAGATTGTTTTCGAGGTTTTGTTGCGTTTCCGGGTCCAATGTGCCGGAAAATTGCGTTTTTGCGGAGTTTCTCAGTATCTCGCGGCATTTGGGTCACCACGGGAAACGGAGTCGGGGGGGGCCGGGGTACTGGCGCCGAACTTGCCACCAGAACCCGAACTTTGCTTCGCCCGAACTTCGCTTTGCCCGAACTTTGCTTCACCCAGAACTTAGCTTCACCCGAACTTTGCTTCGCCCGAACTTTGCTTCACCAGAACTTTGCTTCACCCGAACTTAGCTTCGCCCGAACTTTGTTTCGCCCGAACTTAGCTTCACCAGAACTTTGCTTCACCCAGAACTTAGCTTCGCCCGGACTTTGTTTCGCCCGAACTTAGCTTCGCCGAACTTTGCTTCGCCAGAACTTTGCTTCACCCGAACGTAGCTTCGCCCGAACTTTGCTTCACCAGAACTTAGCTTCACCAGAACTTTGCTAACTTAGCTTCGCCCGAACTTTGCTGTTCCCCGAACTTTAACTGCTGCCTCCAGTCTCGCCACGCGCCGGCCTCGCCGAGCGCACGTACTTTTTGTCTTGTCCAGGTGTGCGGGTTTGCGCTTATGGTGAGGGGCGTGTGGTTGTTGCTTATCTTGGCAAAGGTGATGTCTGCAAGCAGGGTTTGGTTGGCCGGACACGGCAGTTGGTCTGTCTGTGTCCAATTCCTTTCTTCCATTTCGCACCGCAGAACATAGCCATCTCGCATAAACACCTTTGGGACCTCGGTGCAGGGACTGGAAGAGCTTTCCGTCTTTGTTTCTTTTGTCATAGAGCTTGATCCGTCAGTTGTCGCTCGAATTAAAACCGTTTGCGAGTATTGGGTTATACTTTTCTCAGCCAATTGTATGCGAGAGTAGAATAATTCCTTCACAAAACTTGTCATATGACGAGTAGGTACTTGTCATATGACAAGTACCTACTTGTCGTATGACAAGTAAATACTTGTCATATGACAAGTATGTACTTGTCATATGACAAGTACATGCTTGTCATAGTACTTATCATAATATGACAAGTACATGTACTTGTCATATGTACTTGTCATACGTATGACAAGTACGTGGTGTACTCCTATTGTTGCACGACATCGCATCGTTGCACAACATCGCTGCACTACATCGTTTGCACTACATCGTTGCACTGCATCGTTGCATGGTTGCCCTATGCCTACCATAGTGATCAACCACCAAAACACGCTGCCTACGTCTTTTTAGCCTGCCCAATACATTGAAGGGCAACCCACAAGATTGTTAGTACTACAAATAAACGCTAAAAAGACAGGCGCTTCGTTTTGTTTGTGCGTGCCGGCCCTTTGCGTATTTGATGTTGTTTGTTTGTGCGTGCCGGTTGATCGTTTTGTGTGTATTCAGGTAAGGAATTCTGCACAATACATTGAAGGGCAACCCACAAGATTGTTAGTAGTAATAGTACTAAAAAAATAAAAAAACCCATGATTTCCTGCAACGATGCAACGATGGTTAGGGATATGTGCGTGCGGGTGGCAGAGTGACAACCCCGCCCATGACATTTTCCCGGTCGAAGATTGCTTTCGAGGTTTGTTGCGTTTCGGGGTCTAATGTGCCCGAAATTTGCATTTTTTGCGGAGCTTCTCAGTATCTCGGGGTGTTTGGGTCACCACGGGAAACGGAGTCGGGGGGGAGTCCGGGGAGGTCTCCCCCGGGTACTGGCGCCGAACTTGCCGTCACAGGCTAAACTTAGCATCACTCGAACTTCGCTTCACCTTTAGCATCGCCCGAACACCAGAACTTAGCATCACCCGAACGTTCCTTCGCCCGAACTTTGCATCGTCCGAACTTTGCTTCGCCCGAACTTTGCTTCACCCGAACATAGCTTCGCCCGAACTTTAACTGCTGCCTCCAGTCTCGCCCCGCGCCGGCTTTTAGCCGAGCGCACGCACTCAAAAAAAGCCCAAACTATCAGGTAATAAAAAGACTCGCACGTATAGCTTCCGTTATATATTTTCCCGACTTCCCTTTGGTACCAGGGAAAGCCTGCTACACGGGAGCCAAGCTTCATGTGTTCGGCGGTACTGCAGAGCCACGGGCCTACGGGTCAAGTGGCTACCGATTTCCCAAACTAAAGCATCGAGGCTTGGTGCACCTTGGGGCTTGGCGCTCGCGCTGAACACAAGCTCGTCGAGACGGTCAGCCACACAGGGCAGAGCGGACGGGGTTGTGGCACTGTGCTGCCTCCGACTCAAGCTTTGCAAGCTGTGGTTGACCGTCACGTTCCTGGACCAGGAGCGGCCTTTTCTTCTCCTTCCCGACTTCCCTTATGGTTAAGTCCGAATAAACAAATAAAAAGGCCAAGAAATTGGGAAAACCGGATCCGCCAGCAATAAAAACGCCACCAATAAAGACGACGTCCAGAACTACCGTCCATCCTGTACTTTCCAGTTTAGGTTTCCCTGTAGCAAGCCTTCCTGGGACAGAGTTTGGGCGAAAAAAGCCCGGCCTTTTTTTGCCAGGTGTTTTTTCGAAAATATTTTTGGGTGTCATAAAAGGCCGGTCTTTTCTTTAGCGGGAGCACTGCCCAGGTGTCTTTTTTAGTACGTGCAACGAACTTCTTTTTAGGACGAGCGCCGTTCTTCGCATCCTGCCCAGGTGTTCTTTTTAGTACGCGCGCTCCGAACTTTACCTCCCGCTCATTCCTCGCATACGGGCTCCAGCCCGAGCTTCATTGATCTGTTACTCTGTTCAGATCGAGCCTGTTGTTGCTCAATATAGACTGCATCCGGTGGAGTACTCACCGCTTCGGAAATAGCAATGCATACCTAGCACTGCGGCTCCAGAAGCTTGTAGTAGTGTGGGTGAGTGAGTCTTGGTCACGCCTAATATCAAACCAATGAGCTGCCAACAGACGCTCATTGCTCTGAGCGAGGTAGAGCCCAATACGGTCGCGAATGGTTTCTACATCCCCTGTTCCGGACCCCCCGTGTGCTGTTCGAATGTGCTTTCGAGCAGACCGGAGGTCGGAGAACAGGAGCGACGGCCATGAGGCCTCGCGGTCTGTCATTTCCCAAAGAACCCGCAGCGGGTTCTTGAGGATCCTTGTTCCCTCATGCCTTTCAGCGCTTTCGCTCTGGGCACTGTGGGATTTGCGCTGCGCCCGAGCTCTCTTCCGCTTCTGCCGTTCAATAAACTCTGGGTTCAGTATCGTGGCATCGACACTGCCTAGGTTCCCGCATGATGATGACGAAGATGCAAAGCTTTCTTCTTCCCCTTCCTCGTCGTCATCGTCATCGTCGTTGACTATCATTGAATCGTCACTGTAGCTTGAACTTTCTTGTCTTCCCTTTGGCACTCTACCGCCGGACGTGACCCGTGCTCTGGGAAAGACACGTTGTCCGTCGTGGACAAGCTGTCCATCCAGCGAAGACGACGATGCGGCCTTTTTTGCAGCCGGCTTCAGGCGGAGCGGGATGAAACTGGGTGTCCGTGCAGTACCTGCTTTCCCAGACCTTTTCGATACAAAGAGTGCACCTCGCCTGGTTTGTACGTTGGTGGACGGGGCCGCAACATCAGGTGGTGTCGCTTCGGGAATGGCGAACACAGGCTCACCGTGCAGTGGGGGTTGATTCGTTGTATTGAGAACTCGAGGTGTAGACGGCGCTTGTGTTGCTGATGCCCGCGATGCAGGCAGGGTACGCAGGTTTCCCGATTGGTAAGCTTGATCAGCGGTGGAACTCGTTGTGGCCGTCGATGTCGAGGATGAAGAACTAGCAGATGAGCTATGGACACGTGGCGCACGCCCTTCACTTGCCCTCGGACTCGTGCCCGGTGTCAACCTGGTCCGTTCGTCTTCCTCGCTTGTCTCTCCTCCCTCTCGCGCTTGAGAGCTGGAAGCACGCCGACGGTGAGCCCTCTTGTAGAGATACCTCTCTTTCTTCCGCATTCTACTGAGCCCTTCGGATTCTGACCCGTCGCCATCGCTGGCTGAGTAGGAATCCACTACAGCTGTTTCCCAACAATACGGGCAAACGAACAACTCTGCTGGAGAGAGCTTTCCCCAGCCGTCTGCTAGCAAATCAGCAAAACTGTTGTGATGCACGAACTGGTCAACACCCAGCTCCTCGAGCAGATCTGTCGGTGGGGAGAAAGCATACAAAACTTGAGAAGATCTGCACATTGAATAGCATCCTCCAAGGATTCGCAGTTCAGTTCTGCATGAATTGCAAAGTAGAACGGAATGACATCGCACACCGAAATCCAATCGCGACATCTGCCCAGGAAGTTGCTGGTCAAGAAGGCTCGCCGCGGCCGTCTTCGGCTCAACCTCCTGTATAAGTGCCATCAACTCGGGTTCTATCCGGTCCCGAAAGTGTGGCGGCTGCATCCACATCCCTTTCGTGTCCGCAACTTTGCGCAGGGTTGCTATATTGTACGTCAACATCGACTTCCCATCCGGCGACACGATAGTGACTGTGTGTCCTGGAACTAAAGATTCCATGGTTATTGGATCGTCATCCTGCCCTTGAGCCATCTGCCGTGTGACCTTGCCTCCATTCTTAGCTGCGCGAGGTTGCTCAGCCGCCGCCGCCTCAAACTCCGCCCATTCTTCCGCTGCGCCTTCTGCATCACCACTTTCCGGGTGAACGAAGTCGCCCCAGTCTGTCATGGGCACGTTTCCTCCTTTTCGCTTTCTCACCCTGTTAGCAGAAGCATTTTCTTTGCCAGTGTCCTGAGACTTCTGTTGTGTCCGACCAACCGGACCACTTATGGTCGAGGTTGAAGACAAAGAGCACGAGCACGAATGCCACACAATCAGACCAAAACCGGAATCAGGAAGCGTTGATGTAAAGTATTCAAGAACAATTCACTCCCTGCAGCCCTTCAGGAACAAGTACAGTCAAAAAAATGAGGCTGGGCACAGCGATGGCTCGGAAGAGTTGGAAAAGTCAGACCACTCGAGTCGGTCTCATTGGCGGGTGCCATGACCGTTTTCTCCTCCGTTTCCTACTTCTACTGTATGAAGCTGTTGGTGAGGCTAAATACCCTTAGATTCGCGGAGGCACACAGTACTGTCGAGTCTGCACTCCGGGTCTCGAAACTTCGTTTGCCTCTTCAGTTACTCTCCACTCGTTCCTGCTGAAAGATCTTCCTCTAGCGGGCTGAAGCTCTCGGTCCTCCGTTCACGATTGACTTCAAGATCTTGCATTCACTGCGCACGTCGGCCGGTGCGCATTGGTCTGAGTGCAGAGTGTCGTAGTGAGCTTCAGCAACTTCATGATTCGCATTAGGTACAACGAGATGTCCGCCCTGAGAACGTGAAGAACAACGAAAGAGGCACAATTGACCTTCCAAGCAGGCATGAGAGATTTGTAGACGAAAAGAACGCCTATCCAGTGAGGGCTGTTGTTCGAGGAAGCTGTTGCTACTAGTTCCTTTTCGTACTCTGATTTTCTCGGGTTTGCAAAAAAACGCAGAATCAAGGCGGTGTGTGCGTCACATTGCAGGTGTCATGACATCAAGCTCGCGATGCTCGCGATATGGTTTCATTTCAAATTCCCACACGTCGCTGGGCTCCGGCCCGTAAGAGAGGACAAGCTGCAGCATCTTGTGCTCAAAAGTGTTCTTCGATTTTGGGCACGCCTCAGAAAATGCCACGCTGTACTCAGCACAAAATCCATTGAGCCGCGCAACAGGACAAGGCGCAGGCTGAAGCTTTTCCGGCAAATGCCGTTCAAGTACAGCTCGTACAAGCTGAGCCTCATGCCCTCGTGCTTCGGACAGAATGCGGTCCACATTTGCCAATCGCTCTGGACATGCTTTGCGGTATATAGCGAGAAGCTGCTCCTTGGGACTAAGCGCAAAGACTTGTGGAGGGGTCTTCTGAGGCCCGACAAAGTGCTCGAGCTGCAGGAAAAGTCTCTCGCAGTCATGAAACACATCGGACCCGGCGTCTCCTCCGAATTCTTCTTCTTCAAGCTGGTCGACAGTCTTACCCCACAGGAGCTGTCCCCGCGCTTCAGGGTAGTCGTGACAAAAGAAGTGCTGAAAGCGTGCGTGGTTGTTGTATCTGGCTACCCAGGGTCGACCAGGAGCTGGGCCATACCTGTGACAGCGTGAAGTAAACGTCTCCCAAGTTGAAGAGAAGAAGCAGACGTGGAGCGTGCACACGAGAACAGACAGAAAGAGAGAACGAGAGAACTGCTCATACTTTTGTTCGATAACACGCAACGCTTGGTGCATATGTCCCCAGTGCATGTCTTCGATGACCTCGAGGGTAGTAAGCTTCTTTGGATCGCGCGCGAGAAGTACCTTTTCAATAAGTCGAAGGTACTCTTGCTTTTCACAGCGTGTCTCGGGCAAAGCACGCTGCGTTGGCAGAAATTGCGTCGGCTGATTGAAGTGAGGGAAAAGCTCCATCTTTTCGCACTGGGTAAGCCGAGACAATGAAGGAGCTCCGCTCTCCCTCGCTGCGGGCGCCAAACTGTCCTTCAGCACAGCTTCGATCTTCTTGCGCCTCTCTGCCTTTCTCTTCCGTTTGCCCTTCGACAGCTCGTTCTGTGCACTAGAGCGCTCCATGTCTTTTCCTCTTCTTCCGGAGGTCGGTACCTAGGAAGAGCTTGTTTCAAGCATCGATCCTGAATCTCTTTGCTGCGGTCTCATCACGACGGCAACACATTAGTTTCGACAGTGTAGGTTGGGGCGCATAGCACTAAGAAACTGACGCACCGACACGGCTATCTCCCTTATGGACAAGGCCATGCCTTTGGGTTCAGCGGGGAACAATTTGCAAGGAAATGAAAGAAACATCGGTCATCGGGTATTCGTGTCTGTCCTGGAAAAGCGCAGACACGTAAATTGGAAGACAGCAGGCGGAGGAGCGAAGAAAAGAAACGCATGTGATTCCGGATTACGTGGGCTCAGGAAGTTGGTCTGCTCCGAAGACAGCATGAGAGGGCTTGGGCTTCCTGCGCCCCACGAGTGCAACGCCATTCGTGTAGGAAACTCGATTGCTCAAAACTCTCCGCAGCTCAACAAAGGCGGCGCCCAAATTCGGGAGAGCAGATCTCGAGCTACTACGGACCTTTGACAGCAAGTCAGAGTCTGTGTTTTTCAAAATCTGGTGGCAAACCGTATTCGTTTCGATGGGCTCATCAAGTAGTTTTTCCAACAGCTCACGACTATGCTCTTGATCACAGGCCTCAGAGTCTGGTGAGTCAGTGACTGGAACCCCAGAAGAAACCACCGCCTGATATTTCTGCACAGGGGTTTCTTGTGGCTTTAGATTCACGTATCGATTGCCGATCCAAAAGCGAGATGATTCATTTGAAGAAACGGATTCCGCTGGAGTTGGAAGCATTCCCCCGTCCGAATGCCGTTCATTCTTGTGAGGACAGCGACTCGTGACATTGACTTCGGTGACGAAGAAAGACTGCTGTTTCTCATTGACTTTATCAGAACAATGTTCTTGGGGTTCTTGCATTGCAAGGTCTGTCGGACTGACCTCCTTCAACTTTCGTGTGTTCAATCTCTTCACTTTCGGCCCTCGATCCGAGTAGTGCGGTGCATCGGCAGCAGATGCAACAGTCACAAACGTTTTAGGATTGAAGAGGTTCAGTGTGTGTTGGTGCCGCCATTTCACCGCCAATGCTGTCTCGCGGACGTTTGGCCCACGCAAGCATGTTGGATTGTCAAATTGTGCCGCCCTGTGCTGCTCCCGCAGCGGGCACACAATCTGAGGCAGGGTGGTAAGGTGCACTGTAATTCCTCTCTGTTCCCACAAGAGGTTCTTCACCCCGTCCGCTAGAATTGGGTTCTCGTCAATTTTGGCAGAGCGGAGAATAACCCGTTTGAGCTCCGGAAGGAGCAATAGGGAACCAAGGGTCTCCGGTCTCCTGATAGCTGTGCCTGCCAGACCGAGAACTCGTAATTGCGGAAAAGGCAGAAAGTCCCCAGGCATTGTAGTCGAGTTGCTGAATTCGCGCCGCCTGCTTTTAAACGCAACGCTGGAATCCTGCTCAGCAGTGGCCGATAAAGAGGAGGCCGAGTTTGTTCTCGCGCAGACAGGCCCTTGCTGAGCGGCCCGTTCGTTTCTGCAAAAGCGACCGTCTTTTGGTTTTCGGTGCGGCACACAAGGTGATACGACTAGTTCCTCCAGAAGCTCACTGCCATGGTGGACCCCTTGAAGTTTGAAAGGAGCAGCTGGTATTGACTGTTTGCCTCTTTTCCCGGCCGCAAGCAAGGGAAGACCACACAAGGCTACGTGATCTTCCTGCTGCTCTTTGCTTGGCGTTTTCTTAGGTACGGCTTGAGTTCTAGATCGCTGTGTTGAGGGGGCTGATTCACACGTAGTAGTTAACCATTCCGTGAACAAGATTATCTCTGAAATGGGGTTGAACCCGACGTTGATTTCTTCAACCGCCGGAAGCGTTGCGAGGCAAGATAGCGAGGCATTGTCAAGGTCAGCGTGTTCGATTGCTAATTGCTTGATGTTGCGGAAACCTGAGAGGTCACTGGGAAGATTACGCATGTTATTCCATGAGAGGTCAACACGTTGCAATGAAGAGATCTGCATCAGCGGTATGAGCGCTGTTCCGTCAAGCTGGTTATAGCTAAGGTTAAGCGTGGTTAGTGCTGGGTAAATCACATGGTCAGGGACAGTCGGAAGCGAAATTGAAGAAAGATAGTTGCAGTGCAGATGCAGTTCAACAAGCCCTGGGAGGCACGCAAAATCTGAAAGGGAGAAGCGGTTCTCGCCTGCGTCGACAAATTCCAGGTACTTAAAATACGCCAGATCCTGCGCGACGGCACCACAGAGCCCGGCTCCAGATAATGCACATTCCGTGGCATCTTCCGGATCATCCACTTGACAGTATCGAAGCAGTAAGAACCCGTCAAGAATCTTATCTTCGACTCTCTTCCCTTTCAGCCTTTTACTGATGCCCTGAAGCTCCTTCACCAGGTGAGGCTCTGCTGGTGGCGGCAGCCGGAAATAGCTTCGAAGAGAACGCTCGACTACTGAACGCGTGCTTAGTACTTTGAATCCATGCGGATGAACCTTCGGCTTCGCGGCAATGCGTACGGGCCGCGGGTTTTGACCCTCCAACACGTACTTGCCCTCGTTGTTGGAAGTACCGATCAAAGTTCTCTTCGCTGAAGCTTTTCTGTCCGAGGTCCCACCGGAACCTTGATCGCTTGCCGGCTGCACGCTGTTACTTTCTTCAGCCGCGGTCTTCACGGTGCGCCCCGCAGCGCGGTGGACTGTCTTTCCGGGCTTCTGAACGATATTGTTGTCCTTGTTCTCTGTGACTAACACATCGACAGAGGATGCCATTTTGCTTCCTGCACCCCTCTACCCCACCGAGAAGGCTGCGCCTCAGCCCAGGCTCCCCATGGAATCTGAGAAAAGAAACCTGTTCATCTATGATCAGAGAATGCGATATTGCACTAGCAGGTGGCCGGGCTATTATTTGCAAGGGATGTGTAGATCAATGATACGGTCACGAAAGCCCTCCTCTAGAAAGGCAATGGGTCCTTCCCGTCGTTGACTTCGTTTCGCCGCATGCTTCCATCGTCGTCCACCTCATCTAGAACGAAAGTTATTGTTCGAACTGGTAGCGGTATGGATGCATTGGCTAACTGCTACACACCTTGAGGCCCTGTACACCGGAAACCGGCAGCACGTGTGCAGGAAAACTTCAAAAAGAAATGGCATTGGAGAATTACGTTGCATTCGCGAACGATGACGAATAGCAGAATAGCATGTGACTTATGCCTAACGCTGTGAATGTCAACGATGAGAGATCAGGTCCAGCGCGGGTAAGGACAGGACAATGACTATTACAGTCGGAACTTGCTAAGGGAAAACAGTCAAGGGAACGGAGTCTTCTGTAAGGAGAAGCTGTACTTCAATGATGCTAAGGCGGCCCCTCGTGGGACTTGGGTCCGGAGTCCGTTCCTTTCCGCCCGCATTCTCTACGAATGTCAGTCTAGTGTCACTTGTGCACAGCGTTACATGGCGCCTTGCTGTAGGGTATCGTATGCTATGACGGTTGACCGAAGCTGTTGAAAGCCAACACTACAACCGAGACATTGTCGAAGGAAGCTCGGTGATAAATAGCGCTCTTGCACATGTCCCTTGCAGTGATATCGATGTTGCGGATGCTGCACGGGTACTCGTAGACGAGCTGCGAGCCATTATTATCATTCATATTTGGAAGGTCTTCGTCGAGGTACGCAAGATCGTCGGATGATAGACGCTTGTTCACGAATTCTGCCACAGCCTCGCGCGTAAAAACATCCCACAGCCCATCGCAGGCAGCAACAAGAAACATTGTTTCGGCAGTGAAACGGAATGCCATCACCTCCGGTGTCGCGATCAATCCTGAATTTTTGCATCCAGCCGTCTTGTTTGTGTTCTTTTTGAATCGCCCGTCACCGATAGCTCTGGTAATGGACAATGAGCCGCCCAGCCTGTTGTCAATGAATTCGCCGCCCGATGCGAGTACCCTACTGTGCTCCTCTGCATTTGTTGGTCGGTGTTCATTTCCGGTGACCCACACCGACACCAAGTTGCCAGACTCCCCTTTTTGACAAAGCATAATTCTGCTATCGCCTACTGAAACCGAATACACTGCCGACGAAGTCGAAAGTATTAAGACCGCAGCCAACGTAGAACCACAGGCATCAGGTCGCAGCTCTGGGGAAGAGAGAACTAGTGAATCCAGCTCGCACACGCTGTCGTGCAACACACTTTTGATGATACTTGATTTCAGCTGAAAGGTATTGGAGAAGACAGACCCCGAATCGTTAGTCGATGAAGCGAGGCCATGGAATAACACCATCGGGAACCACTTTGCGCAAAACTCAGCCACTTCAGAGCCTCCATGGCCATCTAAAATACCGTACAAGGAGATCTTGCACCTCGTCTCTCCCTCCTTCCCGTTGTTGAGTCGCGCCTGCATCTTCCGGAACTGACCTGCGAGCTTCCGCTGCTCTCCTTTCAAATTACTAGGGTCGAATGCTGCGCCACTAAGTCCTTGTTTCCATGTAGCCTCTAGGTCTTCAATGCAAACTTCTGCATCTTCCAACGTCGGCCGATGACCTTTAGCCTTAAAACTCGCGGATGCTGACACAACGGGAAGCACGGCATTATCCACTTCTGATCGCTTCGTCCGTCTTTTCTTCGGCCTGGTTTCCACTTCGCTAGTGGCGGCGGACTTCCGACCGTCATCCTTGAACAAGCTCGCGTACCACGAGCCCAGGTCACGTTCATTTTTCTGTTGCATTTCGACACAGCCTGCCTGCTTTTGACCACAAGTTGCCATTGACAGTTGAAAGATCGAGGGGCGAACTGCGAATCCAGCAGCACACTTGCTGAACTGCTATGAAACTGCAAATCCAGCAGCACACTTGCTGTTACACTGCTTCTTGGAGCGTCGGCGACAGGCTTCAGCCTGGACTGCTGTGAAGCTGCCAGTTTCCGTCGAGATAGCGAACAGAGTCCAGGGTCAGACTTTCACTGTTGAGAGTGAGGTCGCATTTCGTCAGAAGGGAACGTTGGCCGGCTTAGCTACTTCGAATACAAAAACCAAAAACCGCCAAGGACATTGGGTTGCAGCAGTTCGTACCTCGGAAAACTCAATGGCCGAAGAAATCACGCATAGACGCGCCGCGACGTATTTTGCAAAGAGAAAGAGACAGAACTCCTTAACGCGAGAGTGTTCAGGCTATTGCTCTCACTCTGTAAATCTTGCAACTTTTGCGTGTTCTATGAGCACGCCAGGCGTTTCAACACAGGCGCAGCTAGGAAGATATGTATGTTGAGATGGTCATCTATCTAGTGAGAAACACGCGGAACCAAGCCAGCACGCTACTTTTGTCGAGGTCGCTTGGGCTTTGTGCTTGTTTCATCTTCCCCTGCCAAAAAGGCCTGAATTGGATCGTTGTTGTCCACAGGCGCTGCTGGCAAATGCAGCTGAAGGGTGGGTTGAAAGTGGCTGCGAAGGGCTAGTGTCTCGTGAATGTTCCAATCTGGAGTGTCGTTGAGACCTTCAATGCTGCAGCGCAAGGTCGGTAGCTTGTGTCGCATGTCCCGGGATACCTTCTCTTTTGAAGTATGCAGCAATGTTGTGCCTCTCATGAGGTACTTGTTGCTGATAATGTCAGCCCTTTCGTAGGGCTCGTTATAGCCTTTGCCATCCCAGTACATACGGGCCTCTTGAGTAGAATGAATGACGATGGGATGCCCAGGGTAAAACTCGAGAACATGCAGCATGAGCGCCATGAGACCTTTTCCTTGCATCGGCTCTGCTGTCACACCAAACAACAGGTGGAAAACGTCATCCACCAACTTGCCAACCGCAGCTGTGAAGCGGGTAGTTCTTAGGGCTTCTAGCGTTTTTGAAGTTTAAGGGTCGGTGTTTTAGAGTCTTCGGTCCGTTGAGGCTGGGAGTCGGGTCGTCAAAGGGATGTAGACATATTGCACAATTTAACTTCGGCTAATCAGGGTTGTGTGTGTTTATGTACAATCAAATAGAACACTGCCATGGTAGTATTTTTCTTCCCTTGGAACTGAAGCTCGAGGATAGGCAATGTCATATATCTGCAGCGGGAGGGCTTCTGCAAGTGGGAGGGCAAATTGAGACAGGCACGGTACAGGCAGTCCACAGCTTGGGACCAAGTTGGGTTGCTAAAAAATGCGGCGAGAGCTGAGATACTGGATCCAAACAGGCGATCCTTGCAGCCGTACTTTCGCTTAAACGGTTCATTTGTTCGTTTCTTTTTGTTTCTAATGACACATTGACGACCGGGATCTCCCGCCAACCGCAAACCCGGCGACGCCAGAAAAACGAAGACGATGGACGACGACTGACGTCCACGCGTGGAATCGAAGGCAGGGTTCACAGAAGCATGGTGATTCTGCGCGCACTAGCAGCAATTCAACAAGATGACGCACACCTGACGCTGCGTTTCCCTTTCTGTCGATAACTGCTACACCAAGCACTGGATTTTTTCTTGTTCTTCGCCCTGCGTCGGAGATCCCTTTCCCACACTCCTGCACTAATTCGTCAATGCTTCTATTCATGAAAGCCGACTTGAACAGGGAACTCACCGCCAATTTGTCGGCTTCAGTCTCCACATTACTGAAGCGAAGTGTTTGACCGCCATTTCTTTTCTTTTTCATCTCATCTCATTCCTTCGCACGTTGCTAATGGTGTCGCTTTCTATTGCCAAACACAGTGGGTTTTCTGAACAGTGCGTGACTTACACATGCACCAACCCAGTGCAGTGGCCTCCGTCTATGGCCTCGTGCGGCTTGCGGCAGATGATGCGATAACAACGCGAAGCATGTTTGAAAGGTAAGTAACGGTTCGTTCAGTGTTGGTACGCAATAATTATCACGTGATTGCCAAAGGCGCAGCATGGGAGTAAGCTTTCAGGTGAGCGGCTTAGACGGTCCCGGTTTTCCGGAAAGGAGGCAGAATCATTCGCATTCGCGGCCGCGCGCGCAAAAGACTAAGTACAAAGTAGCCGCCTTGCACGAACGAGAGACAAGCTCGGAATCGGCGTATGAGATGCTGCGCTGCAAAAACGTCCCCGGTTCTGCATAAAGTGTCGAGTCGTGAAAATCACTCAGACGGAAGGTTGTGCTTTACGCTCAGGGCTGTGCACATCGCGGACAAGGCAAGCACGATCTCGTCGTCGTCTGGTAGCTGCGCTCCCTTCTTCGTCTCCGGAAATTTCAAGATGCGCTTTTCCGGCACGTACCCGACAATGCCGATTGCGGGGCGAGGCTCGCCGTCGACAGTGTAAATTAGCCTACCACCTTCAGCACTGAAAACTAAGGTCTTGCTGGACCTGGGATCTATGAACGTTACAGGCTCAATGTGTGAGCGCACTTTTTCAAAGGAATCAGCTGCTTGTGCAGCCTTCAACGCAGCCTCAGCCCGTTGCCGCATGAGTTCCTGTGCTGCTGCGTGTTCCTGCTGTTCCTTTAGCCGCTGCACACGCCTGATTTCGTCCGCCTCGTACTCATCAAGCAGGCCCTTAACTAGTGTACCAGCAGGGCGGGTGCGTTTTCGCAATTTTGGTGCCGGGGTTGATCTGTCGTCATTCCACGACCTTGATTTCGGTGCCACTGACTCTGCGTACACTTCGAGCCCTGTGAGGAGATCTTCAATGTCACCATCGCACACGACACAGCAGCTCGAAGCCACAACTTCCAGGGCCATAGCTGAAAGTTCCTGCAGTGTCGGCACCTTCGTTATGCGACCTCCAATGATAGAGTAGTAGTTCAGCGGTGTGCGTCGCACGCATTTCCCGTTCTCGGATTCGTTGAAAAATTCGATGACGACCGGAATCCTGCCTTCACACTCGACGGAATAGAATCGTCCGGTTCTTGCATTGAGCTCGACCCTCACGGATTCTTCATCGGGGAGGCTGCGAAGCAAGGATGTAAGCGATAGCGCGTCATAAAAGCGCGACTTGCAGAAATACTCAAGTGTGAGGTGCTTCCAAAAAGGCGTGCTACCCGGGGCGGGCAGCGGGTCAATGTCGTCGCTTATGTCAGGGTCGCGCCATTCTTCCCTACTCATTCTGTACAATCGCGGATTCTCACTCAAGCAACATGCTACTTTCTGGTCTGAATTTGCTTTTTTCTTTACGGCCTGCCTTGACAAGTTGTTCTACGAAGCACAACTGCATGCCTTTTGCAGCTTTCGGAAAAGAGCTGACAGCACTCGTTCGAAAGTTTGAGATTCTACACAATAGATAAACACAAACAAGGCAAACAAGGGCTAGCGACTCGCTCATGTCAAGTTGCGATGTTTCCATCGTTGATCGCATCGCCAACCATGCTTGTGAAAGGAGAAGACATCAAAAAAGGTTGCTAACAGTTAGCGCTCAACTGGGGAAATGGCTTGTAAAAGCCGCATCCCCTGGCTAGCGAGTGCAGAGCTACCGTCGCTACGGGTTTTTCCTTCGGGACCTGACGTTTTCGTCAGCTAACAGGAGGGTTTAGATCAAAGATAAAAAGAACCATTCTTTGGCTCTCGTTCGGAGGAGCAACAATGAACCTCAGTTGTGTTTGTTTGAGAGTGTGCCTACTGGTTCTCAGCAAATTGTAGGGTCAAATGTGTGAGTACCCGCGTTGTCGGAAGAAAGGTGTTTTGGGCTTTTCAGCGTAACCGGAAACTTGAGTTTCCTCTTTGAATTGTGGACCGTATTTTCGATCCAATACCGCAGCCTTCTGCAGCGAGAAAAAAAGAGGCGCGTCCCAGAAACGGTGATTGCTCCAGGGTGCAAGCTCAAACTGAACAACGCGTGTGCCATTTCACGGATTCAAGCGTGAACTTCTCCACCCCTGACTGTAGGTTGCTAAAGTAAATGCGAATAGTCCTCGAAGTCTTCGTCATCTGGAGGCTCGCCTATGCCAAGGGTTGGGGGTGCATTTTCGTCGATAGAACCACGCACCCGATAGTCGGTATCGATGTCTGTGCAGTGCCGAATCGCGTACAGCAGTTTTTCCTTCAGTACCTGTTTCGAGCTGTAGTCTGGAAGGGAGATCCAAAAAAAGCACGTGCTCGCAACAGGAAGGTAGCTGTCTGGGGAATCCACGAGCAGTGGCATAATTTTGAGCCGCACAGGCGCCCGTTCCCGGCCCGAAACAAAACGGAGGAAGAGAGAGCGATCCTTGATCGAAAGGTCTTCGAGCACGAGCCAGAGGTATCTGCAAACCTTGTCGTCCGGCGAGAAGCCTTCGTAACGTGCATTCGCACGCAGCTCTGTAATGTCCCACACAGGACTACCGCAGACCAATTTTTCAAGGTGTTCAGACGTGAACAGATGCGTAATGTGTGCAGGAAGGATACTATAGAACCCCTTCGCCAGCTCAAGCATGTTCTCCCGCGACTCCACCAGGCGCTTTTGGATGGCAAGGTGCACGTACTGGCTGCGATTACCGTAGGTTACGGGGAGCTGAGCGCCCCCAGGCAACAGCTCTTGCACGACATCCCCGCTGACCTCCGTGGTGAAGACGCCGTCGTAGACTTCTTTGAACGGTTCTTCAGATATTCCTTCCTCCCCGAGTCGCAGGAGGAAGAGCAAACTGTTGAGAACGCTTTTGTCAACAGACTCCAAGTCATTGACAGTTAGTGGCTCGCACGCCAGGACTTTCCACAGGACGGGGGACAGGTACAGAGGGAGGGGCTCACCAGCCCGCATGCATGCAGCCATAAGCTTGCCGAGGAAGGTTAGCATTGATTCGTGTTGGTGTGAAACTAAAGACGGGTTTAAGACCATGCGATCTCGGTGCGTTCCGATATTGTTCTTCGCGTTTGCAGAAGGAATGAACAGTGGCACCGCAGGCGACATCAGCTCGTTACAAACCTCGGCGAGGCATTCTCGGTACGGACCACCCACATCTTCTGCTCCCTCACCCTGGAATGTGACACTCCAGAACCTTCGCGTAGTGAAATACATCCCCGTATGTTTCTCTCCCAAGAGTGTGTGCAACTGCCCAAACAACGACGGAGATCCATCGCGACACTTTCCCGGATTGGCGCGGTGGAGTTGAGCTTTTCTCCTGTTCAACAAAACTTTGGCTTGGATGGGCTCCCTCATCGCGTTCGTAGTTTGAACATGGCACTGCAGTATCGTGTGTGTCGTCGTCGCCAGCAACAGCTTTTTGCACTTCAACGCAGCTTCAGCGAGCAAGCCGGACGGTCGATCGGCGGCGGAAAGATTGATGAAAGGGTATACAAGGCGGAACAGCTGGTTAAAATGCCGCAAAAGGACAATGCGTGCGTGTAGTTGGTCGATGGGGATGTCCTTCAAGCCGTGTTCGGTGATCATGGGAGAGTTCGTCAAGAGAAGTTCTTTGAGTTTTAAGTTAAAGACGGGCTGCTTTTGAGACTCGCAGAGCGAGTCGACAAATGAGACGATGACCGCATCTAGCTCAAAACTGCTTTTGAACGGAAAGGCGGATGGCAATGCATCTCGCAAGGGGGGTTGCAGCTGGTCTTCGAGGGCAGTTCGAATCGCGCACGGTGCTTCAATGCCTCGGTAGCCGTACGGGATGTAAACAAAGGGAAGCTGTCCGAAGTTAAAAACTATGCCGTTGTCTGGGTCGAGGGAAGCTGCTGGAGAGAACCAGTCCGACACGTTGAAATTTGAAAACGCCGTGGTACTCTGCGACGCGCACACGACAGGCTCTCCGTTCAGTGTAAACCGCATCGCAGAAGAATCCAAGTCAAGCAGGCATCCGATGATATCTCCCTCTCGCCAAGTGCGCGCGCCCGCCACTTGGTTGTGCTCTTTCCTGTGTCTCAACAGCAAACGACACCCATCAAAAGCCCACGACCTCGAATCATCACCGACTCCCTTAGACCGAACCAAATCGGGTGCATACGAGTCTGTCACCCAGCCAATTTGCATCAGCCCATCGGACAGTAGCGTAGCTTCGTAGTACCACTTTCCCAATCGCGATACCTTCGCCGTGGCTTTCATCGAGCACGAGTTCGCTAGTGACTGAACTGCCAGCAAGCCTTCCACTCTCGGTCTACCCTCAAGCACTAGCACTTCCACGAAATCAGTTCCTTCGCGTGTGAGCCGCCCCGTGAGGGTATCCTTTTCAAGCCCACTGAACACAAGAGGCACCGGCTTGTCACTCAGCAGGGCGGTGCACGTTTGCAGATACGTGCCGAACATTTCCACAGGGAGCGAACCACCGGGTACGCGGTCGTGACCATAGAACCCAGAGTAAGGCAAGTAGCCCGGGGGAGGCGCAAAGGAAAAAGGCGAATCGCCCAGATTCAGCTCCACTGCCGAGCTGCCGACGGTCACGGTCGGGAAGTAGAACGCAGCAGGCAAGCCCGAGAAGGCAACGCCCAGCCTCTTCCCATTGAGCGTGTACTCAATTTCCCGCGTGAATAAATCAAGAAGAACACCGACGACGTCCCTGCCTTTCCACTTCACCCCGTCCGAAGGATACAGAGACCGGTCTCCCCCGTGCCACTTGTAGCCCCTGTTCCCGCAGTATGACCAGCTCGCACTGCACTCACCACAAGGTGTGTCGATGACCTCACACGCGTAACCAACGTACACCGGATCTGGTGATAGCATCCTGGCTTCGTAGTAGTATTTCCCAAGAACGACGCCTGATGTGGCCTGCACAGTGACCCACTGGCCTTCAGAATAAAGAAGGGACCGACCGCGGATCGCAGTGTCGGTGGCGCACCGGAACGCGCCGCTCGCTTTCAAGCACGGGCGCAGAGTGGGCGACACATAACACCTGCGAGCAGCATCGTCCATCGTCGCTTTGCTGTTGTAGAACCCTTCGTCTCCCCGCTCGTCATCGGGGCCGTCTGGCGTTTGGCCGCTTTCCGCAGGCCCGTTCGACCAGAGCTGCTCTGCAAAGTCGGCGGCCAGAAAAAGCTCGGACTGAGACTGGACGAAGGACGAATACCTTCTGGGCAGAACACAGCCGGAGGCGCGCGGTGTGCGTTCCTTGACGTATTGTGCATCTGCATGTCGCTTCAAATCGCAGAGGAGATGCTGTGTCAGGGGTCTGTCCATGGGGGAAAAGTACTGAGCTAGCTTCGCAAAGACAACCGTCAAGACTTCGACTACCTTTTCGCGCCGGGCCCCAACTTCTTTATGAGCGATGGCGGCTAGGTGAGACACGAGGACATTGGTACACACCCCATGATTCTGCACCACATTCTTGTCTCCTAGGAGTGCCAACAGCATTTCGCATGCCAAATTCAACTTCGGAGTTTTCACGGCGACGCAGAAAAGGTAGCCCCAAGACGATGGGGCGGCTGCATCGCCCGAGAACTTGATGGCGAAAGCAGCATGTTTGTCAACTTCGATGCCCCTCCATCGCCCTTGGGTATCTGGAAACTTGGCGATTTGCACCTTTTGCGACCGATCCGTGTACAGGTGCAGGTAGTCGAGCGCTTTGCAGCGCGGGTCGAACGATATCTTGTACGAGCTGCTACCCGGGATGTCAATAGTTTGGAGGATGAGCTCGGATGCGACAAATGGGTGTGACGGTGTTTCGAAGAAGTACGTGTCGGGCGGTAGTTCGAGGAGGGAAAGGCAACCTGCAATAAATTGGTGGATCGACGTTGTAGATGGGTTCATCGTGAGCCACGTACGAATGGATAAGTGGAGTTGTTCAATGTAAGAAGGGTGAGCGTCCGTTGCTGTGAGGTTGGCTGAGGCTGCGAGTATCGAAGGAATGCCGGCTGCATGTTGGGGAGAGATTCCGTTAAAGTAATCGGATGGGTTGATACCCCATAGATGTGCACGTTCAGGGGAGAGGAACACTTTTGCGATGAGACGAAGCGCCTGCCTGGCGTACAGCACAGACAGCGAAATATCTGCAAGGCAGCACGCATTTGCGATGCGGCTGGTGTCTGCGGCCTGAAAAGTGCTCGCCCACTCCGTGCGCGGTACATCGCTGTCTTCATCATAACCATCCACGACATCCTCAATCTCCCTCATCAAACAATTCTCAGGCGCCACAGGAGGCGGCAAGACGCACGACCATCGCACGGCACCAGACAGTTGCGCGTTCACAACAGAATCTAGTTGCTGAGTCTTCGTTTCGCAATCTTCGCCCTTCCCTTCCGGACGCTTTTCACTTGTCGAGTCGAACTCCTTGCTACGAACATCCGAAGCTACCTTGGTACCGCAACCTTCCCTCATCGTCAACGCTGCAAGAAGGCTATGCTCACATGGGATGAATTCTGTTTCCCGTGTTGACATGCCTTTCAAGGACAGCGTCTCGGCCTCTGTGTTGCTTAAGCAGGAACCCCACAGCCGAAAACAACCAATTTCGGTGACAACACAAGGATGCAACTCCGAAGCGGACTCTGCTAGGCCCGGCCCGAGCAAAACCTCGTCGTCGACCTGTTTCGATTCGTTGTTGCCGCTGCCGCCGTCTTCTTCAGGTGCCGCTGTAATACTCGAATTCTCGGGCAAAGACCTTCCGCTCTGCGCCGACTGTTCGCTCAGCCTCTTATGGTGTCCTTCCGCGATGCCACAGCTTGACGCGACCAGTTTCCCGTTGCACCAAACGTTGCACTTTTCATCCACGTTATCGAAAGCCACAACAACATGGATCCAATCCTCTCTATGAGGGATACTAGCCGTCGTCGCACGTTCTGCGAGTTCGCTGTTGTTGTCGTCCCTTCGAGGGTGCGGAGGATATGCCATTACCTGAATGGAGCCATCGTAATTAAACACGTCAACCGCTGGCGATGACAGCACACGCAAGGGGACCACTGGAGCTACATCCGAGTGTAGCCGTCGCTTTTTGAAGACGCCTGAGCCGGTTATCCTGAACAGGAGCTCGGTCGATGTGTTTAACGGTGGAGACGCAGCAGACCTCACGACAGCAGAGAGAGGCAAGCAAGCAAACCCTGTTCCAATGGGTCCAAAGGCGAGGGTGTACGTCAGCGGCAGAGGCGGTTCCGGTGGCTGAGGAGCAAAAGCGTCTTTTAGTGTGAGCTTTCCGGATGAGCTGAGGCGTCGCCGGATTTCCTTGACTTGATCCTCATGTACTGCCGCTGCTATTTCATCTGCGGAGTCCATGAGCACCGCAGCGGCCTTGTCCTTGTCGTCGCCAACAATATCCAGGGCTCGCATGCACAGGTCCGGTCCGAACCCACGCAGGATTTGACACAACTCTTCGGCTGCCTGACGACGTGCTGCTTCTGGTGCAGTTTCGCTGGAGGGCTTGGTACCCGGACGCGCTTTCCCGCAGGGCGGTGATTGCATCCTGGGAACGTGGATTTCACCAGTAAACTGGCTGACGTCGCGGGTTTCAAGGATTTGGTGCAAGTACAGGCTTTTTTCTTCGAGGGACGCCTGATCGCCGACGTCAAGGAGACGGCCTTGTGCCAGGTGTGCCAGTCGGTGGAGAAGGTTCGGTTCACTGAGGACGAGCTTTGCACACAATGGGTTCTCCATGTGCCGGGCAAGGCAACGAAGCATTTTCGAGATAACGTGGCTGGACGGAACCGCGTGCGCGATGGCTCGCGGGAACCCACAGAATTCGGTTTTCGGGTTCAGCGACTGCAGTATTTTGATCACCGCGGCGAGGAGCGCTGCAAAAATCGACGGGTCGACTTCTGTGACCGCCGGCTCTGGCACCCGGAGTGCGTTCGGGTCCACTTTCATTTCGTCTGAACTCAAGCCCAGATCGGATCCAACGACGACTGCTTGTGACGAGCCGGCACTGACGACGATGACAGGCGTTTTGATTTTGGTGCCTTTTACTTGGTGCTCTGCAGATACGCCCGGGACAAGGCCTGTTGCTGGGTCGCATAAAACGTTCAAAGCGACGATGAGCTCGTTTGTTTTTTTGTCGGCAAGAGACGTGCAGTCTGGCACGTCTGCCAGCATAGATCTCAACCATGCTGCAATGGGATGCTGCCACGACCGGTTGCCAACGAACAGGTGCCGAAGGAGAGAGACAGCTTCTCTACCAGCAACGTTACCGAACCCTTCTTCTTCCCCCTCATTCCGGTCGCCGACACCGCCGTCCTCGGCAGCCTTCTCACCATCACTGTGCAACCGGCCACCAGCGATTTCAACAAGCAGCTGGACTACTCTTCTTCCACTCACTTCGGCCGTACTAATGCAAGCTTTGCCCGTGCCAATGACAAAGGGGGAAGTTGGCGCACACGAGGATACGTTCGACGACAGCAGCTGAGCCAGGCCTTGCTCGGCCCGTTCCGTCGAGAAATGAGGCAGAAGGTACCGGACGCAAGCCATCGCGCATTGCGCCAAAGAAACGTATTTCGCCGGCAAAAACACGCAGGACGCCAGCAGGGGCAGCAGGTCGCCCAGCACGGAGTTCTCCAGCGTCGCGTCGGCCAATGCCTGCAGCACACGGGCAGTGATCGCCAAGAGCCCGGCAACGTGGTCTTCGTGGCGCTTTGCCCGGTCCTGTTCCGCATTTGACTTCAGCACCTGGACGCTTAGCTTGAGATCACGCGCAATGCACTCAAGCACTTGGCTTAAGAAGCTGAGACTCGCCTTCGTAGCACCTGGGTGCCCGTACCTCGCGAGTGACAAGGCACTTTTCAGCGCACACGCGCTGAATAAACCGGAAGCAACCTCTACACTTGCCTCTGCGAGTGTCCTTGGCCTCGGGTCGCCAAGGCAGCCCGGGGACCCCTTCGCCTGCAATTTCTGCGGTTTGCACCACAGGTTGCTCGCTGGCTGCTGTAGTTTCTCAGTCCCGTCAGGGTTCCACAGGGCCACGAGCGAGAACAGAGTTTTTGGCAGGTCCATGGATCGGAGGTAGGCAAAGTCGACGCTGTCCCAGCGGCAGTGGAAGAGCTTGAGAATGAGGTTGCACTGCACTTGAGATATGCTGTCGTTCGGCGGTGTCGACGAGGCGAGGGGTGCAAGTACGACATGCAGGAGAGCGTACACGCTTTCCTGCACGCATCTCACAACGAAAGGCCCCGCTGCCTTCAGGCCATCCGCGTAGTGAAACCTTGACATCGTTTCCGCAACGACTGCCAACGCCTCGAGTTTTATTGGTTTCGCCTTGTTAGTTACGGCTGCAGTAAGGTATCGCAAGCCCTCGGCCCGCAAACGACCTTTTTCCTCGCGCTCGCGCACGGCCTTTTCTATCCGCGCGAAGTTTACCTCCGGCGCCGTCAAGAACGACAACAGCAGCTCGAGGAAACTGTCCGCCTGCGTATCGGTCTGCGCGTTCAAGCCTAGGAGCCGTTGCAGTTTTTTCAGCGCGCGCCAGCTGTGAAAGATAGACTTCCAACTGCCGTGATTGGGTTTGCTGTACGCGGTGATGCACCGGCTGCTTCTCTTGCTCGCAGTGGAAGACGCGGACGCCAATGCTCTCAGAACTACTTTGTTGTTCTCCGGAGCCGGGCCCGGATGAAAGCGCAATGCAAAAAGACACCGCTCGACTAGTTGGTTGAGTGCTGCGTTGCCAGACGCACTACTGCCTTCAAATACAGGAGGAGGTGGGAACACGTCAAACGTAGGCGGAGGGGCGGAGTCGTGCCGAACGTGCATCAACCAGCCTTTCAACGCTTCCACCCTTCGGAACCGGGCATGCAACCCGGGTGGGATGCTGGACGCATCCCGTCCTTCGTCGGTCACACACTCGGTTTCCTCAGCCTTCTTCACAATTCCCTTGTTGTCGAGCTCCTCGTCTGCATCCTTTTGTTCGCCAGTGTTCCAGCTCTTCCCCGCCAACTCCGTGCTCAAGCGCCTGTTCCTAGCGCTCCTCGGGTCCACGATTTCCCGCTGGTCCTCTCTCACTAAAACCGCAAAAATGTGCCGGAGCGAGCTGTCAATTTCAACGGCTCCTTTCGGGTGTGTCCCATTGGACTTGACTGCATCCCACGTGATCTTCCCTTGCCCGACGTTTGCTGCTATCTCGTCGCAAAGCCGGGGTCGAATGTCGGCTGAACTGTCGCGCAGCCCTCCTGCGAATAGAGGCGATTCTATCCACTTGAGCACCTCGGGGTCTTTTTCGGAGTCAGGTATCTGCAGGCCTTTGACCATGTTTCCAGCAACTGATGCGGCGACCCGCTCAATAGTGAGACGGACGCAATAAATCCAGCTGGACACGGTGCCTCCGATGTCTTCGGTCTCCATCGACGGGAGTCCTGCCGCTTCCGAGCCGCTGGAGGCGGGGGTCCAGTTTGCAGACCAGTTGCTTTCGACAGCCTGCACAGACGGGAAACAGCGGCCCAGGTCTTCGAGGAGGGAGGCCAGTTTTTTCAGGTGGGGAAGGCTCGCGAAGCAATCTCGGGCGGTTATCGGCACCGCGATCACAAGCGACCCGACACTTTGCCCGGAAGCGGAACTTCGGAGCAATTCGAGATAGAAGTCGTCTGGTGGTGCCTCTTGCGCATTCTGTTGCTGTGTGCTTCTGAACTCGGCAATCGCGCGGCAGATTTCCTCAAGAAGGCACGAGTGATGCTCAAGGAGCAAGCAGATTAACTCGGCGTTGCCCGATCCCAGAATCGCGGCTTGCAACCCGATCAACACCGCTGTGATTGGTGACCTTTCTCGCTCGTTTGCATCGTGGCCAGTCTCATCTGCGTGCATAGACAACTTACGCGCGCATTTCGACTGCCATCGACTTTCCAAATTACAGCGCATTTCATTCGCAGCAGCCCGCATCAAGAGCAGCAGGAACGCGGACAGTTGTGCGGGATCACCCTGCAGTGAGATCATCAGGTCAAGCGACTGCTTAAACCCAGCCATGTGCGAACAGACCGCCTCCAACACTGCGGTAGCCGCGTGTGCACCGGTCGACGAGGTGCCGGACGCAAGCAGTTCACGTTGCATGTCGCGTAACGCCTCGGGGGTGAAGAACAGGGGCAGCCCCTCCCTCAACGCCAAGACTGCTTCTTCCGTCACGGGCCCTTTCGGCATGTCCGTGAGGGTGATGAGCTGCTGGTAGAGGTGGTGCCCTTCGTTCTTGGCGCCCCGCACGACACTCAGGTCCAGAGACTTCGGGTCCAACCCGTTGCAGCGCGCAACGCGGAAATTTGCCCGCAACAATCGCAGGACAGCGAGGGCAATTCGGCTGTTGTGCGGATCGTCAAAAATGGAAGCGCGGCGGGCGGTTTGTACGCGTTTGAACTGCGCCTGCAATACGTGCCGCAGCAGCTGGAAAAGCTCAAGCGACGGATCAATGCAAAGGGCCCGGTATAAGCAAGGCCACGCATGATCCATGTTTTGGCACGCTCGGTCATCCATCGCGTCAGCAAGCCGAGCGGCACACTCCAACGGCGACAGCAACGCTTCCGAGGACGAATTCCAGTCGGTTCGAAGGGGAGGCGGCACGGCGCATTCGCTTTGCGACCAGCAAAGAACCTGTCCGGCCATGCTCACGTACCACACGCCGTTGTACGAACTATCGAAGTGACAGAGTCCGTCAACGGGAGGCGCTACGGTGTGGTTTCGTGGCAGCTGAGCCCCATCTTCGAGGGAGAAGAACAGCGCCAGTCCGCACTTCTGACCTGCCCCTACGTCTTCAACTTCTGGAACCATCACCGCTAGCTGCCGCCCGTTAGCGCACATGCCGCACTGTTCGACAGACGGGAGGAACAACTGCCAAGGGCTGAGCTCGCACCCCTCGGGTTCTGGCAGACTCGCAGGTGGCTCCATCGGGAAGTCAACCGCTTGCCGCCACGAAGGATGCGGTCGGTTTGCAATCCATCCGTTGTGGCGAGGGTGGTTTGATGCCCAGTCGTAGATGAGGCGGCCTTGGCCCTCGTGCATGGGCCAGTACGCAACAAGCCCACTTTCATTGCCGGTCAACGGCGTTGACATGTCGCGCGATATCATGATGGGCGGGCGTGCAATTTTCCAGACGCGGACTTCAGCAAGACTGCCTACCAGAGATGAACCAATCAGCCACCTCTTCGTCGGGCGTGAGACGACGACAGGCGTGTCTTCCGCTCTTGATATACCAGCAAGAGCGCCGTTTACATATATCGTCCACCTCCCGTCGAAAACAAGAGCAAGGTGTACCCACTGCCTGGAAGGCAGACTCGCGACAGCTCCACAGGATCGCACACCGTTCCGCACTTCCACCCGGGCACCACCTTTGACGTACCAGCCGTTGTCGAGGGAATGCATGTCGATAAACACTTCGCCTCCAGACGACTTGTCGCCGTGGACATACACGTTCTTACTCTCATCTGCCGTTTCTGACCGCATCCACATCTCAACGGTCAGATGCCCGACTGACGACGAAAGCTTCTCGGACACCGGGCTTGCATCGATGCAAGCGTCTTTGCACAGGTGCAAGACGCTCCTCTTCCCTCGCTTTGCTGCGGCTGCCGTTAGAACCGACGGTTTCGGTCCGGTTAGGACGACTGTCCGCACCGCTGCGAGGTTCTTCTTCGGGTCGAATGCTGTGACAGTCACACACTTTTCTTTCGTACGGCACTGTGTTGGGGCTGCAGGGGTAAAGGCGAGACCGCCCAATTCGTCCTTGGCGACTAACTGAGCGTGACCCGAGACCAAGTAAAGGTACCTCCCATCTGTCAGAACACGCGATTCGATGCCTTTTTTCGAAGAGCCGACCAACTGGCTGGCCGGCGACGCCATGGCCGGGTTCGGAAGCAACCCAGGTGAGCCGATGACGCTGTCTCTCGACTCCGACAGGATCGTCGTTTGAGACGTGCTCGATACCGTCTGGTTCAACCCATTTTGATCGGTCATGCTCTCTGCGACGACCGTGGGGTGCGCCTGCCACGCAGACGACGCAGCCAGTGCCAAAGCAGTGTACCTGTTGTCTTCTGTAGGAATGCTCCCACTGCCGTCCGCAGAAATGTGTCCTACGACTTCCAACGTCGAAGGATCGCACACAATTAAGTCGTGGCCAAACGGCAATCCCATGGCAAGGGTGTGCGCTGCGGAAGGGCGAACATATAGAATTCCAGCCACGAGAGCCAGCGACACTGGGTGCCCGGGGAAGTCACGGTCATTTCTGGCCGCAATTTCAGTCGGAAGCCGGCCTCGGCCGGAGCCAATCTTTAACAAGCCTTCGGCCGTTGCCAGGTAGACGCAGTCTTCGTCGGACGTTATGCTATGCACGGTCCATTTTTCGCTCGTTCTCTCGCCGGACAACTCGCGGCATCTCCTGATGGCAGCTCTTATCTCGACACGTTCCGCTTCGTCGCCGAATCGGAAATGGGGCAGATTATACTCGGCGGGTTGTCTGTGCAGTCGATCCAACAGCGACCCAGCACTAACACCAGCCACTCTTCCTGACAATGGAGAAGATACTCCGGCAGCTGCAAGTAACGAGCGACTGTCTCGTCGAGAGATGCTATCAGTATCCGAGGTGTCCTCTGTAGGCGCGTCAGAGGGTGCCAGCGATGGATTCGGTGGACTGGCAGGCGGAGACGATGCGGCAAGGAGGAGGGCGATGGTCTTCAGACATTCTACAGCGTCACCGCGCATGACCGACAGAATGATTAGGAAGCGGAGTGAGGCAGAAGTCACATGACGCGTGGCTGCCTCGTGGAGTTTGTCCAAAGCTGCTCGTGGAATGCGGGCTAATGGGAAGCCAGCACCTTCGGGCTCTTGTGAGCATGCGAACAACGGGAGCTGCTCAAACTGAGACGAGATCGTGTCGAAGACACTGTCCGACAACGCAGGGTTGCCTGCACTCAAGGCCGACACCAGGGACAAGCACAGCTCGATCCCGCAGACGGATAACACCTGATCAACATCACTTCCTTGCGCGCTTAGCCTGTGGTTCCTTTGTGAATCGTCTGTACCGTACTGTGTCACTAGTTGTTCCGGCGACGCCAATAGCTTGCCAACTCCTGTGCACATGCCTTCGACCACGTCTTCACGCAACAAGTAGAACATTTCCCACTTTGTCGGCCCGCAGACGTCCGATGAGATTTCAAGACCATTGGCCAAAAGCTGATCGACCCTTGCCTCCAAGTGCTCCCGTGTTAAGTTAAACATGACGTCAACGCCGTAGCCCAACGACCTGTGAAACCAGCCGGCTTCCGATGACTGCCTTTGCTTGAGGCGACGGCTCTCAAAGACAAGGTGCTGCTGCCGGTAATGCAAGGAGGCGGCCGGATACACTTCGGGCGTCAGTTTGCTGATCTCGCCGACGACGAAGCGATCGGCAACGGAGACCGTCATTTTGCTCGCTTCTGTGTCGAGTTCGAACTTCACTGTGTCCCCTGTTCCAAACACGAAAGCTGCCGTCGTGCCGACCCCTTCAACGCGTTTCCATTGACCATAGAACTTGCCCGCTCTGGACAAACACCAACCGCTTCCTTGTGAGATAAACGAATCGTAGCGGCAAAATCCCTTTGGGACAATCCCGAGCATGAGCCCACTCCCGTCGGACGTCTCGCCTTGATTCTCGATCTTGATACTCCACTCGTGCACACCGCTGGTAATCGGTTCCACTGCGTGCACAGTGACCCATCCCGTCGCTGGTTTGATGACTCGATTTTCGTTGATGAGCAGGTCTCCATGTGGGGTCGTAGCGTCTATGGAGATCGACGATGTTCGCAAAAGCGCTGCCCTCACGGGCAGTCGGGAAGCCACCGCCGCCACATGAAGATGGCTGCCGAACGGGTCAAGGACAGATGCCCTCTCTAGCCATCTGACGTCGGTGTCGAGCCCCATGTGTGTGAGCGGCGTGTATGCGTGCGTGGGGTTGTGTCAGCACCGACTGCGCATTCGAACAGCTGCTCCCTTTTCTGCTTTAGCTCGTTTTCTTTTGTATTATTTCCCTGTTTCAAAGAGGGGGTCACTATCTCGTTTAACTTAGTCTCGCCGAACACTGGGACGGAGATAGTGGAAAAAAGTGGGCTAGCCATTCGCGGGCTGTGAACCCTCGCGCTAAGTGATCGACACGCTCAAATTGCGCTGCCCTTTTGAAACGGCAGGCTCGTCAGAAGTGGCGCAGCGCGTGCTCGATGCCCCGTGCCGCCTGTTTATGAGCCCTGATTTGATCGTGACTCTCAAAGCAGCACAAGAAGCCTCCAAGCAGCATTAACCAGCTGCGTTCCGCAAACAAGTGTGTATCAGGCGGAATGGAAGAGATCACAGACTGCAGTTCCAACTGCGCTTTTCTCGCTTGTCTCCAGTGCTTAGGTCGAATTCTGTCAGGTTCCACCGAATAGAAGCAAATGCAAAGAGATGATTAAGAACATGTCGGTCGTCGGCGCATTTTCATGGTGGGGTCCTTTGTAATGCAACAAAGGCTGAAATATGTCTACAAGAAGGGTACAATACTTGAATCTGAACAAGGAAGTTGAAGTATGGCTAAAGAATAAGACAACTTCTTCTAGTGGCATCAATACATGATCTCGCGCAGCTACTCTTCCACCACCTCGACAACCCACTGGCGTGGTCGGTTCAACTTCGGGCGCTCCGGGGAAAGACGTGACAAGAGACTGCCGGTGTTGCGCACTGCTGAGCCAAGGCTGAAGGCATAGGATGCCGCCGAAGGCGTCACTGGGAAGTCGGCACCCGTGCCTCTTCCAGAGAGGTCACCGTCAAATAGACGCGGCAGCAGCCCCGGCGCGTCGGGGGCGGCACGGGGTGCCCAGTGGCTGACGCTGCTCATGTTAGCACCGGGGGGAGCATCCTGGTAGCTCTGCACCGCCAGACTGCGCAACATGGCAATCGTCTTTCCAGAAAGCCGCATCGTCGGCTCCTCCTGATCGGGGTTTGCCGGCGTTCGGAGAGGCCGTTTGGTGGGGGGAGGGCTGGTGAACGCACCATTCCCTGCACCGTGCGAATGCGGGTAACAGTGATTCGTCGTGTCGGTCAAAACTGTGGACGCTCGCGGCTCATGGAAACTGGAAATGGAAGCCAATTCCGATTTCGGATGGACCAAGGGGTCCTCTACTTCGCGCGGCGATGGCATGTTGCCAGCGCGCTGACCGTCGTCATAGCGTGATCCAGCAACACGAAGCAAGGTTGACTCGTACGCTGATTCGGGATTGACGATGGTGTCGTTCATGATGGAGGCACCCACATCATTGGTCGGAGACAATCGCAACGGGGATTCACTCCTCGGCGGCAGCTTCTGCCAAGGAGAACCAAATCGGTCTTCGTAACAGTCGAGAATGCCCGCAGGACTGACGGGACTGCTCGACAGCCGCAACGGCGAATCCTCGACTGTGCTGTCCGCACGCCCAGCCCTTCGCAATGAACGGGCGCCGGGAAGCAGGATGCAGGGCTCGTCGTAAGAAGGCTTGTGACTGTGCTCCGTGATGGGGAGGAAATGCTGCGAGGTCTGTTTAGACAAATACGGTGCAGCGTGCACAGCATGAATACTCGAGGCGGAAACGGGGTTTTGTCGAAGAGGCGATGTGTTTGGCGGGCCCTCTAAGCTCAGATGGGATGACTGCGATGCAGTGTCGTCTTCTGAATGTGGAGCATGTTCGAACATATCTGCATCGAACGCCGCCCCTTCCGAAAACAGACTGCTTTGCCGAGAAAAACCTGCGGGTATGCTGTGCCTATTCCCCGGTGTAGGCGCAATGGACAGCGAAGCCTGTATCGAAGGGGCATCCACGGAGCTTCCGACTTCAGCTTGCGTGGGGTCTAGAACCAGAAGGTCGTCATCTTGGGCCTCTTCGGGTAGCACCGAAGGCGGCGGGACGCGCATGACGCTGGATACTTCGGTGGCGGGTTCAGCGTTCAACAGGGCCGGATAGATGTGCACGGTGCGCAGGAGGCACATGTTTTGAGGCTCATTCGACGGGCTGTGAGGCGGCCCTTCGGTTTTGGTGCGATGCGGGGGTGTCGACGCGGCCAGGCTCGGGGTAGCACTGTGAAGCGACGGCAGCGTTTTCTGCGTGAGCGCTGCGTCTATGTCAGACAGCTCATCCTGAAGGGCCTGGATGCTGCGGTCTACTTCAGGGATGGCATCCGCTTGCTGCGGAGGCAGGCCTTTTACCACCCTCGGGGCCCTGGGCGGCGTCGGCGGTCTGCCTGCGAAGCTGGTGACGCTGCCGCCGCTTGCGGTTCGCGCCAGGGGCATGTGCCGCGGGCTGGTTAGCCGGCTGCTCGTACTCGCCGTACAAACGCTGCTCTTCTTCGACAGCGGCACTGGAACTCCGTCTTTGCTCTTCTCCTGGTTATCAATCCCACGACAACCCTCACTCCGCCCGTCGGCGGAAACCTCTCTGTCATGTAACTTGGCCGCATCCGCATTTCCCGGTTTACCACTCGTCCCCTTCTTCGACACCTTCCGCTTCGGGGAGGGCACGGCTTTGCCGCTCGGCTGAGAAGCTCTTGCTTTCCTTGGTCCCGCGCTGTGCGCTGATCCGTCGTGCGACGTACCCTCACTACCCTCATTGGTGCAGGACCTCCCCTGTTGCTTTTGCTTTTCTCTTTTGCAAGATGGGCTTCGGACCAGGTTGTTGCTCATCGTCGGCTGCTGTTGATCCGCGTTGGACTGGAACGAGAGGTTCGTTGCTTCAACCGGTTTGAAGTTGGCTAAGGATTCTCTTGAAGGCTCTCGACTCGTCTTGCGAAGGGGAGCCGAGTGTGGCTTGCCGCTCCGACGTCGCTCTGTGGACTCTTCTTTCTTGGGCGTTGCGTTCGCTAACTGGGAGTAGGTGAGGGATTTCTTCGGCGAGCGATTGATGGGATGTTGAGTGGCAGACGGAGACCGATGGGGGCGTGGCTGACGAATAGGAGATAACAAGCGGGGAGAGACGATGTTGCTGGAGTCTTCAGGTTTTACAGTTGTGGATTCTTGCTGTTGTTGTGCAAAGGCCGCGGCGTAGCTGTCTTTGGGCGGAGAGCGTTGAGCGCGGATAGGGGAAAGACTGCCGCGTTTGCTCTTGGTGGGGCTCCATGCACGATGAGCCCTGATGTCGAAGCTCTCATCCGCTTCTTTTAAACTCGTGGTGAGAAAGTCCGAGGGAAGCTTCTTCGTTCTGACGTCGAAGGGCATCTTCACCGCTTTTGGCGGGACTCCCGTCGGAAACACCTGTTTTTGCTCCCGCAGCGGGGCGCGACCGGCCCTGCTCTTCGAGCTTTCCCCTACAAAAACCTTCTTCGACGTGCTTCGGAGCGAGCATTCCGCTGCGTGGCCTTGTGCAGCCGCCGTTAGGGCCACCTTCTCCACTTCTTCGTGCTGATGCTTCCTCGGTGATTGAAGGGACGTCGGGGACGGGTTTCGAATAGGACTCTGTTTCAAACGACCCGCTGGCGTTTCAGATTCGGCGTGCGTAGGCTTCGAGTACAGTTTAGGGTTGGCCCGATTGATATCGGGTTCTAGGTTAGTTCGCGGGTTTTGGGGGCTTGGGGCAGTGTGTCGGGAGGGCGTTTCAAACTGGGCGCTGGATGGACGCTCACCAGGTGGTAAAATCCGGGGGGCAACCTTCACGAACTGTTCGAGAGTCACGACGGTGTAAGCAAGCTCCTTCCATCCTAGAGACTGTTGCAGCTTCGGCCAGTCGACGGCGGGATCTTTCCCATGTATCCTTGCCTCAATGACTTCTTCCTTCAACTTGTGCCACCCCACGCATAGCTCACCCTCGCTGCACGACAAAAACAAACGCCTTGCCTCCTGGGCGTCCATTGTTTCACTCTAGATCTAATGGGCGGATGTCACTATCTTCTCTCCCCCTCCTCCGCACGAGGAGCTTCGTGTGTGGCTAGTTCTGAGGCACGGGTTGAGAGATGCTATGAGGAGGTCGTTGTCATTTTCTTTTCTCTCCCTCGCAGTTGTCTGCACTCTTTTGCTCCACCCGCCTGAATGTTGCTTTTTCTCCACGGCACAAGGACGTAACAAAAGGTTCGTAGTTGTGCCTAGCGGCTGCGCTCGCATGCACTAAAATCTCTCAGTCACATAAATTGAGAGCGGGTTCGAGGGCAACAATACGTGCCCAAACTGATGGCAGTGGCCTACTTTGGACCGACCTGGAGACACTGCATGACCAGTGCGCTCGAGAAGTTATCAGTTGAAAGTGTGTTCGTTAGTTTCGACATCGCTTTCCTGTGTCCTCTCCTTGTCACAGCGGCCACCGGGTGCAACCCGTCCAAAAAGGCGAAGGAGACGCTTGCAAGCGCATGGCTCCCGCCACTTGCCAACACGGACGACAGCCAGACGAGGTCGCCACCGGCTAAGGATGGTGAAGTGAGGACAACTCGTCAATCCACGTTTTTCTCCCATACCCAGGTGAGCGAGAACTGAGCGCAGAGAAAATGGGGCATCGTGACTAAGTAGTGGAGACAACAAAGCCTTCAAACAGCGTGGCCAAAAGGAAGGAAAAGAAGGAACACAGCTGGGGGAAGCAGCGTGCGGCCAAAAGTATTAAGTGTCGCCTTCTTTTGAGTTTGGTTTCCTCAGTATGAGAGGTTTCGTTCTCGAGCAACAGAAAAGAGAGGGAGGTTCTAGGTATCTATGAAGGAAGGGGTGTTCTAATCTACCGGCAGTCGTTGCTTCGTGGCGTTGCAAATGGGTCAAGAGGGCTTCTTTCTAGAGTTAAAGTCTCTTGGAAGCTTCCACTCGCAGATACTCCGCTTTTGATTTTATACGCAGGCAACAGAATCCACAGCGAATGAGTATGAATCGAAAGAAGCCCTTTGGGCGTTCACCGCGTTTTCAGCCATAGGGCGTGTCTGCTGAGCAAAATCCAAGCTCAGCATTTCCGAACAAGTTGTGCTTCCACTTCAGTGTTATGTGGAGTCCTGTGAAGCAGCCTTGCAAAGTCGGCCCGGATAACAGACATCGACGAAGGGGGTTGAAATGTTGAAAGCAAGAATGAGCTCCAGGTCATTTCCGGCACGTTCAGTTTGAGCTTTTCAATTCTCGGTGTCAACGAGAGGTCAACCGACCCGCTCGTATAATAAAGATGACGAAAAGGGGGCAGTTGATTTCTACAATCTACGTGAAAAAACAAAAAAGCATGATTGTGGCTTTTGTCACAACGGGGTCCAGTCTGATGCATGGCAAAGGCTGCTCCAGGTCACAACACAACACGCTAACGCGCCGCTCACGCAAGTGTTTTCGCCACCGCATCGGCAAAAACCAATGAATACGGTGCCGAGTTTTTCAATTTTTCAATCAACACGACGGACATCCCAACGCTACTCTCCTGTTCGTCGATTGAACTAGTTCGGACTAGATCACACGTTGCATGTGGCCGAAAGAAGGAAAAGTAGGTGGGGGAACGGGAGGGTGAGGTTTGAAGCGACCGTTGCTAGCATGCCTTCCGAGCACATTAATCGGGATGTCGTGAAGGGCATTCAGCCGTTTGTGTGGGAGATGGGCTGGTGGTGTCGGCTTCGAAGGAGGACGGAGGCGGGTGAGGCGGGTCCAGTAGTCCCTTGCGAGCATAATCGACTGTATGTCGGTCATGGCCTGGGACACGATCCAGGCTTCAGTGGCGGTGCGGTACGCGCCGGTCGGGAACGGGTGGAAGCACTCGGAAAGCAACCGCTGCTGCATGCACTCCCTCTTCCACCCTTTAATGTGCCGAGCGCGTCGCGGCCCAGCCTTCGATTTCCAAACCTGCCCGTTCACAAATGTGTGCCTCACAGACAGGGCGACCTGTTCCAGCATGGCGAGATCCTTCGGCTGCGAGTACTGCGCCACCACACGCAGCACGTCTGCACACGTGAAGACTTCCATTGTACAGCACCTCCCTCTTTTCTTACTTAGCACTTACCCTTGTGTTGGTATACACAGCAATAAAAAAGAGAAGCGCGATAGAGCATCTACTTGGTTCATTTCATCAGCTATTGTCTTCACCGTTTCTGCCAACGCGACCTTTTCCGAGAGACAGAGAGAAAGGGAGCAGTGTCTTACCCCTCAGTCCCAAAGCTGTTGTCATCAACCTGCTGATTTATTCTGAGAGAGATGAGTTTAAGTGCGGGAACCATCTCTCCGGGAAAGCTTCTGGTCGCCTCACCCCCCCCCTTTCTACTACGACGCGTAAGTCGTTTTGTCGGAGAGGCTGAGGCTTTCTTACTATTTCGCATCTCCAAGCTTGAGAACTGAAGAAGATGAGTTTCCTCTCTTAGCACCTTTCAGTACCTTCGCGACTGATGGAAAAGAGCAGAAATGCGAATCTCAGAACGAGTAATGCGTGAGCAAGGTAGTAGCATTTCGCTTCTTTTCTTTCTTTGAAATCCTCCTGATCGGAACAAAACCTGACCCGGACTAGGAAGCACTGCACTGGAAAGTCGGTCCCTGGAAGCATCTCCTGGAAAAGGAGTGATTGCATTCTTGAACGAGCAGTCAGGAGCATAGCGGGAGCTGGTTTCATATCCGTCACTAAGCTAGAGCGGAAGTAGAAAGGTTTCCGCTGTCCGTTGTATAAATGGCTTTCAACCTCTCCGCGGTTCCCCCAGGGGGGGATCTGACTACCACCTGTCACCCCCTACATCACGCGGTCGCCGAGTGCAATTTTCAAGAAGCATGATACACAGCCACTGTCTGCTACTTCCCGAGAAACTACTATCGGACATAATCGTCGATTTGAAGGACCCCCTGTCATATATTGGGCACCGCCTTAACGTTTGTGTTCACTTTTAAACTTTGAAAGACCGTATTCGAAAGAACTCAAATGCCAGTCCTACACACCCACGCGCGGTACCCCTTCGTGTTGAGGAATAGCACACGCGATTTCCACAGGAGATAGGAGAAACGCATTCTCTCGACGAGCCTTGTTGCTAGTTACATCTGCTAATACGGATCGCTCAGTTTGGGAGTGCTTAGGTGATGGCAGCCTCTGCGAAGGTGAAAACTTCCCACATTGTCTCCCTGGCACACCAGAAAAATTGGTTTACTTGTGTGCACGCTCGCTTTGCCAAAGATTTACTCAGTTTCTGAGGAGCTTGCCGCGACAGAAAATTTGAGCACCTTCGAAACCGCTTCAACTCTTTTCAGCCGCACTGGGGAGTTGTGTTTGAGACAACTGGACCTCGTCGGATCGTGTAATGTTCTAATGAGGCCCATAACGCGTATCCTTTAAAAAGATCCGTATCGATCGTCGCTGGGGAAAAGAAGCTGCGATAGCAGGTTTCTCCACAGTAAAGGGTGGTATCTACTTGAACGCTCCGCCTCGCGAGCAGTCGCGGCAAAACTCTTTTGATGTACAGTCTGCGCTGTTTCTGTTGTGTTGCCGACAATCAACCGAGGTTGATGTGCAGTCTGGTGTCGTTTGACCTTTCTTTTTTTTTCACTGTTCTTGGACGCTTGCTTCTCGCGGACGTCGCGACGAGTGCTGACGTGCTTGCATCTGTTGTGTGCGGACGTGCCTCCGCTCGGCTGAGTGCCGTCTTCAACATCCTACTTCGTACAGCTTGGCCCACGCAGATCTAGTCGACCAGATGGACGGCTTCAGCGCTGTGGTCAGAATTTGGGCTTGAAGCTTGCGGGATACCGTCGTAGCTTGGGTATGATTCAAACGACTCGGCGAGCATATCATCTGGTAGTTTGTCAGCGGAATGGTCATCCTCGCCCCCTCTGTCGCTGAACGTGCCGTTCACCGGCAGCAACGGCTCGTGCACCAAACTACTGCCGTACGACTGCAGCGCGCGCGAGTTGAGCAAGCTTTGCTTGTCTTGCGACCCGCTCCCATTTGCGGCGGCCCGCTTGGGAGGGCGCGGGATTTTGGGGGACGGGCCCGCGGCTTTTGGGCTGACGGCAACAGGCTCGGGCTCAGGAGATTTCGCGTCGTTCAAGACGATGACACCGATGGGGGACAGTGTCAGCCGAGGCGACGTGCCGATGATGGACTTCTCGCGGTCGCGCACCGGAAGCAGTGTTGTAGCGTTGAAGGCGATCTCTTCTTCGACGCTGGTTACCGATTGTGGAGGGCACGTTACCCGTCGTTTGGTGGGCGTGGCGATGAACTCCGTGTCGCGCTCCTGGCGTCGAATCCACGGATGTTGGAGCAGATGTGCTGCCGACGGCCTCTCCGAGGGATCATAGCACATCATTTGCGTCATAAAGTCGATTGCGTTGGCGGAGAGGCTTTGGTACACGGGGAGGTGCAACCGTAGACCGAGCCGAACAGACCGGATGTGCTCAGTGGTCGAACGACACGGAAACGGCTCGCACCCGGTGAGCATGATATGCACCACGACACCCGCCGCGAAAATGTCGAGTCCGGTGAGGTGCGCGTTTTGCACGCGTACTTTTACCGCCGACTTCCTGCCTCCCTTCTCCGAGACCACCCGCCTGTTCTTGTCTATCAACTCCGGCGCCGCGAATCCGTACGTCCCGCACGGCGTGCACGACGTGACCCCCACCGGGGTCGATGAATACGGGACACCGTTCACGAAGTTGTCTGCGTTCCTACCACCAGGGTAAGGAACCGGCATGGTTGCCGTCGCGCCGCCACCGCGGCCGGCGGTGGTGCCGATTTTGCCGGTGGGGGACAGGACGCCGCTGCCACGGTCGGCGGCTGAGGGGATGGAGGGGTACCGCCGGGCGAAGCCGAAGTCGGCTATTTTCAGGATGAGCTCCTGATGCTCGTCGCGCACCAGCAGCAGGTTCTCGGGCTTCACGTCGCGGTGGACGAACCCGGCAGCGTGGAAATCGTGCAGGAACAGCAGCAGCTGCTTCGCGAATGAGCTGGCATCGGGTTCGCTGAGAGGACCGCCTTTGACGACGCGATCGAATAGGTCGCACTGGGCGAGCTCCATGACGATGAGCAGCTCGTTTTTTGTCTGCAAGATGAACGGTTCGAGTATTTGGACCGCGTGCGGGTGCTCTGCCGCAAGGTGCGTTTCGAACTCGCGCATGATGCCGGCCCACCGGCGGAGGGAGAACACGTTCTTTTTCTTCAGAACCTTGACGGCTACTTCCTTTTTGAGCCGTTTGTGGTACGCCTTGTTGACGGCGCCGTATGCGCCGCAGGCGAGGTAAACGGGTCTCTCAAAGTGGAGGTCCCATCGATCCCTGGGGTAAGGGAGCGGGTGAGCGAGTTGCAGTGTTCGGCATGATTGAATGACAGCGTTGACATCAGCCGGAGGGAGAAAAGATATGACGTTGCGCCACCCCTCAGGGCAGTACCGTGGAAGCTCGATTCCCGGAAGCGGGTTGCACGTCCGACAAGCTTCGACGAGGGGTTTGCCTTGGTTCAAAACCTTCCGCTGCACAACGCACTCGCCGCACAATGGCTTGCCGCACAGCTGGCAAAACGAAGGCGTCGTGCACCAGCCGAATCCTACGCTGCACACAGAGCACGCCTTACGGTCCTTCGTGGGTCTTCGCAAGCCATGCGCTACGTAGAAATCATCAGGATCTTGTAGTGCCCCTTTGCTGCTTTTACCCCCCATTGGGCGCGCAAACCCGCGGCCCCAACCAGTACCTGATGGCGCCTGACAGATCAATTATCGTGCCTAAGCACGGCCTCAGACCTGCATTGCTGCGTTTTCCGAGGTCAAACTTAGCTCTCTACCCGCTTTTCTGGGGCAGGCCATAGGGTACCCTATCCTGGACATTTCTGTACCGTTTTTTTAGAGTTAAAGTTCGCTTGAAATTCCGGGTTTTAGGGTCTCCGTGTGACCGTTCAGTTACGGGTTGTATATTTGGTGCACGCTTTCGTTATGGGTTATGGCTAGCCATGTCCGGGACTGTTTGTGACCGACACCAAGTACATTCCTTCGTGGAGTGTAGTCTTGGGCCCCCCACGTTCTACAAGTTGAGCATTGAGTTCTTTAAGGTGCAAGTGCCATCAAGGCAGGCGAGCACTACAAGTTGAGCAGGGGTTGCCTTGTAGCCCGTACCGGTCTGTTGTCCGCGTTTTTATGTATTTTCTCGTAGAGTAGTGCTTGGGTTTCGCGACACTTTTTGGGGTAGACTTGGGCGAGTTTTTCCCGCGCGGCAGGAGGTAGTGGCGCAGTCGTTAGTGCGTGACGTTCCTGACCAAGGGTCGCAAGTTCGGATCCCGCCGGTGGAACTTGCCTTCACTCAAGTTTGTCATCACCGAACTGGCAAAAAGGTTTGGATTGCACAAACCCCGGCCTGAGCAACACGTTTCTCCTGTAGACTCGCAAGGGGTGTCCTAACGCCCGATTTGATTGGAGTGAAACTTGCGAACCTGGGGCACCAAAGACAAATGACCCTTGAACGGATGCTTATGTGGTGTAGTAAGTATGTGCGTATTGAATGCAGGTGTGCTGGTATTCAGAAGGCTAGGATAAACCCCTCGCATCAAGACCTGTGCTGGTAATGATGACCGTTTTGTCTTTGAGAGATATACGGTACGATGCAGCAAGGGTAGTTTTCGTGGTGGTGTTCTGCTGGATCTCCGGCGCTTCTGGTGATTGGGCCTCAGCGCGAGACGTGGTACATCATCGGAAAGGAGAAGGAAGCAGAGCTTGACGAAGGTGACTGAGAGTTGGCGCGGCAATGACGCCTTTGAGAAAACCTTGCAAAGGAAGGGCACTGCCGTAGGAGCTCGAAGTGCCGAGTTGGTTGTCCTGTTCCTATTCCCACTGATACAGTGTGAAAGGGCAGGCACGGGGGAAACCGCTACCAGGACCCGCGATACAACCAAACGGGCTGCTTTTCAAAACAGCCACAACAAGGAAAGAGCACAGATGGACCTTAAACCAGCGACATGTCAACCACTTTTAGCCCATCGACTCCCACTGCCAATGACTTAGTATTATATGAAGGCAACAAGAACACGAGCCCCGGGCGAAGCAGTGGTATTTATGAGCCTGCCCACGACCCGTCACCCGTCACGGGCTTTTCGGGATCCGGAAAAACGGAGGAAGCAGAGTTTCCTCGTATCGCAACGTTCATCTCAAACCCTGCTTTTTTTTGTGCCAGATACAGGTCTTTCCTTCAGTCGCTTGTTGTTGTAAGATGCGGAAGCGCACCACGGGCACCTCACTTCCGCGCTTCAATTTCTACCAGTCGCCAGATCAGGTCCATCAGCTTTTACTGCTGTCTGCCACAACGAAACGCCTACACCGGTGCGGTGACGTTGAGGAAACGAGTCTTCTTTATCCCGTCACGGGTCTGCTCTGAAGAGACTCGCAAGGGGCCCTTACTTGAATTTATGATGTGCTCCTGCGTCTTCGGCACGAACGTGGAGTCGGTAGGCATAGTAGCAACGTGTTCAGGCAATGAATCATAATCAGCAATGCCAGTCCGCTTGCGCCAGAGGTTGACTTGCTTGTTGCGGTAATCCTGCTTCGCGGAAGTTTGGAGCATCTTGTACTGCTCAAATTCGTCTTTGTTCTTCTCGTGGTGAGCCATTCGCGCTTGCAGAACGGCTTCGCTCTGAAGCGTGCCATAACGCTTTGTGAATGAGACAGTGGCGGATTTCCTGGTAAGATGCCGCAAGGCCCTGCCCCACGTTGTCCGCTCGACCTGCCTGCGGAGCCGGTCCTTGCGTTTGTGCAGTAAATGTTCGTCCATCTTCGCCTTGTAGGTAACGGTCGGGTCGAACTGATCCGTGTGAGAATCACGCTTTATGGTGCCAACAGCACCCTGCCACGCTCGTCGGTTTCTTCCCAGCTTTCTCACTGCAAACGAGACTCTGTCCGCCAATTCAAACACCTCTGGGCTGATGTCGAGGTGCTTCTCGCTGATCCTGTATGGTTCACAAATTTTCACGGATTAATCTCTGGTCAATGTGCACGCGCCATCAATGAATTCAGGAAGACAAGTCAAAGCGAGGAAAAGGCAGTATCAGCTGGTTGCTCGTAGCCCGACGCGTGAACAACACTTGAAACATGCACACCCTGTCAACTCGTCGCTAAATTCGTCGGCTGTGGAGGCGTACGCGGAACGAGCTGACGATTCGATGACCTCGCTTCGGTTCCAAACTGGATCGTCGGGAAACGTGTCTTGCAGCAATCTGTAGGTAAGTCTTGGTTTACTGTTTACGGGTGTAGCCACAAGTGCCTCGCATGCTTGATGTTAGCATCAAGCCTTTTGCACAAAAAAGCATAGATTCTTCGCTTTTTCTCACGAAAGGCGTGGGGGTCGTTCCTGCTGTAATAGTTTGGATTTTCCGACCTACTTTCAAAAACCGTACACCGCGAGAGTAGGATAAAGTAGAAAGGGAAACAGAGTATTCGTTGACCGCTTGCATCTTTCAAAACAAAAATTGGAGACACACGTGAGAAGTCCGGGCAGGACAGGCACGCTAGCTGGGTTAATGAACGTGATTGCCTTCCCCTTTCGTCCAGCTCTAACGCAACGGCCCACGGCGTGCAACCATCCACCCTCATCGATGGGCTCCATGACGACAACACGGTCCACAGAGACGTCCATGCCTCGCAAAGCGACCGCGGTTGTGATCAAGACCCCTCGGGGCGACTTCGCGAAGGCCTTCTGTCGCTGCGAGAACTTCTCCGGGTCCATAGCAGCCCAGATGCCAAACACGGGGAAGTTCGCGTGCGCGTCGTCGGCGAGCGTCTTGGCGTAATCGGTCAGACGCTCGGTAATGCCGTGCACTTTTTCGGGGCTATTGGCGAAGATGATGATCTTTTGCGCTGGGTGCAGCTCTCCGGAGCGCCAAAGCCGTTCCACGTTGCTGTATTCTTCAGAGTACGACGTCGTCGTGAGCTTGTGCGCAATGTCCGGATTGAGTGGCGTCTTGCCGATCTTCAACGAGACGAGCTGGTGTGATGTGGTAAATGCATACAATTGCCACAACAAACGTACAGAAAACGTAGCGACAATCGATGCTCAATGAGTTGTTGCAAAAATTCTTTGAGCGCTCGAATCGGAACGTTGCTGCGAGTCAAATATAGCTCGCAACGAGCGGGAGAAATGGCACACCGACTCCAGTGGGACACCGTGATCTGGAAGCTTCTTGATGATGCTCGTATCCTCCCACGTGGCGCTCCAGAGGCAAAACTGGGCTACCGGGGTCTTCCGGTACCGCGCCACGGAGTCCTCGGCAGCTTTGTCGAGCTTCATTTCTTTGAGAATGCCATCTGCCTGCCTTCGTATGGTGTCAGCTTCGTCGACAACAACGTACCTAAAGGGGGAGATTTCGTTCGTTCTGCCGCGCGAACGTGGCTGCCGCTGATTAACTTTTATGTTTTGAGTGGCCATGGTGGGAACCGCTGATGCTGCGAGAGAAAAGTAGCTGTCGGTTTTTTTGAGCGGACACCATTCCTTGTACGTTCTCTAACTCTGGAGCCACGACGCACCGCCAGAAATGTGGATTGGGTGCAACGCAATGGAGATGAACATGGCCTACCGAACGTCAGCTAAGTGGAACCGTTGGTCTCTGGGAACGTTCTGAAGGAACCGCTTGAAGGATGCCGGCGTGCACACGACGACGTCGCATCCTTTCTCCCCGAGCCGGATCATGTTTTCGCGCGTGTCCATGCCCTCCGCCCCGTGGCAGAAGAGCTTCACGTACGCGTTCTTGCGGGACAGCGCGCGAATCTTCGTGTTTATTTGCATGGCCGCAATTCGCGAGCCGCAGATGACAAGCACCGTCGGATGCGACATGAACTTATTGCTGCTGTGTCCGGCGGCGAACATGTGGTTCAGCATCGGAATCAGAAACGCGAGCGTTTTCCCCGACCCTGTCCCCGCCTGACAGACCAAATGACAACCACTGAACAGCAACGGCAGCGCCCACCTCTGCACAGTCGTCAGGTCCTGGTAGCTGTGCTCATCCGCGTGGTCTACCAACAACGCCAACGGGTCGTCCCAGGCTTTCCGGCGGCTCTTCAGAATGTTCTTGAACGCTTCCTGCATCGACAAGAACGGCTGCAACGCGTCAATCTTCAATTGCGGGCTGCCGTACACAAAGATATCCTCTTTCCCGTCTCTGAACTGATACCCCGGCACTCCTTTCAGGTACGATGTCGTCGGCGCCGGCAGACGCTGAATCAGCTTTATCTCGCCTTTCTTCACCGGCCGGGCCCCTGAAGCCGGCATGTTTACGTCGTCTCCGTCATCTCCCTCAGCGCCGAGTATAGTCGGTGCGTCGACACCCTGCGGCATCTCAGATCTTGGAGGCAGCGCTTCACCGGTTGAACGCTGCACTTCTGCGTCCGTCGCTCGCTCAATTTGTTCAAGCATCGCGGCCAGGTCGCTGTGTTCGTGTTGTAGTTGCTGACGGAGTGAGAACACATCAAAACAAATCACAGCGTGTGGACCGCCACCCCCTGTTCGACCAATGGTCGAACCCTGTCTGTTGCCAGTCGTCGACTACTAGCCAAGCAGTAGTCGTTCATAGGACGACCACTGTAACACGAGTGGTCGAACACTGTCTGTTGCCAGTGGTCGACACGATCAGGTGGTGCCCACCGTGATGGTGGCCAGGCTAAATCCAAGGCGCCTCACTGGGACCGACGGGTGGAGCTACGGAGTACCTAGTTCAGGTCAGAGAAATTGAAAAAGGCCGTACCTTGATCCAGAGGACTTGGATTGCTTCCGCGATGCGCGAGTCTTCAGCGCGTCACGAAGGAGAGGCTCCGGTGCGGCGACGGGCTCCGGCTTCAGCGTCGTGATCGGAACTTCCACCTGCGGGACGCGACTCATCTGCTTCAGCTGCCGGCCGGTGGCCACGGCTTGCGGCATCTCAGAAGTCGTGAACGCCTTCGCGTTCCGCCTCTTCTTGCGAGACAGCCCCCGCCGCGCGGCCTTGCCCTCTGGCACGCCATCGCTGTCTTCGGACCCCTCCACATCCGCGCCGGATGTCGCCTGCGCGGGTTGATGGTTGTCAACGGAAGCCGAAGCTCCTGCTGCAGGTGCCTCGCTCGCACGTGCTGCTGGATCCCGCACGGGGGGTTCGGATGCAGTTGCGATTGCTGGCTTCTTCTTCTTCTTTTTGGCATCCTTCTTGCGCTGAGTCGACAGCTTCGCCAGCTTCCGCGCGAGCTTTTCGGCGGCGGCGAAGCCGGGGTTCTCGCTGCGGTACTCGCGAGCCAGCTCCGCCATGCTTTGCTGCTGGCGGACCCATTCCTCGGCGGCCGCCGCGTCGTCGGCGGGGGGCGGCGGCTCTGCTTCCTTTTCGGCCGCGGCCTGCCGGTCCTCGACGTCGACGGCGTCGGCGTAGAAGTCGTCGAAGTGGGGCAGCGCCTGCCTTCCCGCGGCGACCGATTCGGAGACGAACTGCGCGAGGTCAGCTTCCGGGGTTGGAGGCGTCCGAGTCTGCACGTCTGGTATGGCTGCAAGGGTGACGGTGTACTCACTTGAAGCGGTCTGCGCAAGCTGGGGTTGGATCGACGACGGATTCGGCTGTGACTCGCTGGGGTGCCCGGCCGGCGGCTGCAGGCGCTTCGAGGCGGACGGCTTCTTGAGCGTGACCCCCTTCCGCTTGCTCACTTTGCTCGCGCCGCGGCACTGCACGAACACGGCTGGCTGGAACGCCCGGCGGAACATGGTCCTTGGACAGGCGCTTCTGCCAGCGCGCCGCGGTTCTGGGCACGGAAGGGGCCAATCTCGCCTCCCCTTGCCTCCCACCCGCCTTCCCTTTTCGTTTTGTGATGAGGTTTCGTGAGAGTGACTGTGTTCCCCAGGTGCAATTGATCACACGCAACGCATCGTGCTACAGTGTATCACACACCCGCCTCAGTTCTTCAACGCTTGCTGCAGAAGGGAGTGAGTGGGCTGTCACCAGCGTTGGTGTCAGACGAACCTTTGTGCAGGGCCCGCCAGCAATCATTTGTACCAATTTGTCCTAGCCAAGCGTGCGGAGACGTGCGCAGCTGCAGTCTGCTGTCGCTCGGGTGCCAACAGTGCTACCACTCGCACTTGAACTCAGTCAGTGCATCAGATTTGCAAGAAGACCTAACCCCGACAACGTCATAGTCCAAGAGAAGTGCATGCCAACCCACGTGGTTTATATACTCAAAAGATCCCAGTGCTCCCACACCGGCTCAGTATTTCTGCAAGTGAGAACACTTACTTTTCCCAGCGATATATATGATACGCAACAGTCAATATCACTCTGCGGTCACTGCGGTAACAAGGTAGGAAAGGTAAGATATCACTCAGCGCCCGGAAAAGGAAGCTCAGCTGTGCTTCTAACGAATAGGAAACACGTCAGGCTAAGTCTGGATCCGTTTCCGGGAACGTCGCGCAAGCTGCTTTGGAAGGGAGGGGGAGTACCGATGGGGATGGCGCCGGGTGGTACCTCTACCGTATCTCCATGTTTATTTCTGGTGCAGGCATGTTAATACTGCGACAAAATGCGAGCTCCGCCGCAGGAACAACTTTGAGAGCGAGGTGATGCTTACGAGAAGGTATTGGAAGCAACACGACGTTAAATAAACGTGTTTGCGTCTGGCTCCGTTTCAGATGACTTGTTGTCAATCTGCTCAGCCTGCCTTCGGCGCGAGAACAGAAACAGAACGGATGCAGTCTCAGCCCATCTTCTGAAGCACTGGTCTCGCTAGGGCCTACGTTCGTCGAGACTTCGTTCTCATTATCCGGTCTCAATTCAAAGGTGCCAATAAGGGGCGTCCGAAGGCTAGAATGATTTCAACTGGGGAGCCCTATGACGGTTGAACTGCCTAGCTCTGCCAGAACGGGGCCAGAAACGGGAGGATGCATGCTGTGGACGTACAGAGGATGTCTTGCTCAAAGCCATAGTAGCTGCAGCGCCCCGTCTGCCAATCGCGGCCTAGAGTGCCAGTGACGAGCGTAGCAGATGAGACGGGAACGGATAAGGCTACTCTGCGCGAAGAGCGGGAGAGCTGAATGGCCAAGGACTTCGGGTCACTGTTGATGACGACAACGCCAGCTGACACCGCAAGCCCGGCTGCCGTCGCACCGCGGAGGGTCTCCTCCGCGCACGTCATCAAGTCCGGCTTTGCAGCACAAAGGTACACACAGCGTAAACCCCAACCGCCCTCTGCGAGGGCTTGTAGCAGATTCAAAGTAAACTGCGTTGTGTCGTCATCGGGGAGGTGGAGGACGAGCTCCCTGCATTCGCATTGCGTACACGCTGACAGGACAGAGCGGTAGTCCAGAGGAGCGATGCTGCGGGTGTGAAATATGAGGCGAACATGGTGCTTGCGGGTGGTCAGCTTGTTCGCCGTGTCGGCGGCGCCCGATACAAAAAGGTGGCACGGCGCAGTGATGCACACACCCGCAAACACGTCCTGCAGCGATCGGCCCATCAACATTCCTGGAACATTGTCCGTATCCTCGAGCCAATCTTGCCACACGTCCTCGACGCTGGCTGATTTGCTCAGCAGTTGAAGGTCCGCCTTTGCTTGTTCATACGCCATACATTTTTCATACCATTCCCGCCACGTCACTTCTCGACCCTCTTCCCCTCCCGCAGCCTTGCCTCTAGTCAGCTCAGCTTGCTTTGCCGATGCCTTCAGTGTTTCTACGGCTGCCTTCGCTTCGTCCTGTATTCGTGCGGCACTTGGCGCAGAACATCAAAGCAAAACTATTACAGTATGCCGGAAAAACAATCAACACGCGCCCACCACCAGCCCGACTTTCGCAAAGCTGTGAACACGTAACTTGGGCTCGATTCGCTTAGTCAATCAGAGATTAATCATCTGTTTCTCCCTAACACTTCTCGCAGTATAACACGGCCACGCAGATGCATCACGGATGGCATAAGGGATCCGTTGAATTCGTTAGGGGTCAGAATATCGATGATGTAAACACAAATCGTGAGCATACCAGCATAGTTTCGAAGGCTTTGCGTGAATTCAAGGGGTGCCTGACTCGCAGAGTGAAGTACCTGAGAGAGAAGGTGCGGGTGAGCTGTGTCCCTCGCTTTCGTAATGCAAGCGTCTGCAGAAGTGGTCTTCTGTGCAGAAGTCTTTCGTCGTCAGTAAGCGTGAATAGCTTTCCTTGGCGGTTGCGGTAACGGTCAGAACGTGTTCAGAAAGGGTTGCAAGTACTCTACCAGTCGAGCGTGACAAATGTCTTCACCTTCGCAATGGTTGAGGTTGAGATCTTCGTACAAGTGAAACGCGTAAGAGACGACATACCGCCGACGCGATTTCTCACCGCAATACGACATGAGCGCGCGTAGGCAAGCTGCAGAGGTATGGCCTTCATGTAGCCTGCTGCCGTCTACCGTTCGTTTGACAGCCCGCGAGCTGACCGCGAAGCACGCACCTCCGTATACCAGTTTCGCGCCGACCCGTACTTTTCCTTTGACTTGGCGGTAGATTGCATCGTCGATTTCGTAGTCGCAGGCGTCCACGACACGCGAGTTGAGAACAATCTTCGTGGGATGCTTGCGCTTGAGCAACGAAAACGAGCCCGGCAGGCCGGCGTCAAGGATGGAGAGGAACACCGTCCCCAGCCGCTTTGAGGCCGGGTACATGTAGCGGGACAGAAGCTTGGTGTTCAGAAAAAGAGGGGGCTCGGACTGCATATCGATGTGTGCATGATGGCGATCGTTGCTCGCGCGTAAAATATCGGGGGTCACAAATCGTTCGGCGATGGTAGATGCGCGCGGAGGGCGCACGATCCAAGACTTCGCTTCGCACACCTAAGACAGGTTTTGTGTTACGCTTTTCACCACTATCCCCACTTTCTTTGCCCTGTTCGTCGCTTCGACAAACCAAAGCAACAGACCCGGCTTGGGTCGCCTTTAGCGGTAGGTGGTGATGGTTGTTCTCTAAAGCGTTGGAGGGGTCAGGATGGACGCATTGCTCTACGAGGGGCTGGGTGCGTAGTGTGACAAATAGAGCAACTAGACAGATTTACCACGTCGTCACTGATCGCACTCTTCCCGAGCCGTCTCATATTCGAAAAACATTGTCAACGCGGCTTATTTCTGCAGGGCAAATCCATACCAGCAACTCCACGCGCTCTTCACCTTCTACGGATTCGTGGTCATCGTTGTCGTTGTAGTTGCTGCTCGACTCGCTGCCTCCTGCTGTGGTAACAGATGCCGGCCTCGAGGCTATTGTGTCGTCGCATCGGATCGTGCTCTCGCTTTCCGTGTCCTGCAAGTCCGTTTGTACAATTATCGAAACCGGTACACTGCGCGAGCAGAAGAAATGCGTAGTTTTGTTGTTGAAATAAGAAAACTGTCGTTTTTAGAGTGAAAGTTCGCTTGTTCGTTGACCGCTACCCTAAATCCCTGAACCCGAATCCCTGGTCGCGGTTCGGATGTCAACTGATCGACTCTACCCGGTCGGTTCAGCGTGATTGGCCAGCAAAACGGAAAGTTCACCTCATCCTTTGGGTTGCAACTGAAACACACACCATTTCGCCGCCGCACTCTACAATGCTCTGAATACCGCTATTAACCGACGACTCCATATCCTGTGTGGGAAAATTTTGTTCCACCAGGAAGCAAAAAAAAAACAAGGCGTAGACGAAATGTAGGGACTGGTAGCAGCAGACTTGCGCGCACACACTGCGGAAGAGTGACGACTTCGGTATGAACAGAATAACGCTTGCCCGAGCATTGAGCTATGGAAGGTGCAAACAAGGAGACCCCGATGATCCTATGAGCACATGCGTTGCGGCAGGAGGTTCAACCAACTGTCCTTCTGGAACCCAACCAGTCATGACACGAGGGTCCTGAACACAGAGACATCATGAATGTCAAAGAATGGGAGCATGCCTTAACACGAAGATTCTGCAAGGGAGCCGAAGGGAGCAAGTCGCGCTTGCGACCGTCGTCTGTAATCAACAAGACAGCGGGTTGCATTGATTGATTCAGCATCGACCCCCACGATTCTTCCGTGCGGTCGGTCCACTGAATGTGTTGGTCCGCCGTGTAATGGTGCGAGGAGGAGGACGCAGTGGTGGTGGTTGTGGTGGGTTCCCCAACGGAATGGAGCTTGTTCGAAGGGATCGACGTAGTGCGGAAAGGGGCGATGCAGGTGTGCGGAGAGAGTGTCATCGAAGAGAGGGCATTGGCGCCGAGTCGGTGCTTCACCGGGGCGAACAGCGATCGGGGTTTGTCCGCTTCCTCTCGCGCCGGCCGCTGGTGCCTGCTACCGCTACCAGGCGGCAGGCTGAGCCCGTCCATGCTGCCACCAACAACCTCCAAAGCTTGCCGTGGCGGCACCGTGCCTTCAAACACCTCGACAATGCCACAGCTTCCCAAGCTTTGCTCCCGCACCGGCTTCTCGTCTTCCTCAGCGGGAATCGCACGTTCGGCCAGTAGCATCCCAGCCAGACCACGGTTCTCCGGATCAGATCCCACGCCGTCGTTCAGGGTGTGCGATTCACCGTCGCGAGACTTTTTTTCATTGGCGATCCTTGCTCGGGACTCGAAAAGGTCAACAGCTTCGTTTGCGCTGTTGAAGGCGCCACTACTCAATTCATTGGGTCGGCCGCGGATGCCGGGGACGGAGGAGACGAGGGACGTCGGAGACAGAATATCTTCACCCCCTGGAGAATCGTCCAGCACGTCAACGGCGGGGCCAGAGGGTTCCAAAGGCAGTTCTTCGATTTCCCTGGGCGACAGCGATTGCCCCTCGGACGAAGCTGTCGAGCTTGAGTCGTCATCCATGGCCGGAACCTGCGCGAGCTCCCCCAACTCGCTATCCGGGGTTGATACCTCGGACGCTTCTTCAACAGAGCACTTGCTCGTGTCGCTCACCGCACCCTTGCTCCCTTCTCCAGTGGTCAGCTTCCGACTGCCTTCCTCATCCGCCGCCTGCCCGGAGTGGCACTCCTCTTTTTCGACAAGCTCATGCTCCTCTACCACGACATTGTCCGGCAGGAACAACGCCCGAGGCATTTCGAGCCTCGCTTTCAAAGAATCGTGCGCAATCTCGTGAGGCTCTTCGCCAGGCGGTGGTCCGCCGCCTGCCTGCTTGTCCGCGGTTGTTTCTAACACAGCCTCGCCTTCGGCCGGCGTTTTGTTGGCGATAGCAGCCTGCTCGTTGTCCGAGGTCGGCTGGATGGGTGGGTCTGCCGGGCTTTCACTGGGTTGTTTCTTGCGGCGTGTCTGCGCCATCCTGGCGCTGAAGGCCTTGAACGACTCGATCTGCTCATCGCGCCCCTGTTCTTCCTCCTGGGAGTCGTCGTCGCTGTCCTGCAGCGGGTCCCAGTCGCCGCTGTGCTTCCGGTAAGCCACCGTGTTCGAGAACCGAACCGTGCGCACCGCCTTCGTCCGCTTCTCGTTGTACGACGACGAAAAGCAGCCGTCGGGCACCGCGTGCGCAAACCGGTGCTGCGCCTGCGGCCACGCGCGGGGGTCGTCGTCGCCGCGCGCGTCGAAGAATGCCGGCATTTCGGTGCCGCGGCCATTCAGATCGTCTTGCGTGGGCGGGTTGTCGAACTGAGGGCGGCTGTACTCGACCCTGTTGATCGTCTTCGTGGTCAGCGTGGCGAGGGCGGGATGGGGGGCGGGAGCAGCCCTGTTGTCGTGCCGCTGGACGACGGTGGAGAACACCAGGGGCGGCGTAGACGCGCGCCCCTGCTGCTTCGTTGCGGACGCGGGGTTCGATCTACGCGCGAACGCAGGCGACGACACGGCCCGCGGCAACGAGCAATTCGAGCTCACTCCTCGCGGCAAGTCGGGCGCCGTGTTTTCCCTGGCATCCGGCAACGGATCCCGCAAGCAGTTTGTGCTGGTCTCCGGCTCGCAGCCTGCGGGGAGTTGAAGAGGCGGCGACGCCGCTTCAGTCGAAAAAGAAGGTCCCCCGCGCTCGCCCGTCGGGTCTCCGCCCGCCGGGATTTCTTGCAAAGGAGACGTGGCGGCGTTCCGCGTGGCCGGTTCGGCGGCGCGCGGCGGCGGCGGCGGCAGGGGGGCGTGCAACGGGTGCCAGAACGCGCCGCTTGCGGTGCTTTCCAAGTTGTCCCGCCACGGAGACGTTGCGACGGTCTTGGCGCCGCGTCCATCGGCGGGCGGGGAGGACCCCGTGGCATTGTGTCCGCCGCTGCAGGTTTCCGTTTCCGGCCCTGCAACCGAAGAACCGTGGTGGTGGGGCCAGGTGCCGGTATCGGCGCCGCTTGCGGTGCTTTCCAAGCTGTCCCGCCACGGAGATGTTGCAACGGTCTTGATGCTGCGTTCATTGGCAGAGAATGACCGTGTGGCATTGTGTCCGCCGCGGCACGGTTCCGTCATCGGCCCTGAAACCGAAGAACCGGGGTGGGGAGGCCACCGCGTGGCGGTATCGGCGCCGCTTGCGGTGCTTTCCAAGTTGTCCCGCCACGGAGACGTTGCGACGGTCTTGATGCTGCGTTCATTGGCAGAGAAGGCATTCGGTCCGCCGCAGGTTTCCGTCTGCCGCCGTGGCACCGAAGAACCATGGTGGTCAGGCCAGGAGCCGGTGTCGGCGCCGCTTGCGCCGAGCCCGCGCGGCAGAGGACTGTGCGCGGCACCATTTGGGGCACCTGGCAGCGCCAACCCGTTCCGGGCGACGGAGCCGGCGTGGTCGTAACCGTTGGAGAATTCGACCGTGCGCGCCTCCGGGTTGCGGTTGTTCACTCCGGACAAAGAAGACGACGATGACAACGAAGAAGACGAACCGGATACCGAACAAGAAACGGCGGCACCGCCACGAACGTAGTAGGAGCATGACGGAGGTGTCACTGATCCCAGGCCACGCACGCCGGGATTCTCCTCGGGCGGAATTGCTTGCATTGGTTTTGCATGAGGTTGTCTGCCGCCGGACCTGGTTGAACAATCGCGGATCCGTGAATAGTCATGATGGGCTCCCGTCGTCTGGTGAGGGGTCCGCGGTGATTTCGATAAAGAGGACGACGACGCGATGCGGCTCACTAATTCGTCGGCGAGCTGGCGGGTTTCTGATGGTGAAGACCGGGGGTCGAATCGGAGCACGCCGACTGGACGGTGCGTAGCGGAAGCTTGCAACGGCTTCGAAGAGCGAGAAGTGGGCACGGCCGCGTCTACCGAATAACCTGCCCCGTATCGAGAAGTGGTTCTCGCGTGGACAGTCCCTCCCGCGGAAAGGGAGTTAATCGAGGAATCAAACGTGACGTGACGGTGCATCGGCTGCGAGTTGAACTCGGGGCTGTGGCTTGATGACGCGGAAGCACGGCTTGCTGTGCGGTTCGGATTGGAGGCCGGCACGGGTGGTGTCGTTGCAGGAGGATTGGTACGGTCAGGGGACAGGGAGGTGAGGGACGCGTCGAAAGCGATGCGGCGCTCGGGCGTGCGGAAGGCGGCCGGAGTGGCGACCAAGTCGCTTTCGGACGCGGAGAACGGCAGCCCCGGGGACTCGACGTCGTTGACGGTTCCTGACACGGTGCGCATCCCGTCGTACCGAGCCGTCAGCAGCGGCGCCGGGGTCCGGTGGGCACCGGCACCGGCACCGGCCGCCTTCTGCGGGACACCCCCTCCCTTCACGGGCAGGTATGCCGGCAGTGGGCGCGACGTCTGCCGTGTGTACGCGTACCCCGAGGCCGGGCTTCGCAGCGGCACCGGCGAGCGTTCCGGAAGGTCGCAAAGCCGGACGCTGCGTTCTGAAAACGAGGTTTGCGCGCTCGTGAGCGAGCTGGTGGTGGTGGCGAAGCTGCGCCGCGATGTCGACAACTCGCGGCCCAGCGCCCGGTCGTCTGCCAGCGACTCGAAGGCGTTGCGCGGCCGCGGGCTGGTGCACACGAACACCTGCCGAGCCTCCGGGCGGTCGGACGAGAACGAATTCCCGCGGTACGCAGCCGGCGCCCGTCTGTCATCGCCGGACGCCGGGCTCTGCAGCGGCGCGCCTGCGGCATCCGCGCGGGGCCGCGAGCGCATGCGGACAGCCTTCTCCCCCCGCCAGGGGTGAGGTGCAACAATTATTGCCCCCAAACCTTCCCCCCTCGCCGGTCTCGGCTTTTTTTTCAGAAGTTTGCGGCCCCCACCCAAACCTGCTAACTTGGGATTTCGATTCAATGCGGACAACTTCTTGACGACCTTGAGGTTCTGTGACTTGGAATGGAAGCAAAAGTATAAGCCTGCCAATGCAACAACAGGGCACTGATTGTAGCGAGCAGGTTACAGTATTGGTTTGAAGTCTTGAGCTTGTATCTTGAACTAGCTATCCTTTGCAACTATGAAGGTACTAAGAAGGTAGAGTCGTTCAGAACACCAATGAAGCAAGATGCGAGGCAAGAAGTGTGCGTCTGGAAGGTTTGATTTCCACTTCGGCGATCAAATGAAGATGTCAGAAGTCGCGAAACGAAGCTCCGAAGTTCACGACATTGATGTCGCGTCCCGGCGCCGAACGAACGTTTCTGCTCCCTTTTTCCTCATCTAATAGCTCTCTGCGAACCTAAAATGTTCCAAGCTGCGGAGACGTTTTCGCTCGTCTGCTTGTGAGCATGGTACAGAAACGAAGAGGAAACGATTGCTGCTCGAAATGTTGTCGCAAGCACAGTGTACACATGCCACGGTAAGAGCCACCAGTCGGACCCTCTTTTGCGTAACTGGACGACAGGAAAAGCTAGAGCGATAAAGCGCACCCAGCAATCAAAGGGGACGCGACCCTTCAGCTAGATCTCCAGAAAGCAAACGCCGGAAGATCGACATGGGAGCGAGCGTGCCACACAAAATAATAAGAATACGTTGATTTGACGATCGTTGTTGAACAGGAGCCTGGCAATGCCAAACCCCTGAGCCTACCTCACCGGGGTTCCAATCGAGCAATGTGACTTCTGTGTCAGCGCAAAAAGCCGATTTGCATAAGCCCAAAGAGAAATGTTTTTGCTGCACGTGATCACGTTGTGTTAACTACCTGTGCCTGTCGATAAGATAATCCATCAACTTCGACAAGCTTGTCACCCCGCAGCAGCCGCAAACCGATTACCTGACACCTTGTGCGACTAAGTGCTGCCCAGAAGTGCCTCGAAAGTGCACTGCACGCAGGCAAGAGGTGCGCTTCTTGTATCGAGCAAGGAATCTGCCATGGCCTTCACGGTGGCTTCCGTTGTGGGAGCGTTGGGCAAGCTCAGCTTACGCAGGGCAGCCGTGTACTCGTCGAGGCTAAGGTGCGGGTGCCCGCAGCTGAAGACGACGACAGGCTTCCCGCTTTGTTGCAGAACCGCAGCATCGAGCGGCATCCCCCTTGCATAAGCAGCGTGCCTCTCACGCTGCTCCGTGGCCGAAAAGTCATCGGGTACCTGGCAGTGCGGTGACGGAGGCTTGGGTGGGTCGTCGTGTGTGCGTTCCTCTGCCTGCATGCAGGATTGAGCGACGTTGATTTTGAACGAAACTGGGAGGAAGTCCAGGTATGCTTCGGAGGTCGTTAGAATATGCGGAAGCTGCACGGCGGCGGCAGGGGTCTCGAGTGTGCGAAGGAGAGGGTCTATGGGAAGCGGGTGCAGCTTGTAGAACGCAAGAAGCACTCGCAGGCACCGCCTGGTGGCCGTCGGAGAAGGGCCCGGAGTTGAGGTGAACACAGAGCGGCAGAAGTCTGTCGCGTAGTGGGCCACTTCGCTGAGGGTTCGGTGGGGCTCGGGGCTGCTCGGCTTCGGCGGACGGTTCGTGGGCCTTTTGAGGAGGCGGTGGGACCAAACCATCGCAAACGTGACCGCCGTCTCAAAGGACGCCGATGCCATGCAGGACCAAGCGGAGACTCCCAGCCGGCCGGTCGCCACTGCGTGCCGACGGATCGTGCGCGGGCCCCACTGCGGCAAGCTGCCTGCCTTCGTCGAAGATTCCTTCAACAACCGCAGCGCTTCGCTGTCCAACGAGTCGGCCGCCTCACACTCATCGTCTTCTTCGCACAGCTGCGCTGCACGGAGGATGCACAAAACAGACAGCTCGAGCTGTTCATGGGTGGTTTCATAAGTGGTTGTCAAGCTTTCCGGGAATAATAATGCAGGCTTGTTTCGGACCTTTTTGAGAAATAAGAGCTCGTCACCCGCACAACGCACAACCGCGGCTGATACAAAACTAATGACGATGATGAAGTGCGTAGTTTTGTTGTGAAAGAGTTGTTTTCGTTGAACGTATTTCTTCCAACATACATTCATGTTCGGTAAAAAAGACAGGCGCTTCGTTTTGCTTGTGCATGCCGGTTGTTGGTTTTCCCATGCCGCTAGACCCGGAGGCCACAGGCTGGTAGTGAAGCCGGATTCTTAAGATAATGCTGCAAACAACACGTCAAACCCCATACCATGACACCCGCCGAGCCAGATGGCGGCTTGTACGGCTGGTTGTACCGCTCGTCCGTCGGCTGCTGCTGCTGCTGCTGCTGTTGTTGCGACGGAGATCCGTCAGCTGGTGTCTGCCTCGACAAGATGCGGTCAAAAGAAGCGTAAGCGGTGCTCTTCTCTTTCTGGCCCATGCGGGCCCACGTTGTCGGCGACGCCGCTTCGCTAATGTGCGCGGCGAGGCTCGCCTTTTTGAGAATGCCGGACATGCTGCTGAGGAGTCTCGTGTCCCGGGACTGCATGATGACACCGCCGAGGCGGCCTGTCAGTCGTTCCACGGAGGAGACCCCCGCGGTTCTTGCGTGAATATCAGCCGGGACTGCCGAAGCGTGCGGGAATCTATACGAGCCTTCGTGTAAGCTTTTGTCGAAGGAGCCGCTGCATACGGGGTTGGACTCGCTGCCCGACAAAGAATTGCGGTTGGCGGCCCAGGGACGGCTAGAGCGGCGCGTTGTTGGGCGCTGAGCAAGGGCGGTGATGAGAAGAATGAGCTGGGCGCTTACGGGGAGGAGGGAAAGGTACGGGTCCAGTTGTGACAGAGCGGTTGATGCGTGACCGCACTGAGCCAGGCGCAGCGCGGTTTTGTAGGTGACGTGCGGCCAAGCGTGCCGAGAGGCGATGATCGATAGAGTCTGCGGGACCACCGAACGGGATACAGCGAAGCGGACAGCCAGGTCGACGTTGTGGTGAGTGATCAGCGTCGAAATCATGGGGAGGACGTCCAACTTCGACACGCGCGCCAGCAATGCCCGTTGGGCGAGTGGTGCTGATCGTTGCGTGCGGGAATGGGGTAACGGGTTTGCCGCCGACAGGGCAACAGTGTCTTCCTCTTGCCTGGACAGCATCGCCGTCAGGCCGTGCGAAGAGATCAGAGGGTTTTGACTGCCCGGCAGCCCGGAGTCGGCGTTTGAGAAAAAGCTGTCGTCTCTACCTTGCAGCCGCGGCGGCTGCTGCTGCGAGCGGTCGTTGCCCCAACTCTGCCCTTGCGCGCTGCCAGCCGCCGAACAGCCTTCGGTCATGCTCCAACACCTCGTCGACCTCCTCGCCAGCATTGCGGGTGTCATCCCATCTAGCCAGGATCCACTCGCCACGCTGGACCCCAGGCCTCCATACACACCACAATGCCCGAGCAGTGCCTGCAATGAAAACTGCCCGTCTGCGAATCCCTTGCCTGCGTTCGGGCTCATAGCAGGGCAGAGCAACCGGAACTCCGCATGGTGCCCTGAGGCCCTGGCCGTCGTCCCTGTCAGACCGACGCACCGAGCCCACCGCGCAGGTAGTTTTTTCCGGCACTGCGATGCATGCTTCCTTTCCTCCTTGCTCGCCTTCAGCGCCGACAGCAGCGCTACTTTGTTGAATCCGGGCGTCTGCAGCTTTCCGCAGGATCGGATCTGAATTGGTTGTGTCGAGCCTTTTCAAAGTATCAAGGTGCCTTCACTGCTTTCCTCGAGAAGGGGGATGTTTTGTGAAAGGCCAGGAGAGAATCCTAAAATCATCTAAAACGTACAGGGCATTTTTCCTGGGTACTTGGGTTGTTTGGGCAGATCATTTTGCTTTGACTACAGGCCGAGAGCTACCCCGACCGTAATAGTCGAAGAAGGTGCCGGATGGGATAGGATGCTCCGTACATCGAAGCGGGCAGTCCAGCACCCGCAGATGGCCTACTTTCAAAGTGTATCATCGCGCTGTTAGTGAGAGTGATGCGGGAGCCAGGAAAGACGTACCATGTCAACAGCTTGCTGGTCTTGACCTCGCGTTGCGAGCTGCCGGACGTAGTCGGCGTCTTTTGCCCCGACTTTGCTGTAGAGGTGCAACGACCACTTCGGGTGCTTTTTGCGACACTTTCGCGCCACCGCATCGTACAACGACAGGATGTCAAGCCGGTACGCTTTGGCAAGCGAGTCGGCATGTGCCACGAGCCGAAGACCTTGCGAAAAACAAGCTTCGGAGACCTTGGCCCCGTACAGGAGGGTCGAGATGAAGACTTCCTGGGGTGTGTATCCTGTCGAGACGAGCTCGAAGACACACATGTCGGTCCAGATTATCGCGCCTGTGTTATTTGCGTAACATCAAGATCCATGTATTTTAGAACATCAGCAACCGCACTGCTCCCTTTCCCCATTTCTGGTGCGAGGAGGGAGAAGAACGTAGGTCAGCAGAAAACCGATGTGCTGAAGAAGATCACGGAGATCTCGTCGGCAGGTTCCGAAGAGAAGGCCGGATACTGTTCATGGTTGCTTTGACATTAGCATTACTTGTAGCATCATCTAAACTAGCAAAACTATTGTCAGATCTGGTCCGGTAACGGGTGCTGCATGCATCCTCCCCATTGTTGCTGACGCAGCGCATAGCATATTGTGCAGAAACTTCAGCAGTTTCCAACGGTAAACACACCTTCGACGGCGAGGTCATCGTCATCGCGGAAGGCAGCATTCGGCCCTGGAAGAATGCCTCTGACAGTGTCATGAGGCAGGATGACCTCTTGCAGAACGCTGCTGTCGATGCCGCTCTGCGCACGCTGCCGCGGGTCGCCGGCTGCTGCGTAGCGGGACATGACACTGATCTTCTGATGCTCGCTGCCTTCCTTTTTATGCGCGTACACGAGAGTGGCAGCCGTCAGGTGTACGCACGTCGTATGCCGACCAGCGTAGTACACGTACAACGGGTTGCTTAGGTCCGCTGCGACGATCGATGCATCATAACACGCTACCTGCACGTGAGATTTGGAAATCTCTTGTTTGTACCAGCGTGTGTCATTGACAACTTGTACTTCTATGTTTTGTAGCACAGATAGCAAACGGGTTTATTGCTTGGTGCGTTGAACACCCTAGATCCGGCGCTTCGTTGTAAGCTTCCCCAAAAGACCCAAAGACACAAAATAGACGCGAGAACGCCGCAAGTCATGACTTGCACCTATGCGTGTGCTTTAAGACCTTGTTCGCAGTCGTGAGCCTGTGCACCTTCTAGAAAGCCAACCCAGTGGTCACTCAGTGGTCGGCCAGTGTTTTTGGCAGCAACTGACAGTAGAGAGGCAGCTAACCTGTCACCGTGAAAGGCTTCAAAGGTCGACTATATCTTCAAATGGCGACTGCATCATATGAAGGACCTATGTCACCTCCTGCCTTTTGTTTCCTAACGTCACTATGAGGCTGGCCCTGATATTCACATACTAACAGTAACAGTCCCGAGCATACCTCCTGCTGGTTGTCGGAGTCGAAGACAATGATGCCTTGCTTCTGCTCAGTTAGCTGTGCTACTTGAATGCGATCCCACGATACTTGGGCAAGCTCTCCGAGAAGAATCTGTGTGGTGAAGCCAATTTTGATACAGGCCTGATCGGTTCCTGCATTTTCTATCTGAACTTACGAATGCCCAGCAAACTAAACATGGTCACGCAAGCCCGTACGGCCGCGTTGCAGCCCTCGAACGTTGCAGCGCTTCGTGTCTGCTTCGTTTTTCTTCACTTTGTCTGACGAGAACAGCCCTATCAACTACGCGATCGTAGGAAACACGTGCAAACATGTTTCCCGGTCGGTAGTAAGAGGTTATTTTTCAACCGCCATAACTCGCGCCAGTGTGCTCAAGGGTGTCCGTGTCAATGGCGGCACGGTCGCTCCTGCCAGTGAAGCGAACGGACTCAGTAGACAACAGCTCCGGTTCCTCGGTACGAACACTCGGTCTCGGTCAGAATAGGGGTCCCTTTCCTTCCGCGGCGGTGGGTTGAGGGGGCAGATTAAGTACAGAGCGAAGACTACACTTTTAGGGGGGGCACACCGGCTGGTGCGGCGGCTTGACGGCACCGGGAGACGGGGGCCCGGTCATCTTTTTGTCGAAGGGCAGCGTGATGTCCTTCCACGGCGCGGCCCCGGGCTGCGGCTGCTCGAGGACCATCGCTGCCGTGTTGCAGGCGCCAGAGACAGCGCCGCCGAAGCCGCGGGTGCCGGTGATGAAGAGCGTCGTGCACGACGCGTCGGAGCAGAGGCCCACTTTTTGCGGCAGGATCGGCAGCGGCGCGCACCGCCGCTCGACGCCGCGCTTCACGTCGACGAAGGACACGAACCCGTGCGACAGGGCGACGACAGCGATGTCGCGCCCCGCCTTCGACTTCCACCACAGCGCGTCTTTGATAGTGCCGACTCTCACGCGGTCCCTGCCACGGTCACGGCGGTCGGCGACTGTGCAGACCAGCGCGATGCGGCTCATCGGCTGCTGGCCGCCGTCTTTTTCGGGGGCTTTGAGCACCGTGCCCAGCGGGCACACCGCCGGGAAGTTGACGTCGACGCACCCGCGCGCACTCGGGAACAGCAGCGGGGCGAGCGGGACGGTGTACAGGTTGTTCGAGGCGGTGGCTACGAGGACCTGCGTGGCGTCCGGCGCGATGCAGACGGCCACGACGGCTTCGTTGGCGTCAGAGAAGTACGTCGACACGCGGACGATGGCCTGGTCGGGCGCCAGCTCGCCGGGGGCTCCGAGCAGCGATTCGGCGTTTCCGGTGAAACGCACGATGAGCGACGAGTTGGCGCACAGGACGGCGGTGATGTGGAAGTCCTTCACGGCGAGCGACACCACTTTCTTGATGCTCGGCGGCTCCGGCGCCCGGGGCGCCGCCTGCAGCCCGCTGTTGGTCGCGGTCGTCGCGTCCTTGCTATGCTCCGCCCGCGGCGGGATGCGGCGCGCCTCGGCATTCTCCTTGTTCTGCTGCTCGTCGACGTACTCGTCTTCGTCCTCCACGTCCGACACCTTCAACACTCGCGAGACTTTGTACAACGGAAACCACAACCTGCTCTGCCACCCGAGGGATCCTGCCATTCCACCCAGCCCCGCGGATTTTCCGCAGAAACGTAAGAGCGAAGCGAGCCCACGTTTTCACCCCCTTTCTTCTGCGCCGAGGGGATCCCGTTCTCCCTTCACACAGCGCTCAGTCAAGTGCGCGAGGGAGGGGGCGCCCGGCGCTTGTCCCGACGGGTTGCCTTCTTCTCACTTTTTGCTTCCGGCGGGCGACGCACGCAGCTGTGGGAGGATCGGCAGAAGCATTCCCCACCCCTGGGCCCCTTTGCACTTTTGGCCGCGGGTGTCGCGCCCAGTCAAGCGGAAACCCCGCCCTACCCCTTCTCCTTGGGTGATTGAACTGGATTTGGATAAAGATGTCTATGCGCAGGTGGAACCGATGAACGCACGCGCTAAGCGGGGTTGACACAACAAAATCGTGGTTATCTCATTCTACGACGTCTCCGACCTGCTTTTGTGAGCACTGAATTCTCCGAGACAATTCTATTACAATGTGGCATAGTGTCATTCGTCTACAAAACAAACTCCGATGGGGGCTAAAGGCCACGACGAGCGGGTGTTTGCGCCCGCTTGCATTGCTTTTTGTGCTTCCGATCTCGTGGGACGTACAAATTGGTGTCTTGCGACCTTTTGTTAGATTTTTTGTGAGGTTCAGCTACGTGGTCGGGGGGGTTATGATAGGAAGCATTACTGAACCAGGCTAGACTTTACCTCATGCTTGAGCCAAGATGAGATGATGAAGATGTCCACTGCAGCCTTTCCGCTTTTTATTGCATTTAGGAAGAGCTAGTAAGCAGAACGGAAAACGAGAACGTCGTACCAAAAGTGGGCTTGTGAGTTTCGTTTGGGGCTGCTGGTTCAGGGCTCGAATGGAAACACACGGAAACTCCCGAGCGGCGAGTGTACGGCAGCGCCAAGAATCGTGCTGAAAAAAGGAGGATTGGGCATTGGCGATTGATGCATGCTTGCCTGAAACGTGAGGCAGCTACGCAGTGGAAACCCAAGGTAAAACAAAGGAAACGAAGACGGAACGCACGTTAAGCAAACGCGCGTGGATGGAGGAACCCAGAACAGAACTTAAAAGACAGCAGCAGGTTCTTCTGCCACTTCTATTTTGCTTGGAGCAAACGACCGATTGGGCGTCTCACCTGGATGCGCCGAGCTCTCGTTAGAATCCATGCTTATCAAGCAATGCTCGCTCCATTGGTAGAGTGCAACCCATATTTCCTGCCTGAGCCGGTACGGACCTCTTTGCCCCTTTGCCCTGTTTGAGCAACGGGCGATCCGAGTTGTTGGTTGCTTGCTATCAAGGGCAAATCACGTTCTCTGCATAGCCGAAACAAGAATAGGATTCTGCGGCAGCTGACCTTCGACCTGCGGCACACCAAGGTGATGCCACATGAACTCGGCCGGCCGTCGACTCCGAGCATACTTTTTGCGAGGCGCATGCACGCGACTAGCACCGGGCCAATGCACCTGGTGGGCTCCCTGCAGCAAATCGAGTAAAATCCAACGCAAAGGTCGGCCCGGAGCTTAATGTTTAGGCAGAACACTGCCTCTCATGCATGATTGATGCTAGATCAAGCCTTCTTCGAAGAAGATGTTGCACAGAAAAAGGAGTGCAAATAATGGAAAAGGGGAGGGAATACCGAACAAGGCAGCCAGCGGGAAAGCAGGCGTTCGTGACAAAAATTATAGAAAAATGATTTCTCTCTGCTTTTCCCGTGGAGGAGCAAGCAATACAAAGTTCGTGGCGGATAGGCCTGCGAGATCGAGTAGGGATTGCGGGGGTCGTACGCACCCGTATGTCAGAACAGTGAATTCTCGCCTGAAAACAGTTGCAGCTCTTGACAAGTAGAACGAGAGTGTTCTTATTCTTCGCGTTTCATGACAAGAAGATAGGGTCCTGCTTCAGGGACAGACCTTCCGACTTCGGCTATTGCGAGCAGCATATACTCAAGAATATTCCCTGCAGCAATGTATAAATTCCAAACAAGATATCCGGAAATAAGGCCAATCACCAGACTAACATACGAAATAGCGGACGATTGGCATCAACTGATCAATCATTTGGAGAAATGAAACACTACATCCGTTTATTGTCAGTTTGAGACATGTGAGCACGTAAAACAGATGCGCGTCATTTGTGCCAGAGTTCGACAAAGTGCTGCTGGTCCGCTTCAGACTCCTTTTATTTGCAATCAAGCGCCAAATCCTCTTAGACGTCCGCTTTTCCAACTCTTTGCTCCTCAAGTAAAGCAGCCTCTTCTATCGGAGAAGCACGATAGAGAATAAGGTCGCAAAAACTGAACGGATTGTTGCTTTGCCTCTTCTTCAGCATCTATCAATCGTGCTCAGCCGAGAGACGTGCCATCCACCACCAGGATTTTCGTTCATGATGCGGGGTTCCGTGCCACGGGTTACTAGGATTGCCAAGCCGTTCTCGAACGAGACCTAGTGTATCTCGTTTGTGGCAACCAACCCGCTGATGTATATTCTTTATCTAGACTTTTCCAATAGTTCAAGGTCTTCCGGGATCGCGGCGAATTGTCCGCGTCCACCCGAGAGCATTGTATGAAGTGCGTGACCCCATGCTTTGGGGTCCACGGAGGCACCAGGCAGACTTCCAGCATGGAACCTGAGTGTCTGCAGAGAACTGCAATGGGTCAGGCGGCTGGTCGTCGACACTGTGCGAGGAGAGGGAGAAAACACCGAAAAAGGAGGGAAACGATTGCCGCCCCCTCCAGGGAAGAATGCGCGAAGGGGTGTCACTCTCCCCTTTCAGCCGACCAGACGACGATGTACTCAAAGAAAGGGGATTGAAGAAAGTAAGAGCTGATTTCTCGACTGCTTATAATATCCGTTTCTCCGCGGGAAGGTCCTGCAGGAACTTCCCCCAGATCCATGCAAGCGAATCACGCAAGTCTGTGAAAACCACAAAGAAATGACGGTCGAAGACGAAGGAAAGAATGAAGGAAAAAAAAGAGAAAACCAAAAACAGAGTCGCCTGCTGCTGATCAGCATGCAGGGGGCAGGAGGGGGTGCCGCAGTAGACTTTGGTTGCTTGTGGCACCTGGTCTGCGCGGACAAAGCGTTTGTCGTCTGTAGTGAAGGCATCTTTTGATTGGTTCTAGTGTTTCTACAAAATACCGGGGAAGGGTGGGCCACGATTCTGGTGAAAGAACTCATGCAAATCGCGGGTGCCCCGGAAATGGTTTTGGACTAGCGGGCGTAGTGTTACGATCCAGCGATTCTGCCATTTCTCGTAGACATCTCAGTGATGAGATGACATAGGACTTGGAACTACTGAATGCGATCAGTAAAGAAAGCCTCGGCATCCACTGAGAAATGCTATCAGACTCGCCTCGAAGTCAAGCTACTGATAGCGATTTTGACCTGGGGGCGCTGTCATCGAAACGCTCTCCGCAATTCCTCCGGGGAGTATGTCGAGGTATTAGGTCAGAAAACAAGGAGGAGGCGAAAAAGATACGATACGAACCCTCACGCACTCGGATAGGGAGGATCGTGGGTTTCTTTATCAGCTAAAACGGTGGGCCATTCATGCCCTTTTTGGGTTCTTATTTCTTCAGCCCAAACCCGGCAAGGACGAAAAGGTGACACACTCTTCCTTATTAACACCAGTATTAAGGGGAGAGAGAGAGAGAGACGAGTTGAGAGTGCAGGGACCATCTTTCCGAGAGTTTGCAGAATGCCGGTACCTAAATAATAGAAACTTCACACCCCCCCCGAAGTGTAGAGTGAAGTATCATTGTTAAATGCGTCCCTTCATAGTATTTTCCTGCGACGTGGGTTCGGGGTACTTCGTCTTAGCGGTGGCGGCTTCGTTGAGCTTCTCCTGCAACGGTGCGAACACAAGTCACCCGCATCCTGAACGCAGGAGATCTGGAATCAGCCGAAAGCCACCACCCGTACTTTGATGGCCATCAGAGTACGCCACTGCGTCCTTTCGAATTTGCTCTCAATTCTCCAAGCTTCAAACTGCACCCTGACACAGCGGGAAGCAAATTCGGTCTTTTTGCTTTTCTTCAGTGATGCATTTCATTTTTCCTCACGGCCGCGCATCATGTGCGATAGGCTGCCTCTTCGCAGTGAGCAACGGCCGGCTTCTTGCAGGCTACTGGCGCATTGCTGCGCCGGCAGAAAGAAGAACATGTCAATTGGTTGGGGGTTTTAGTCGGAAGCGGGGGAATAGTCGAACGCGGGGAAACCCGCTGTTGCCGCCAAACGATGATCCGCGAGCCGGAGCCCGTTTGTCGCTGGAAATGGGTCAGCCAACCCCCGAGGGAGCTGCTGCCGTCTTCCTACCATTTTACCATCGTTGGATAAGTAAAGACATCAAGCGTCATGAAGCCCGCATTTCTGTGCTTCCGGTTCTTCTTTTCTTTCGGTTTTGGGCCTGGACTACTAGGCGAGTGCTGTATAAGGCAGTGGCTAAGCTACTAATTCTGCCCAACTTTGACCTACTGTTTTTGATACCATAGAAAGAAACGAAAGCAAGGAACAGTTGAATCTGGGAGGCCTTGGTATGTAGGGAACCTTTTCTTTGCTTCTCTGTGTCTCACCAAGGCGCGGTCCAGTCTCCAGTCTTCAGTTCGTTCAATTCTGAAATTTCGGATTCGTGAGCACCAACTCAACCATTCCCTGCGGTGCTTGCCTACTTTCCGATAGAGAAATCAAGTGAGTAGGAAAGCCATGCAGTGGTTCTGGGAGACTTTGTCGCCCTCCCTTCTGCCCGGCCGTCGAGGTATCCACCAGCGGGACCTTCGGACACGAAAAGCGGTGCTGTCTCCGCCGGTCTTGTAGGAAAGGAAAGAGTGACCGTGGCAGAGAGGCTGCTTATGGTTCGTGCGGTGGATCAGGGGGGAGGGGACGAAGCCCCGGAAAACGACCGCGTCGAGGGCAGGAGTCTTCTGAGCCCAGACCGGGGGCAATCGGCGTCGGAGGATCGTAGGCGACTCCGTGCGCAGTGCTCAGGAGAGGAAACCTTTGCCAGAGTCGACTTCGGACTTCAGCTTTGAAAACACCCGGCAGTCTTCGTGCGGCGCCGCGAGTTGCGAACCGGCCCCAACAAACAACAGCAACTTCCAGAACTGGGATGCATGCGTTCGGAGAAGCAAATACTCTGGTATTTGCAATGTGGTCATTATGCGGCCAAGAGTGAAGTTAGAGATTCTCTGGACTCACTCGAGTGGACCAACCCGTTGTCCCCCCGTCGGCAGTGCTCGCGCTGATGCTGGTTGTGTTCTGAATCAGCCTCTTGAGTGATCTTCCTTGAATCAAAGTCCCCGAGTCAGCTGCATCCAGTTGCTCTCAGAATGCCATCGAATACACTGATTGCATTTCAATGTCGTTGGGATGAAACAGCTCGGCGAAAGAGCTGTATTATCGGGCGAGAAGTGGTAGGGGAGTGGATTGCTTCGAGGGAGCCGACCGAGGGTTGGCGGTACGGTGCCACCACTGCGTGGCCAAGGAGCAGCAAGAAACGAGGTATCCGATGGATGACGATTGCTGGTCATCTGGAGGGGAAGAGGCGGCGGCCAAGGTGTCCCTTGAGACGGTTTCAAGGCGGCTTCGGGTCACCGCCGCAAGCACACGGGAGAGATCGGAGGCGCGCTGGTGTGCTACCACGGAGAACGAACAGCCTTCTACGCTGTGCGAATGGAGGCGGAACTCTTGCGTCACGGCACCCGATGGGGTCCGCCTGGTCACGACAGACCACGTCAACGAAAACGACGGCTTCCCCCTGGATGGCGACTTGTACGTGTCGGTTCGGAGGTGTCTGACGCACAGGTCGTCTGATCCTTCTTCTTTCCACAAGAAGACGGACCACGTCTTTGTGTCCCAGTCGAGCGTCATCCAAGGCTTCCAAATGAGGTATTGGAGGCGGGCGAATGCGAAGTATGGAACTCGCTGGTCGAAAGATGTGAGAAGAAATCGGGCTTCCTTCGACAAATCATCAGACGGCAGTGCTTCTCGGAGAATCGGGGTCAGGTCAAATGTCTGGAGACCCGGCGGAAGGGCCAGTACGAACTGGCTCCATCGCTCATGGAAACTGACGCTTAAAGGGTCCGACGATAAGACAAGCAGGTTGTGCACCCACTGGCAAACTGAGCTAGGTGTGTTGATTTGCCGTTCGTCCTGGGGTTGCTCAGCGTCCATGGGAATCATTGATGCCGGGGATGTGCTACGGACGGATATCACGTCTCCTGGCGCTTTGCTGAACCGACTCGATGAACACAGCCGCAGGACATCGCCGTAGCGAACCTCATCCGATGAAACGATGTTCACAATTCGTTCTGCCCAGTCGACGCTTTCCAGTACCGGCGGCAGCGCGTCTTCCTCGCCCCACGTGTCGATCCACGTCAAGGTGTTGCCCATTTTCGGGTTATGTCTTGTGTTTTCTCTCGTTTACGCGGAGATCCACTCACGTTCGAAAAGATCTGGGAGAAGGCATTTTTGAGGCAAGGTGGAACTTGGTATTTGGTTCTATTGTGCTCGAGAAAGACCACCACGAGCGGCTCACTGCGGCACTGGTTGAAGCGGCAATGTGTTCAGGTTGTTCAAGATACCAAGGATTCTCCTGTCAGATATCGCAGGGGAAGCTTCCGGCGCATTCTCGTATCGGCGCCCGGCTCCACAATTTTCATTTTCAAACGCCCAGTAGCAAAAGCTCTTCCCGCTGCATGCGGTGTGCGAACAAGCCCATCCGTTTGAGACACGCAGGCACGTTCATGGGTATCAAGTTCAAGCTCACTACGGGCGTTCGCTTGCCATTTCAGGCTACGTTGGCCAAAACAGTGACCGCTTGGTGCATGCTACGAAAGTACTTCGATGGGTTCACACGCAAGCCCGAGTTCTGGTTGTGACCATCGACACGGGTCTTTATCAGCTCTCAGACCTTCCACACCTATCCATATGGGCATTTTGAGCGATATGTACGTGCCCTGCTTTAATAAAGCTGCACTTTGCGCTGTACTATTCTTTGGAAGAGACGCCGGAACAAAATAACCCTCGGCATCGGCGCTGGTAAGTGCATGGAAATGCGCCGTCCAGTGTAATGAAAACATCGTGAGTTGATGGACGGCACAGAGGCACTGGCGTGCAGGTAAGTGAGGATACGTGCTAGTTTCACGCTGTTAGTGTAAATCGAGAATGCGGTGACGAGCTGCAGGCGAGCAAGCTCCACAAACTAATGTGTGGTGAGACCCAGATTGCCATCGACTGAGTCGGGTATTTTGCACTTGTTGTCAGCTGGACTTCTGCCACAGGATACAAAGCCGAATTGAAGCCCAAATATACCCAGCAAGCTTCCTTCTGGGCACATTCCTGTTCTTCTGGGTCTTTGGCTGGGTCTTTGGCGGAGACTAAAGAAAGAATACACGGCACACATAACGCAACCATCTTTTTGGTTAACTAGATCCAGATCTGCCTGCACTGTGAGTGGGTTGCAGCAATATTTCCTCCCTTCCGGCGACTATTTCTTAGTTCATTCAAGAGAGTGTCGCAGCCTTGGCGACGTGTCCTTTTTGAGCAGATTATACCGCGTACTTCATCCCTCTTCCACCAATCTGAAGGCTCAGCTCCGCCTCAACAGTCGCTGAATAAATCGCTTCGACCCTGCGGCGCATTGTAGGCTCTCTCCTGTTAAGTATCAAGTGCCAATCGAGTCAGTCAGGCAGAGCGCAAGGATTTGACAGACCACACCACAAGTGAATGATGGCCTTTTCTAGCTGTTTCCCGCAATCCAACAATCGCTGGTGTTGGAATAACTCCGTTTTGCACCGGGCGGCAAGGAGCCACTCAGGTGGCGTAAGGATCCGACAACCTGGGCGCGCACCTCCAGCGAATGATACCCGGGCGGACTTCTTCCCTCCTCCACGTGCACGCCTTGTCCAGCTCAGTCTCGACAGTCGCCGGTGTTGAGGATGCCTCCGTCTGCCCGCACTCAAGGTCATGCTGTATGATCAGTTCAACCTGCCGGCATGAGTATGTGGCTGCACATGTTGGTGGCCGGTACGGTGGGTCGCACGAGCAGGATTCTGGGTACGATTCCCACACAAACGGGTAAAGACACTCTCCCTTACCGTGGCACGACGCATCACGAGAACAAGTTGGAGCGTAGATGACAGGCCCGGAAACTGGGTGCACATGAGAAGCGCCGAACTGGAAGGACCGACCCCCGTCGACAGAGGTACGGAAATCCTTCTCGGTCACCATGATGTAATCAAAAAAGGCAGCTTCTTCCAGGTTCACCGAAGAGACCTCGGCAGATTGCAACTGGGGGGATTCGTTGACCGTCAGTATGTTAGACGAGGCCTGGGTGACGGTAGCAAAGGAGAACACCCGCTCGGCGGAGATGTCCGGAAACAAGACCTGCAGTCGAATTAGACGGGCACCATCGACAATCCCAAACACAGCAGAGGTACCTAGGCCGGCGCCACTCGGGAACGGCAGTACAGCAGACACCCGCGCCATCCCGTGACGCACTCGTGGGATTACCTCCCAGTACAAGCTCATTCCTTGAACGTATTCTTGCAGCGATTCAACGGTGGCAACCGCCACGGTGCGCCCGCAACCCAACACGACAGTATACAACGACGTGTCGTGCCGTCCGCCTGCACTCTGCACCTTCGACTCCTTCCAAGCGACGTGGGGAAGACACGCGGCACCGTCTCCCCAGCCTATTATGAGCTCCGCGCTGTAGTCGCTTTCCCACGTCAGCCCCGCGTCGGAAGACACCCAGATTTTGCCGCGGGGCTGCCCCTCCAGTCTCGCGGTGACGCAGGCGACGCCGTTCGGGAACACCGCGACCTGCGCCTCCGCAACAGCCGCGGCAGGCGGTGAAGGGTCGACGGCGACCCACTCCCAATGGACCCCGTAATCCTCCGAACGCAGCACCCCTCCGTCACCCATGCAAACGGCGATGACCAACCCATCGGGCAGCATGGCAAGATGGCCGCAGGCGGCCTCATGTGCGGTGGACCATGTGCCCCCTCCGTCAGTGGAGACAAACACGCCGTGCTCCGTGCACGCGAGCAGCTGCTGCGTCCCCGGCACGACGAGGATCCCGGTTGCATTGCCGCGGACGGTCCACTCTTTTTCGGTGGCGGACCACCCGTGGGCTTCTTTTCTCCATTCGGTGTACCGCTCGCCTCGTCCCTGCGTCGGGACCCACAACGCGTGAAGCTGCGTGTCGACCGACATTTCAGGGTTTCTGAGCCGGATCGGCTCTGTGGCTTTTGAAGATGGATCGCGGAGCGGAAGATCCGGGTACAGAGTGTCACAGCCCGAAGTGAAAAGCTCGACGATAGCGTGCGCGGCGTGCGCCGCGTTCTGGTGGCAAGCGGAGAGGAGGGAAATCGATCCGCCCGCGACCCGCCAGCGGCGGAAAGTGGTGACCCGCGACGAGTCGACGAGCATCGTGACCCGAACTGGCTGATCACTCACCGCAGTATCGCCGTCAGCCCACGGCTGCGCACCGCCCAAAACCACCCTTACCGCGTACGTCTCCCCCGGCACGAAATCCGCCCTTGTCTCAAGTCCATCCCCCTCACCTACGACGTCGACCCCAAACCCAAACCTCCCAGACACCTCGTGACCCCTGAACACATACAACTGCAATCCCCCTTCGCAGGCTTCCCCGCCCCCTATCAAAGCCACCACACGTCGTCCTACTTCTTGCGGCACGCTCAGCAAGGTGATGTACCCCTGAATCACATGCGTGTTCCCTTGCTCAATTTGCAGCGCAGCCGTGTACCCAACGTTCAGCACCGGCCCTATCGAGCTGTACGGCCCCGCGCATTTGACAGTGCAAAAGGCGCTGTAAATGCCTGGGTCCTCCTCTACACCCAGTACACTGCCGCTGCCCTGCAAAGACTCCACGCCGGCGTCCACTAGCAATCTACTTAGCGTGAGGGCTGTCTGCGGATAGACACGCAGGTCGTGCAGCGATCCTGTCATGTTTGTTTTGTTGTAGAAGCGCCTGCTTTGTAGGAAATACTTGAGAGGAGGCAGCCAGCTGCGAAATTTCAAAGGCAAATTGGCATGCCGATGACTCCCCACTGTTTTGCAACAACATTCCTGCGTGACTCAGCCGTGTTTTAAAGGTGAGATGAGAGGCATCGGCTCACTCTGTCAAAGGACCATACCACTATTGCAACAACATTCCAATCTCAAACGAGGTAAATGTGATGTAGCCCACACGAAACGCAGGTAAATCTGGGTTTACTGGCGGGCATCAGCTTTCAGACCCACTTTGTGGTATTGTTCTCCCCTCGAGCCTCCGTCAAATGAGCTCATCGAGTATTTTCTACCGTTATTTGCGAATTAGAAGGTCGGTATTCTTAAGTCAGGCTTGGGTAGGGAGGGTGGACTTTCGTTTCAAACCGTCATTCCACTTCTTCTGTAGAATAAGAGACGGTTACATCTGTGGGAGGGGCGTCCTCGACAGGATCGCTGCACACACGACGCTCTCGATCCAGTCCACGTACCTCAAATAGTGCGATTGAGCTTGTGCTGCATAAGAAAGGACGCACTACGTGGTACCGAAAGGTCGCTTTTGCGTATTATGTCGCTCTTGCACAAGATGAAAGCGTCAAGTTCGTCATAGTGAAAATAGGAACCAGAGTCGGAGTCTCATCGTTTTCGTTGAGAAATACGGTTTTGGAGGACCGAGTTCCGTCAGCAGGGTTTGGTTCCTCTATGTATCGCACCTGAGTGCTCCCAGCGCTACCAAAGGACGTCTGTCAGCAGAAAAAGGGTTGATGGGGGCACACCAAGAAACAAACTGGCTGCAGATTCCGTGCTTTTCTTCGGATCACTCGAGCCACCCACGAAACAAGTCGCCCAGCGTCCTGGCATCGTGAGGCTTGGCATGTTGGTCTCATGAAGTAACGTCGGACCATCGCCATAGAATCGCAAGGTGGAGTAGGCGTGTACAATAGCGACATAGTGCCATCTGTAGGTGTGGCTTGTATTGTATGACGGATTGCAGTATCCAAAGGCATTGATCGCCCGGCAATACCCAGATTTTTTACCTGCGTCTTGTGCGGGCTACAGCACACTTCCTCTTTTAAGATGCTGCACCTGTTGGCCTCCTGGAGTATTCCTTACAAAAGTGCGTGGCCAAACCTGAAGTCCGCGAACGAGTCGTGTCCGGCCGACACTGAGCCGTCCGGGGTAGTGTACGTCAGCAGCGACGTCGTCTCATTGACTGCAAGCGAGAGGCTGACCACAGACGCACCACCGCTGCTGCACTCCCAAACCAGCTTGCTGTCGACCGAAGGCGCCGTCTGGACCTCGGTCGGCCCGACACGCAGCCACAGCGTGATGGTCAAGGGATCCGTCAGCAGCACGCCGTCGACCGCAAACCCGTTCCCCTTCGCCCTCCTCGGCGTCAGCTGCACCGCACCGAATGGATCCGTGCAGTTGGCCGCGGCTCCAGCGGCCAGCAGCAACAACACCGCAATCCTGGGGCCGGCATCCCGTTGTTGCATGCGTCCTTGCCTACCCCTTCCCCCCTTCTCTGGGAGACGCACTGCAGCGAGACAAGAGTGAGAGTTCGGAAACAGGATAAGTTTCATCTGTCTTCTGTATGACTGCTCCGCCTAACAGTATCCGTTCAGCTTTTGGCAGCAAACGTGCACTGTATCGGGTAACTAAAGTTTGATTATGGAGAGAGCCAGGATGACACCGGGTACACAGCAACACTGCCGGCGGAGGCAGCGAAATGATTATGCCTCGAGAAGAGACGGAGGATTTGCTAACCTGCTAAAAAATGAATATCCTTGTAACCACCGGTTGCGGTTGCTGCCGCCCTTCTTTCTTCTCATGATTTGGAATAGCGTGGTCTCCGTCGCCGCCAGTCAACCGATTCACGAATTGAATAAAAAAAGGGAAAGCGCCCACGAAAACAATACGAAGTATTCACATCACAACAACAGGGTCCTTTCGCCCTGCCTGGTTTTGTTGATTTTATCGGCTAGGCCGCGATGCCAAAGCTGTCTGGCTTGCGCGAGGAACTTTGAGACGGGTACTCAAGTTAAGGTTAGGAATATAAAAGAGGATCGGTGGCGATAATCTGCGTCAGTCAGACCGGCGACTACCCCTTCGACCTCACTGGGTCTTGTTCCCGAGAGTGTTGCGGATCGAAAGGCTTGGACACAGCAAGGAGGCCGACTGTTCTTAGCTACAAGATACCCTGCAGTGCGTCCGGGTAGCTTGACGGCAACGATACGAACAGAGCAGCCGGCAGTCCTCCAACAGCAGCAGGTACGCCGACCTGGTTCTCCCCCTGTCTGCCCCCCTCCCGCAGGGCGCTTTTTGTATCTGACAATATTTGTTCAAAACCCAAAACTGATCAATGGCATCACACTATCCACTCCCCGTTGGATGTTTGAAGAAAGTGCGGCATTTTTTGTTGAACGCTTACGCCCGCCACTAAACCCAGATTTACCTGTGTTTCGTGTGGGCTACAGCACATTTACCTCCTTTGATCTATCGCAACTTGCAGTCTCCTCAAGTATTTCCAACAAAGCAGGTGCTTCTACAAAAAAAAAAAAAGATCGGGGTTTTCAGGTAGAGACAGACTCCCGGCGGCTGACCAAAGCTTTGCTTTCCGGCAGGCGTTCTCTCAGCAGGGCCCGGAGGTAGTCGGGCAGGGGGTGCGCGTAGCTGGACGTGGCGAGGTGCCGGTCCCAAAACGCCGCCACCGCATCCAGCTCGGCCGCCCCGTCCGGCAAGAACGGGAACTCCCGCGCACACCCTTGCCGGGTTTCCAGCGGCGCGACCGGAGGCAGCGGCAACACCGAACGCGGGTCCAAAGACTTCGACACAGCAACGAGGTCGACCGTCTTTATCTGCAACCTACGCCCCTGCAGTGCGTCCGTGTAGCTTGAAGGCGACAGGGCGAAGCCTGTGACCGCTGCGGTTCTCTCCAGAAGGAAGACACGGTCGATTCCATTCGTGGTGAAGGGCATGTGCAAATCGTATTTCTGCACGACCATCGGGCCAAGCTCCTTGTTCCAGAACTCTTCGGTGGCTGCGCTCTGGCCCGGGTCGTTCGCAAGAGACTTGAGCATGGGTATCAGCACCCGTTTTGCTGCCGACACACCAGACTGCGCAGCCATTTTATCCCAAGCAAGTTGCTTGAACGCACGAGCGAGCATTTCTGCTTTGAGGTACTGCTGGACCGCTGGTCGGTAACCCGTGAGAGACGCGTAGACGACGGAGAGGTAACGAAGGTTGACGCCGAAGTAGTGGAAAATGGTGGGGATGTCGGGTTGCATGGGCATGCCATACGGGCTTCTCGGGTGCTGAGCGGAGGTGGGGTCGGTGCAGCGGATGGTTGGCACGCCTTCGGACGCGGGTTGGTAGAGGTTGAGGTAGCAGACAACGCAGAGCCAAGAGCACCGCTTGGCGCAGAGGCAGGCGAGGAAGCGAGGCCCGGGTTCTTCGGTCGCACCCTGGCACTGGCAGCAAGCACTCGACGAAGGCGGGAGGATATCGGAAGGGAATTCGAGGTGCGACAAGCAATAAACCACCGACGGGATCGCGTGCGTTCGGACGTGTTGCGTCAGGCAGGCTGCGTCGAGATCCCGGTCATACTCCAGAGAACGCCCAGCCGTTGAAGGTTGGACAGGGGTCGTGTCACAGAACGCGTCCGCCGACACACAGCGACCGAAGCTCTGCAGGGCTTCAGGGTGCACCAGATGTGTGAGCACAGTTCCCGGCTTGACTCGCTTCGCTGCTGCTTTCCCTTGCGTCGCGACGGGCAGCATGGAAGGCATCAGGCGCCCTACGTTCGTAATGTAAACGCGGCCGTCTCCGCCAGCGTGGACCTGTGATTCGAGTGGAGAGATTAACAGCACGCCGCATTCTTCTTCTTTTCCCTTGTGATGACGCGTACTCACACATTTTACCTGCTGGCGATGTGACCATTTAGAGAAAGCACGAACCCTGGTTTACAACTGCCAGATCAGATCCCCGAGCTCTGGAATTTCAACACCCCAGTCTTCCGCGTTGCACTTTGCGCAGCGACAGGTAATCCCCATGTGAGCGCACCTAGCGACGAGGGCGTTGCAGATCACAGGTAAGCCACTTGCTACGTTCACAGTGTTAACGCAAAGCTACTTTTGAAGGGCAATCCGCAAGATGGAAAGCGGCAGTGACAAACCTGAGCATCGCATGGTAAGCATGTGACTACACCCGGCAGATTCTTCCCAACGGGATGTTCGGCAAGGTTGAGTGACTGCCCGAGTGCTCGTACGGCGTCGTTGTAGAGGGAGGGGAGCGGGCCTGTCCGGCAGCGTTGCGTAACCGAGCTACCGCCGTCAATCGAGCCGAAAGCCAGGGTGGATGGAGAGATGGGAAGGAGGGCTGTGCACAGAAACCGGGTGCCAGCGAAGGTGACTACACACGACAAAGGGACGGAGATCACGTTGCTACGGTGCTGCAACAGCACCCGCGTGTGCCGGTCAGCGGCATTGATGTGTTTTCGCGCAGTGGAAGTCGAAGGGTAGACGCGCTTGAGTGCCGAGTCGCACGTCGCGCGCTCGAGGAAGATGCCGTCTGCAATGTACAAGTCCTCGCCAGCCACACCACCCAACGGCCGAACCGCGCGAGACGACCTTCGTCCCCCTTGCGCTTGCACTTCCACCGGAGCAGAGCCGTCGACGATCTCCTCCACGACGCTCTTCGCTGCTGCCTCAAATGCGGCCCTGTACGCAACAACCCTCTGCGACCACTGGCGCAATTCCGCGCCGTTCTCATAGTCCACGCGCTGCTCCAACACGTTCTGCCAGCCCTCGTTCCAAGACAGCGTGCTGTCGCAGGGGTTGCTCGCCCTGCGTTCGACGGGCAGCGCCTCGTCCCCCGCCTTCGGCAAGTCCTGCGTCGCCTCCCGGCACCACGAAGACTGCAGCTGGAACCCGTGCATGAAGCCTTGCGACCGCAAGGCTCCCAGCGAGAGCGCGACGGGGTATGCGTCGGACGTGAGCAACAGCCGCACGCGGTGCGCCGCGGTCGTGCCTACCAGCTCGGTGAGCCCCGACGGGTCCACGTGTTCGCCTTTGCCGGCACCGGATCCGTCGGTTCTGCCAAGTCGGCCGCTGTCGGTGCGGCTGCTGGACAGCCTCCGGTCGCCCAGGTCGGTGCTCGACCGTGTGCTCTCGCTTAATGCGGGGGGCACGGGGGTTTTCCCGTCCGGATTTTTCGGGCGTTTGCCCTGCTGCGGGGCCTCCGCGTGCGAGCGCGCGGAACCTCTCCTCGATGGAGTGGACGCCGGCGGCGGCTGTTCCGGCGCGACCTTCGACGCGTGGCGCCAGCACTCGATCAGCTCCTCCTCGCTGGTGAACTTCCGCAGGACGATGGGCGTGAAGCCGACCGACGCGTCCTCGAGGTGGATCGGCAGCCACTCGACGCCGAAGCTGTCGAACGACGGCGGCCCCGCTTGGATTGCCAGCGCGCCGGTGCTCACAAGGGAGACGACCTGGCCATTCGGCGCCTCCAGCACCGGGGTGCCCTCGGCCACGGCCAGCCACAGCTTGTTGTTGCGGATGGCGTCCGCGTGCGCGACCGACAAATCGTCTGACCCGTCGCGGGCGGCCTGCAGGGCCGACGCCAGGCGCGCCGTCGCTCGAACCGTGTCGCTGCCTTCCCTGCGGATCTCTTGGCCGCCGTGCTTCGGTGGGGCAACCATCGAAGACCTTTTCTCCCGCCCCACCTCCCGGAGGCCTGCTTTTTAGAGTTAAAGTTCACTGGAGAGACTTTTAGAGTTGTAGTTCGCTTCAGAATCCGCGATTTTAGAGACCTTGCAATGGGCAAGAGGCTGAGGGTGAGAGTGCGAGCGAGAGACCCCAACAGCCTCGCGCGTTGTGAGAACACGGGGAAGTTGCGTGCATTGGATATGCGCGTAAGGGTTCGTCTGGACTCGTCTTAGAAATGAGATTGGATGAAGACGGACGTCACCACGTTGGGCACCGTGTGCGTCCCTCTTTGCACAACAGGGGTTCTTTCTCGCGCGTGCAATCGGAATCGAAGCACAAAAGGGGAAAAGCGCCAGAACGTACCCGGATGATGGGCGTGTTATTCCCTTACGCCGTAGATGAATTGCACTGTGGCGGCTGGAAAGCCGTACGCGGAACAATAGCGGGAAGCAGGGGGTGAGTGTAAACCCGGAAAGGAAGACCCGCCCAGGCGATGCGTGCCGTCGGTGTCGAAGAGTCAATCGGTGTTGCATCGAACAGATCGCCAATCCCTTCTTCGAGAAAAAGCCACCTATCAAACAGGATGGCGTCCACCATGTGCCTTCCTGTAGCATTTCCAGCTGAGGCAGTCCATTGCTGCTCTGCCCGCACCGGCACGCTTGCAGGAGTGCAAGTATACTTGCCGTGTGAAGACATGTTCGCACCTCACATTGCTAGCACTGACTGCTTCGCGCAAGTGCACCTGCGCCGTCTTCAGCGTCTGTTTTGCTAAAAGCTTACACCCCGCCCGGTGTCTCGCGTGGGGTACCGCACGTTTTCTCCTTCCGTGGGCCGCAACTGGCGGGCTTCTCGATGGCTTTCTCACGAAAGCAGGCGCTTGTCCAAAAAGGTACACATTGGCGAGAGAACCGCGCCTCTGTATCTCCTAAGGTCGGTCTACGGCAATGGTGACGATCCAACGCGGCTTGGCCGCACGAGCCCGCGTTGGGGAGCTTTGAAATTTGCTCGCTTACGCAAGAGATGAGCGGCAGGGAAGGTGGAAAGGGTGCCAGCGGACCGAGAAACATATTCCCAGCCCTGCTCAGGTGGTCAAGGGGGATCTCCCTCGGGATGGGACGTCTTCGTCGTTCTGCGCGAGGCGTTGGAGCACGAGCTGGCGGGACCTCTCGCGCGCTGCGCCGATGAGCGCGATGACGCGGGCGCGGCTGGTGACGATGGGGAAGGTGGGCAGCGGGACCCTGATGATTTCCCCCCGCTTTTCGAGGCGCCGCATGATCCGCAACTTGTTCTTCTTGCTCCGCGCCGGCTGCGCCGCGAAGCCCGCGTCGCGCGAGAACTCGAAGACGTTGGTCTTCATGAACCCTGCCCGGCCCCAGGCAATCGTGATGGTCCGACTGCCAGGCCTTCTCTTCACCACTCGGCTGCTATGCCGCGCAAGCTCCCCAGAGGAATCAGCACCACCCTCTTCTGCAGAAGTATCCGTGATGTCCCTGAGAGCCTCCTGCAGGAACTTGTTGTTGTGGATCTGCTCATTCACTTTGTCGTTGTTCTCCTCGACTCGCTGGTGGTACGTTAGGACCTTGAGCCCGTATTCCTTCTCCTTCGCGCATGAGTACGCATGGATCGTGCTGGCTTTGATCTCCGTCGGGATGGCTCTCAGCTCGCCTATGTCCTTCATGATGGCGTGCAGTTTGAGGTCGATGTCTTTCACGGACTGCAGCGGACCCTTTTTCCGCTTCGACATTTCGAGCAGGAGCTTCTCCTTCTCCAATCGCTGCTTCCTCTGATCCAAGTCCTCCACAGATTCGTCGATGGCAGTGTCCCACTGTACTGACGTGATCAGTCTCCTGTACTGCCGGATGAGGGTCAAGTCTCGCCAGCTCCGTTGAACCGCACGGACTGCTTTGAAGTACCGCTTGAGCGCGAACGGAATGCGATTGGCCACCAGCGTGGCACGCAGGAAGAACTGGATGCGGTTTGTGGCCAGCAGCCGCTGCAGGTGGCGGGCGAGGACGAGAGCGGCGCTCTCGGTGTTGGTCACCCGCATCTTCATCCGGGATGAGCTCGACTGCGCGCGCGCCAGCGCCAGCTTCGACTGTTCGCCGGTCTGCTTCCGTTGGAAAGAGATCGACGGCCTACTTTGTTGCAACGGCGCTTCAGCGGCACCCTGCAGCGGTTGTTGGTTCAGTAGTTTGGAAGCAGGAAAATGCAGAGTGACGGGGAGGTTGGAAGAGAGAACAGTTGAATCGCAGCTCTTGCTAATTTGCGCAGAGCCGGAAATACTCGAGAAACTGCCGTATGCTTTTTTGTTGAACGCATACGCCCGCCACTAAACCCAATTCACCTGTGTTTCGTGTGGGCTACAGCACATTTACCTCCTTTGATCGTTTGCAGCTGGCAGCCTCCTCAAGTATTTCCTACAAAGCAGGTTATACAAAAACCGTACACCTTTCGATGACCGCACTACCCTGAGCGCAAATCCTGGACGTGGTTTCAGGTGGCCAATTGGCAAATGATCATGATCAGAAGGTCCTACTTGGGCGGTTCAGTTTCCTCACACATTGCTTGCTAAGCAAGAGCGTGAGCGGTTGTGTGAGGAGCGAGAGGCCAGTATATCATTAGTCGGCTAATATTAATCTTCTAAGACTAGCGTCTTATACGACAAGAAAAACTGCACACGTTGGGGTTTGTGTCCCGGTGGAGCTTCCGGGCGAAGGACCGACAGCTGGCGGCGAACCGGATGACGTGGAGCCACGTCTTCGCGCACGTGTCGAGGCGGAGCCGCTCGGCGGCGCGCTCGCTGTTTTTGAGGGCGCGCTCCTCCGGCCCGCGGAGCCCTGCCTCCGTGCGGGCGATCTTCTCGTCCGCCAGCCGCCGGGCCTTCAGCTGCGCCTCGGCGATACGTGCTTCGCGGGCGGCGGCCGCCCGCGCGCGCGTGGCGCGCTTCGAGTCGCGCGTGAGGCGCTCCGCCCGGGCGGCGTTCTCCTTCTGGTAGTCCCGGTTCGTCGGCCGCGACTCGATCGCGGCGCGCAGCCGCGCCTTCCGGATCTCCGCCACGCTCGCGAACAGCGCCCGCATCGCGGCTTCGTCGTCGCGGAGGGCGTCCACACGGTCCGTCACGCAGCTCCCCAGCCCGCTTTTCCGAGCGCAAGCAGGCAGCGGACTCGTACTACGGTGACCTGCGGTGTGTTCATGAGTAGGCTAGGAATTTTTTGTCGGGCAGCCGATGTTGAATATTTTAGAGTTAAAGTTCGCTTGAGATTCCGGGGGTTTAGGGTCTCCATGTGACCGTTCATGAATGGGTTCTCTTAGAGCAAGAAGGGCTAAATGGTTACTCTAGTGAGGGCGATTGTCACTGCTCACAGAGTAGTCTGAGTACTTGCTAATCCATGCGGTCCTCGTGTAATCAACAGATCCCGGATTCTCAAGCGAACTATAACTCTGAAACAGCTCTGCATCTCCGGGACGAACGGGAAAAGCACTCGATAAGCACTGGGACCTTCGTCGAATGGGTTCTCTTAAAGCTAATACGTACTGGGGGGCATGCATGGCTTCTCTTTCGTGCACACTTTACTTGCTTGCTTTGGCAAGCCAGGTTCGTAACAATTTGTGACCGACACCAGGATTTCACCAGGTGTTTCGCAGGAACCAAGTGAAAGGTAGTGAGAGAAGAGGGGCAGACCTCCGGCGCTTTGCTTGAGATGGCTGATGATGGCCAGCCGCTTGTGGTCCTGCTTCAGCTGCGCGACGTCGTCGTCGGAGGCGAGCAGCGGCTGCTGCAGGAGCAGGGCGCGCTTTTCGACGAGCGCCTGGCACTCGCCGAGGACGACGTCGAACTGTCCGCGTACCAGCTTCGGCTTGAGCTCGCGCAGCGACCGCTTGCCGGCAGCGGCCAACCGCGCGGCGGCGGCGGGCGCCGCCGGGGCGGGCGGCGGGGGGGGCGCGTAGGAGGACAGCTCGCAGCGGTCGAGGAGGCGGAGGATCTGCTGGCACGCCGCGTTCTGCTGGTTGGTGCTCTTCAGGAGCGAGACGGCCGGCGCCGCGGTGTTGGGCGGCGCGTGCTTCGTCGGGAGCAGGAGGAGGTTGCGGAGGTGGCGCTTGGTTATGTACGAGCTGCCGGGCCGCGTCGAAGGCGGGTTGAACGCGGGGGAGGCGAACGGGAGGGGAGCCAGAAGCGCCTCTCGGAAGTCGGGGGTGCGCGACAGGAGCGTGCGCTTGATCTCTTGCAGGTCATCGTGGGCCTGCGTCACGAACACCGGCAGCACCTCGCCTTCTTCTGTTTCGACCGGCTCCGCCGTGCGGCACCGGCGGGGCAGCAGAGGCAGGGGCAGGTGCCATGCTGCCCTCTCTCTCGGCGAGTCTTCGTCCGTCGGATGCACTTTCTTTCGCGTTCTATTTTGGATATCTTGTTTGTTTGCTTGTTGGGAGGATGGGGGATGGGGAAAAACAAACCTGTGAGAGAAATAGTGACAGCGCTTTCTTTGTTTCTTCTCACCTTTTCTTTGGGAAGTTTTTTTTAATACGCTGCGAACTAGTTTCAGTACCAGCAATGCATTCGTAGCTTTTACGCCAGTACGAGAAGCATGGTAACTCTTACCTGTCTATATACTACTCCCCCCCCAAAAAGAATAAATAAATAACCTGGCCTCAGTGGTGCAAGCACCACGCGCTCTTCAAAGCCAAGAAACATTTTCCCCCGGGAAGTTCGTCGGGAGCAAGAGGAGGTTGCGGGGGTGGCGCTTGGTTATGTACGAGCTGCCGGGCCGCGTCGAAGGCGGGTTGAACGCGGGGGAGGCGAACGGGAGGGGAGCCAGCAGCGCCTCTCGGAAGTCGGGGGTGCGCGACAGGAGCGCGCGCTTGATCTCTTGCAGGTCATCGTGGGTCTGCGTCACGAACACCGGCAGCACCTCGCCTTCCTCTGTTTCGACCGGCTCCGCCGTGCGGCACCGGCGGGGCAGCAGAGGCAGGGGCAGGTGCCATGCTGCCCTCTCTCTCGGCGAGTCTTCGTCCGTCGGACGCACTTTCTTTCGCTTTCTATTTTGGATATCTTGTTTGTTTGCTTGTTGGGAGGATGGGGGATGGGGAAATACTCGAGGGACTGCCTTGTGCTCATTTCGAAGGAGGCTAGAGGGGGAGAAAACAATACAACTACAAAGTGGGTCGAGATCCAATCTTCAATCAATTCCGCCCACCTTGAACTTTTTCCCAGGTTCATGCGGCATTGTTATGCGTGTCACGCCGTGCCAGACTCACGGTGCCTGTACAACCTACTACTGTCGTAATACTGCTACTCCGTCACGTCGAGTCCGTGCAACACCCCACATTGGGCCCAACCAGCCTGTTGTTATCGCCGAGTTGCATCGAGTCGCCGCTGTCAGTCGGCGCCACCACATTGATGTGTCATTGTGTGACAATCCCACCTTGACTTTTTGCACCGCACTTTCGTGAGTTTCCCCAGCCGGGCTCCGCCGACCAAGGAATCCTGGTGTTCATTTTGTCGATAGAAGGCACTCTCGTCCAAGTCTCGAACCAGCTGAATCGAGGAATCCAGTTGAGCCTTGAGGCTCGAACTTGAGCTTAAATCCCTCGTTTCCGTTCCGAATCGAGGCTCTCGGATTCGGAACGGAAGTTTCATTTGGCAGTAAGTTGGCACTGAGTAACCGTCATCAAGACATGGGCGTATTCATCAGTCTGATCACAGTCAGATAATCTGCATGCACAACATTGTGTCAAAAATTTGTGTCAGTTCCCTGACACAATGTGTTTCGTTGTGTCGCACAAGCCATGATTCATTCACCGTCATTCAGTTGCGACCCGGCCTACCGTCGTATCAAGCATTCAAGTCTCATCAACAATCAAGTTTGGATGAACTTCTTCTTCGCACTATTCACGTCCTTGGATTCCACGATTCCAAGTTGGAAGCTTGTCAGAATGGGAAGTCAGGGAAAGGACGAAGGAGATCCTGATTCAGGACCTGAAGAACACGTTGAGTCAGAGAGAGCGGTCCTCAGCGGATGACACTGTGTCACACAAAAAAGAAAGTGCGCATCGTCGCTGACACCACACGCGGCCGAAATGATGGGTCCGTCCACTCCAGACCATGATGGGACAGACGATTCGACAATTGCTAGTATTATTAGAAAGGGGGAACGGGAACGTCGCAAGGCTACACTATCCATAGGCCGACCAAAGCAGCGACAACAACGTCAACAATCAGAACTTCTCACGGTCAGTTGCATGCCATGAGACCATCGCTGGTTGGCGTGACGTAGCAGTCTAAGCAGACCTTTTCAACGACGTTTTGCTCGAGAACAGCTTCGATGAAGAGATGTGCAGAAAATAGACCCGGGGGTAGTAGGGAAGTTCAAAAAACAACGCTGTCATGTCACGTGCGCACGTTCATTCGAAATCCTGCCATTCGGAGTCCTGACTCTGGCCCTGAGTCTGGGAGTCGGCAGGGTCGGTCTTCGGGACATGGAACCTTGCGTCAGGTTGTGCCTCCAACTCTTGGAGCAACCCCACAACTCTGTCCCATGCCGCGAGAAGGCAGCTTACCACCAGACCCTTTTCTGTCCCGACGACGTTGTTGGGAAGTTCAACGCTCGCTTTCCTTGCCAAACCACACAACTGCGGCTTTGTCCAAAGCGAGAGCCGTGCTTCCCTACCCTTGTCGGTGTCCGGTGCCTGCTTCGCGATGCGGACGTGGGCGCGCCACAAAGGAAGTTTCGACTTCGTAGCTGCTGTTGTGGACACGAGGTTGGCGTGGTGGAGGCGGTAGTGCCGGTGGACATCCGCGTCGTTGAGGCACAATTTTTTGCAGTTGGTGGTTGGACAGCGCCACCTGTGCTCATTGCCCTTGAGCGAAGGCCGAAAGAAGTCCGTCGGAACTTCGAAGTGGACCCTTTCACGGAGCTGATTGAAGCTCAGGTAGTGCCCCTTCTCCCCGGGTCTTGGGACGTCGGTGTCCTTCTCGTCGGTACCCTGAGGCTCCAAGTTCTCGTTGCCGCTGTCTTCGTCGGTATCGACACCGCTAGCCTGGGTGAGCTCCGCCGCGTCGCTTCGGCCCGAAGATTCGCCGAAAGGATGGGCGTCTTCCTGCGACGGAGGCGCTGGGTGCTGGGAAGCCGGATGCAGCGACGCGTGTGCGCTGTCGGGCTCGTTCTCCGGAACGGGGGTGTAGAACAACCTCGAGGTCGTTTCCTGCATTGACCTGTGCAGAAAGAACGGTGCACGCAACGGAGGGATGCTCTTGCAATGCGCACACTCCCTTGTTGCGTTCGGCGGTACTCTGGCATGATTGCAGCCAGGTCCGGGTCATCATTGATGACCTTTCTCGACGACGAGAGAAACCGCTGCAGGTCCTCGTCGTCCGTGTAGATCCGCCGACGGCGGTCATACACAGGAGACGCAGCCGAGGCGGCACAGCGAGACAGGCAGCGACTGCGCTGCGGCTATGCTGCTGGGTGGTGAGTCGCATTTTTCAACCACCGGGGCCAGCGTCGTCATCAAAGACGCCACCACAGAAGCAAGGACAGCAGCAGGTGGACTGGGAGTGCCCTTCTTGCTTTTCCTCCCCTTCTGTCGTACCTCCGGAGGAGCAGCCCAATCAGTCGGTCCAACGGTGGTGCACTTGAAGGTCAGGCAGTGTGAGGTTTAGCTACAGTAGCCTTTTGTAGCAGCTATAGCTGCTACAGTTTTTAGCTACTGTAGCTCCTGTAGCTTTTTGTAGCCTTTTTTTTGTGCTATCAAAATACGATTCAAACCCATGTGAAACGTCACCCAAACCCGAATTCCGCCTGGGTTTCCACTTTTTTTGACGATTGTGGCGTCTGTCAGTGTCAGCAGCGTAACTGAGCGTTCACGTTCTTGACGGTCTCCTACACTGGCACAGGCTGCAGTAGGGGAAGGCTCTTGCAACTGCAGGCTACAATAGCGAGTCCAACACTGTGGAGGCTGGCCCCGGGGCTTCGGGGCTGAGCTGGCCCAAGAATGAGTTGTTCGAAAAGCCTCTAGGCAAAAACCCGTTTTCACAGTTCTTCGGGTGCGCACTTTGAAAACAACCAAGGAAATCGGCCGCCCCTGTCAGTCAGTCGTGCGGTCTGGGGGCTGGCCGGTGCCGGGGCTCTTTTTTTCTCCGGGGCTGAGAATGGACTACTACAACAGGGGGGAACTTTCTGCTGTTTCAACGTTTCGACAGTAGATCCATTGCCGCGGGGCGCTCCGCGCGAGGTTGAGCCCCGGCACCGGCCTTTGGACCAAAACCAATACAAAAACACGTGCGTATCCTTAGCTTTGTGTACGGGACAGTAAGACAGCCGGACCGTGGCTGCACCTTGAGTCTTTCACCAAGAGTAGCTTTTTGCCCGACATTCTGCATCAGCATCAGTTCGGTCTTGAGTCAGAGTCTGACGCTTCTCGGCGAGCATCGCGGTAGCCGGGTGAGTGACTGAGCCTCTTGTCGACTGACGCATGCTGTAGGCTACACGGCCTGCTGATACTGGTGGCTGTTGAAAGCCTGTATCACAGGCTGCAGTCCGATGAGGACGAGTCACGCATCCAAGCCACTACTATTGCGCTGCGCAAGGAGTCGCAGTACTGAGCCGCGCCTGCATTACAAGTTCACTGCTGAGCCGCACTCACAGTGGGAGGCACTCCCAGCAGAGATGCATCATCCGGCTACGAACCGGTACGTCCCAGACCCGGCCCCGGGCTGCCAACTGTACCAACTGTAACCACCACGAAGCTTTGTCGAAGGCCGTTAGGCAAAAGAAAACAGTCGAACGACGAAACGGAGTCATCACGATTTCCCACGAAGTCTACAGTAGGGTCGGGCGTGCGTGCACCCTACGACCCGACCCTACTGTTCCCCGGCACCGGCCAGCACCGGTGCCAGCCCCCACACTGTTCTGTACTACTAGTACAGTCACCCGCAGCACCCCGCTCGCAAACAGGGCAGCTCAAGTCGCACGGCTCAACGTGTGCTGCGTTGCAGGCTAAAGTTTCGTGACACGTCTCGTATTGTTTCCTTGATCATAATTTGGATGAGCTCTCTCGGTTTGTGAAAACTGGGATGATCATGAGCACAGCGGAGTGACAGCCACGCGTTCGTAGCGCGGTGGCGGCGACGTCTGCAGAGTCTGGGGGTGCGGTAAGGATCGGCAGGCCTCCGGGTTCAGTCGGCGTTTCCGTCAGATCCAGCAGTCTTGAACAGGTGATGACTCAGCTGGGAACGAAGACTTTCTTCGAGCTGCCGGCCATTGAACTTCAATTTGAAGCCTACAAGGGTTTCGGCAGACGAGTGTGACCTTACCGAACGACCTGCATCTGCAGGCCGCTCACACGATTCCGTGATTACGTTTTGTCGCAGATCGCTCACTACTTTAATGCTTTAGTGGCCGGACTGCGTTTTTGATTCGTGCTGAGCGGCGTGCTCTTCCCGGGAGTCCCGCCTGCCGGGAGCGTGTGCCCGTCGAAAGCGCGCGCCAGGTCGAAGACGAGCAGCATGTGAATCGGCCTTTTTCCCGGTTGATTGCCGCCGTCACGGTGTAGAGCTGCTTCTCTGTGCCTCTCCCTACCCGGAAGCCTACGGACTGAGGAGTCCATCGATGGAGGAACGTGGGGCGGTCTTTGATAATGGTCTCCACTATCTTCCAAATGGCAGGTGAGTGCGTTCTTCTTGTGGCGAATCCCCAGGAGGCCCCGAGGGGCTTTTGGGGGCCCCGTCCGACGTGACTGGTCTAAACGGTGGCTTCGGCAGTCCACACTGCAGCATCTGCCCAAGTGTTGGTAAGTGGTGGTACCGGCCAAATACCTGACCCAGCCGGGGCTCTGGAGTGCAATGAGAGCTCCAGCCCGGGGCTCCGGGCCCACACTGTCTCGAGTGCTCTTCGCTCTGCGGTTGGGGTCCTGATTGGCTTCGCTTCATGGAACCGTCGTGGCTCTGGCGCCCCAGGCTTCCCTGCTGCATCACCCTCGCCGCCTGCGTGGTTGCAGCCTCACCGACCCTCACTGAGGCTCGGTAGGCTGCAGCGGGCCCGGCAGTGAGGCCTCAGTGCACAGGGCAAAGCAGGTGCCAGGAAACACGCCAAAATATGCCCAGAAAACTTCGAAACTGAAGAAATTGGGGCAAAAAGTATCCTGGATGGGCTGGGAACCAGTGATTTATATATGGGTCTGGGGCTCGGGGCCACCCCGAGCGCGAAAAAAAATTGACTTAATTTTGGGCTGGGGGTTGGGGTAAGGCCGGGTCACTACCAACCGGGATCAGCGGGGGTGAGGGACGAAGCCATGGCGAAAGCCATGGCGAAGCCATGGGGGCAGGAAGAGTAAAACGGAGGCGGGGAAAGAGGAGGCAGGAGGGCCAGGGGCGGAGGTGGTGGGAGGCGAGACGTTGACTACCAAGTCTAATTAAATTTGGGATCGGAAATTGAACGTTGACTACCAATTCTAATTAAATTTGGGATCGGAAATTGAACGTTGACTACCAATTCCAATTAAATTTGGATTCAAAATCGAACGTTGACTACCAATTCTAATTAAATTTGGGATCGGAATTGGACGTTGACTACCAATTCTAATTAAATTTGGATTCAAAATTGAACGTTGACTACCAATTCTAATTAAATTTGAGATCGGAAATTGGACGTTGACTACCAATTCTAATTAAATTTGGATTCAAAATCGAACGTTGACTACCAATTCTAATTAAATTTGAGATCGGAAATTGGACGTTGACTACCAATTCTAATTAAATTTGGATTCAAAATTGAACGTTGACTACCAATTCTAATTAAATTTGGATTCAAAATTGAACGTTGACTACCAATTCTAATTAAATTTGGATTCAAAATTGAACGTTGACTACCAATTCTAATTAAATTTGAGATCGGAAATTGGACGTTGACTACCAATTCTAATTAAATTTGGATCCGACAATAGACGTTGACTACCACTTCTAATTAAATTTGGGATCCGACATTAGACGTTGACTACCAATTCTAATTAAATTCAGAATCGGAAGTTGGACGTTGACTACCAATTCTAATTAAATTTGGGATCCGAATTTGGACGTTGACTACCACTTCTAATTAAATTTTGGATACGACATCAGACGTTGACTACGGATTGTAATTAAATTTGGAATCCGAAACTGGACGTTGACTACCAATTGTAATTAAATTTGGGATCCGAAACTGGACGTTGCCTAGCAATTCTAATTAAATTTTGGATTTGGCATCAGACGTTGACTACCAAGTCTAATTGGTTGTGGATCCGAACCTAGACGTTGACTACCAATTTTAATTAAATTTGGAGCCAAACCTGAACGTTGACTACCAATTCTATTTAAATTTGGAATCGGAAATTGGACGTTGACTACCAATTCTAATTAAATTCAGGATCGGAAATTGGACGTTGAGTACCGATTCTAATTAGATTTGGGGTTCGGCATCAGACGTTGACTACCGGTTCTAACTGAATTTGGATTCAATACTAGGAGTTGACCGGCGCGGAAATTCTTCGCTGTACCGTACCGTGCGGAACGCACGACCTTTCCATCAACACGACCCGAGTGTCGTTGACGTTTGTCTGGCTGTTCGTGCGGGAGTACTTGGTCGACCGCAGGAAGATCCGGACAGGCCCATTCCGGGGGTAGGGAAGAGACGATTGCGGGCGTCTCCAGTTGCGTTGTTCCTCGAGAGGCTCAGCTCCGCAGGCTCGGGGACCAACTCCAGCACACAGACCGGCTTGACACCTTCCCCGGTCACGAAGCTGTGATCCGGGACCTGAGGCTTGCGAGGTTGGTTGTCTGCAGCTCCTTCGGGGTCAACACGGTAGTACGTCTTCGTGTTGATGTTCTTGCTAACAGCAACAGCCCTCAAAGGAACGATGCACTTCGCATCGACGCTGAGGACCATTGCTTCATCGCGTGGACCAGAAGTGGTCAGGTTAGCGGAAGCGTTGGCGAACATGGCTGCCTCGACCACCAACCGCACCTGGGACCTGCAGAAGTGATCGTCAACATGATCATCCCGCCCCGTGTCCTCGTGCCCTTCGAGCCGGACGTCGAAGAAGTCGAGGTAACTCGACGCAGCTTTGCGGCCAGCATTCGGCGCCTTGAATAAGCGCCGCAAGCAAGAATCCGACAAAGCGAAGCCTTCAGCTTCGAGGAGGCGGTGAAGCTCGGTCGGCGTACACCCGCCTTCAGCTCAGATTCCCTCCGGCGCGCGTGGCTCTGGGCGGAGTATCCAGAAAGCAAGAGACGGATGCGATCAACAAGAGCAGGGTACTTCTCTGTGATCTTCTTCCGTCCCGCTGACCGCCGTTCGAGTTTTGGGAGCTCAAAAGGAAGAGGCAAGACCGAGCAACGACCCTGTCTCGGCACTCACCACGCCTCCCACACCGCGATGGGGGACGTGTTGGGATCGGCCGCTGGGCTTGTCACAGCCGAGGCAGCGTGAGGTTGAGCCGCGGGCGACGAGGAGGACGCAGTCAAGTCTGTGGCTGAAACGCGTCGAGGCGGGGGCACTGCTGCAGGAGAGTCCTGTCTCTTCCTTTTGGCAGCCCGGGACGAAACTTGAGACACTTCAGGGCCTCCGCGGGTCAACCGCACACTGTCTCCGTTTTGTGCTCCCGAGAGAAGTTGGAGCTTTGGAACAGCATACAGAAGCTCGGAAAGGGTGTTGGGTATGGGAACCGCGAGTTGAAGGTAAAGTACAACGCGTGGAAATGCCTCGGGCGAGCGGAGCGCTTGGAGAAGCTCGAAGTTTTGAAGAGTGAACATGACGAGGCACACCAGCAGGAACAGAATGCCTCTGCCGAGGCCAAAAACGCTTTCTCTGCCCTTGAGACGGCTTTCATGGTGTTAGGGAAGACACGGAATGCCGCCCGGGCGGAAGCAAAGAAAACCCTCGGCACCGACCGAGAGAAGAAGGTGCTTCGCATGGCCAACTCGCAGAACAGCATGCTGAAGTACCTGCAGCCCATTCACGTGGTTGCGACGGAAGGCCGGCCGTCAGGCACAACGCCTGTGGGGTCAGACTCAGAGAGCGACGAAAGCGAGATCCGCTTCGAAGACGTGCTCAGCGAGGCTGCTTCCCTTCCTCCTGACGAGTGCTCGTCAGAGGGGACTGTTGGTGATGCGGAACGTGATGTGGGCGACTGGCCTGAGCTCGAAGTCGAGGATCCGCTCCTCCCCGAGCATCGGGAATCGATCGTCAGGATCCTCTTCATGCTCCGCGGCAAACTGGCAGAGGCCACAGCAGCCTACGAACGGTACGCGCAAGGCTTCTTAGCCGGCGATGTAGCCTTTAGCGACGGCCACGCGAAGATGGAGTCGTTGAGGAAAGCAGTCTGCGGTGCTTTCGAGGGTCTCCCTCCGTCTGCCATTGATGCATGTTTGGAGCGGGATGACGACGCCAGAGGGTGGGGGAAACACTTCTCTGCTGTTAACTCCGGCTTTCTGGATAGGTGCTGCAAGAAGAGGGATTACCGGAAACGGGTCCAAAGGACGCAGCTCTTCGACCAGGCCGAGGCCGAACAAGATGGCATCGTGGGTGAAGTGCCAACGATCTGGACTTCATTCAACGCAAAGGTTGGGGATGGTGGAAGCCTGAAAGGGTACCCTACGTGGGAGGGCACGCTGAGCGCAGTGCGGGTCATTGCGCAGTCGCGAAAGCAGAGCACCCTTATTGCCGGCCTGGAAAACTACCAGGTGAGGAATGTTCTGTTGCACGTGCACCGGAACAAGAGCGTTGTGCTGGACGACTTGCTCTAGGGCTTCTCCAGGAAGCAGCTTGTCGGATTCGTGGTCGAGTTTTCGGCCCTGGCACCGGTGCTGGTGCTTTGCATGACACACTCTCTTGTCATCAACTGTGCCAGCTACCTGGATGTCAGCGATCTGACAGCGAGCTGCGGGAGCCGCTGGGCGAAGTAGCTGCCGGAAGAATATCAACTTCAGGGGACGACACGCCACAAAAGTCCGCAATTTGTGTAACGTGGACTGGCGACTCTGCATTCCGAGGTGGGTCATGGCTGCAGCGGGCAGGGTGAGAAGTCGAATGTGGCCGTTTTGCTTCCCAAAGATGATGGACGATGACGAACTGTGCCTGTTTACTACTCGGAACAGCAGCGTCGAGCAGCCAGACGTTACTGTCTGCCGACTTCGCGCAACTGCGGAGCGCTTCTCCTTCCCCCAAGTCGAACCATAGCCACTCATCTGTAAGGAACCGCTGGGCACAGCATCAGAAACGGCTTCCGCTTTCCAGTGTGGGAACACCGACATGAAATCCGTGCACGATGCTCGGTACAGAATGGATCGAGCCGCCACACCGCATCCATTCGAAAGCGTCCAGAAATACTGCAGTTGCGGTCGGCGCGGGTGGTGCGGCGGCAGATGAGGTCGGCACGGTCGATGCGGAGGGTGCTATCGGCACGGAGGCAGGTGCGGTCGGCGCGGTCGGTGCGGACGCAGGTGCTCCAGGCGCGGACACAGGTGCGGTCGGCGCGGACGCAGGTGCTCCAGGCGCGGAGACAGGTGCTATCGGCACGGAGGCAGGTGCGGTCGGCGCGGACGCAGCGCGGAGACAGGTGCTATCGGCGCGGAAGCAGGTGCGGTCGGTACGGACGCAGGTGCTCCAGGTGCGGAGACAGGTGCTATCGGCGCGGAGGCAGGGCGGTCGGCGCGGACGCAGGAGCTCCAGGAGCGGAGACAGGTGCTATCGGCGCGGAGGCAGGTGCGGTCGGCGCGGACGCAGGTGCTCCAGGCGCGGAGACAGGTGCTATCGGCACGGAGGCAGGTGCGGTCGGCGCGGTCGGTGCGGTCGGTGTGCAAGACACAATTATGCTGCTTAGCGCAAGCCGAACCCGGTTCGCGACTTCGGGTTCGGTAAAGTGTTACAAAGTCGTCGGTTTTCAGATCCGGATACGCTTCTCGCAACAGATAGTTAGAGGTCACTTGAAGGATACCCGTGTGCAGCTTTCGAACGAGTTTGCGTATCTGAAGTCGTTTTTGGGGGATACCCTTTTCAGCACCCATTTGGCTTGGGGTTTTTAGCTGGGCGGCGCACTGAACATGTCATCCATTTTTAGCCCAGAAATGAAACAATTTTTTTTTCTGGGTATGTTTCTTGGTGACGTGTTTTTGACTGTCCCCCCTGATGAAGACTTTAGCTAGGCCCCATCAGCAGTTGCTGGACCCAGTTTGACCCGGGCTGGCCCCAGGGTTCCTGAACAAACGCATATTTCTAGACTGTTTCTTGTAGTCAGCGGTCGGTTTTTTGAAGTCTCCGTTTGACTTGTGAGGTGAGGGGGAAGGGGGGGGGGTTTCCTTTTGTGCTTAGAGCAGCATTTCTTTTGGATTTTCCGTTTTCCAAGGTGGACTAGAGGATGTGACACCAGTTTCCTCCCCAGATTCTTTTTTGGTCAACAACAGCAGCTCGTGCTGGGCTTTTCTTTCTTCCAAATGTGAGGATTCGCCGCACGATTGAAACTGACGCTAACCCTATGTCGGGGTGGCCCCGAGCCCCAGACCCATATATAAATCACTATTTCCAAAATTTTACGCGCGCGCGGATCATGCCGCCGGGACATGGGCAGGGGACTTTAAAAACCCGGTGTCCCGGTGTCAGACACCGGGAAAACCCGGTGTGTCAAAAAAAGAGGGAAAAAAAAAAGTCAGAAAATTTCTGGGAAAAAGAAAATTCCAGATTTCTGTTTTGTCACTGTGTAGGCTGGAAATTTTCTCGTGGAAACTACCGGCGGAAATTTCTTTCGTGGGATGGGAGACTGGTGGTGGAAAATTTTCTCAACCAACCAACAAGTTCCGTCCATCTGTTTAGCTGTAAGTGCGACCGTCAAAATTTCCGCGCCTGCGGCGCAGATTTAATTGACATGTCAGCCAACCTAGTTGTGACGAGCCCATCTGCTTTGATCTGTAAGTGCGACCGTTTAAAAGTTTCCGCGCCTGCGGCGCAGGGCTCCTTTAAGAAACACAAAACGCCACAAGAAGAGTTGCTGGATCGGTCTTCGCCAAAAGGTGGCTCACCAGCACAAAATATATCGCTGCGCGGGCAGGTCTCCCCCCACCCGAAGCGTCAAGACAGCCTACTCTGCGGGTCGGGGCTACAGTAGGGTCACCGCTGAATGCCGTGTGATTCCCCAAAACCCCTGTTTAGAGCGCAGATTTTCGTCCCAAGGCATCCCTGCTGCCCAAGTGTTGGAAAAAAAATTTGACCTCACACCGGGTTTTTGGCTGACACCGGGTTTTCCGCCCCAACCCCCAAACTTTTAAAGACCCCTGGACATGGGCCAGAACATTTCCGGAGTTGGGGCTTGCACTGATAAACGAAGCAACGGACGATCAGCATCAACTGACCAAAGGTGATGGAAATGATAAGGCAAAAGTTTCTTGTTCTTCGCATGTACAGGGTATAAACCTCTCTGGGGGGGTTTTCCTGTATTAGCACTTTTTTCGTTGGCTTCGTTTTCTCTTTCATGTGCAACCGTTGTTCCGGAAATGTTCCCGTCAGTTCAGATGTACTATTAAAAAAAAAAAAAAAAAAACCGCCTACCCTAATCATTTATTCGGCAAGATAATTTCCTATACTTAGTAGAGGTGGCGGTTAGGTTTTAGTCCCGAGCGCAACGGGTCGTGGCTGGCAGAAGTCAAAATACCAGGCCGCACAAAGGTAGGGTGAAGTTCCCTGTCTTTGACGAAGCCAGCCGAATAAGCTATGAGACCGCTACAAGCTACCTTGGACCCTAATCTTATGGCAATTCAGCCGTTTCCTGCAGAGGAGTCATGTGCTGTTCGCCTAATTTCTGTTAGCTTCCACTTCTCCGTTCTTGACTCTTTCTGGCGGTTTTGCTTGCGCATCACTCTCATCGTGGGAAAAGGGGAAAGAGAACGCTGCACTGCGAAGGCCTGAATCCCGATCAGCGAGACCAGACAAGACAAACTAAGGCAAAGATAGAAAGAAATACTCGAGGCGCTGCCTTGTGCTTATTTCGACGGAGGCTAGAAGGGTGTAACAATACAACTACAAAGTTGAACGCTTACACCTGCCACTTAACCCAGGTTTACCCGTGTTGCGTGTGGGCTACAGCACATTCCTCCTTTGACATTTCGCAACTGGCAGCCTCCACAAGCATGTTCCTGCAAAGCAGGACCCAAGCAGGTGCAGAGCATTTGCTTCCTGTTCCAAACTCCGTCAGCTGACGGAAATGAGAAACCGGTGAGCGGGAAATAGAAACGAAAAAGTGCAAAAAAAAAAAACGGCTTTGGATGAGAAAAGACGTGGGGTTTCGGCAGGTGTGGGTGGGGGCCCCTGTGCTTACCTTCGTCGGATATATGAATTCGTACGACCAATACACCCAACTGCGAAAACTGGCTCCGTCTGCAGCTTCGTCTTCACCGCCGCGTGATACAAAAATCGAAGGTAGGAAGGTCAGCCAGTGATTCTGGTGTGTTTGTCGCAAGCGTCGTGAGCGCCTCTAAACAGGGGGCAGGGTGAGTGGCCAAGCAAGTTTACAATGTTTTCTGCAGCGAGGGGGTGTACAAGTGTTAGGTATTCGTTGGATGTATTGGTCTTCAACGATCTGCGAACTTATTCGACAAAAAAAAGCACGGCCTGAATCAAGTACAATTGCACTGTTTTCTAGTAAGCTTTGATTACTAGACGCCAATCGATGAATCGATGCCACACTCGTACATGGATACTCTCACACAAAAGTGCCAGACTGGTAGTGCAATCGTGACTCTTCCTCGCAATGTACTCTCCACCCTCCCGAAGTCCCCCGTGCATACTGTTCGGGGACCGGTACGTAAAGGGCGCCGAGGCACCTTTTTCTTCTCACCCTGACCTCTTCCTCCTTCGGCTGATGACAGATCTTCCAATGTTAACGCAACAGGACGGTCGGGAAAAGTTGGAAAATAGAACGTGCGAGCTCATCATTGACTACCAACTTTACCGGCTTGCAGACGCCTTGTCGTGGTCAAGCTTCGCATCTTCTGTTTCTGGCATGACGGTCAGACGGATGCCTGGCTGGCTCGCGCGGGCTGCTTTAGCCAGCGGCTCGGGATTGTCAGTCACGGACTCCGCATGGCTGGCAAGGTTGTCTGCCGCAGTGGGACTGGCGACTTCAGGCCAAGCGACTTTCCTATGCTCGTAGACTCGTTAGTTCTGCTGAGTTGGCAGACAGGATCAACTTCAGAGGCTTCACTGAAACAGGAAGAGTGCAAAGCTGCTGAACAGTACCATTCCAAGACAAGTATTCAACGGAACCAGGAGCAATAACCGGGGAGGAAAAACGGTAGTTGTATTTTAGCGGCGGTAGTTGTGCTCCACGAAGCTGTAGTTAGCCCCCCCCTGTAGGCCGCTCTCATACGAGGAGGCGTTCGTATGAGAGACACTGCCATCTGCGCGCATACTCGCTGTCGGCATCAAACAGGGAGACATGCAGGGACGTCTGCACGAGCCTCCGTCTCCGGCAAGGCTTGCCACCAGGGCCCAAGAACGCGCCTGCGTTGTACTGGGAAACTGCAGGTGTTTTACCGTGTGAGTGTCAGGAAGTGGAAGAAAAGGAAGCAAAGACACGCAGAGGCGTCTTCGCGCGCTTTCGGCTCTGACAGGGCGCGCATTCGACAACGCAGGGAGGAATTCGCCCGATTGTCTGTAGCTACGCCACGTTTGCTGTGATGACGGAGAAAAACAACCAACCAAGAGAAGAACAGAGGCGTCCTTCCAGGTCTGCCATCCCGCTCGGCGGGGTCGAAGCTGGCGCGGAACTCGCAGGAACAGGACAGAGGGTAGCCACGCCGAGGTCGCCTTGTCCGCAGACTCTATTTCTTCCGCTTGTAAATCTTGTCCAAGTACGTCTCGAAGACGACCCACGGCACACTGTCGATCGCTGAACCCTTCAGCGCCTGCACTTTGTCGTACGACTCCTGCTCGTACGTTTTGTACAAAGCCGGAAGCCCAAGGTCAGCATACAGCTTCTTAATGCCGGCCTCCCCCTCAGACCCCACGACCGCCTTCCCGTAGTTTTCATCGAGGTACGCCTTCTGCTCGGCGTTGGCGAGTTCGTTGTAGGCGTGGACGAAGAGCCACGAGCACTTCTTGTCCTGAATGTCAGTGCCGACTTTGCCGATTTCCTCTGGGGTACCGAAGCAGTCCAAGTAATCGTCCTGTGCTTGGAAGTACGCGCCCATGATGAGGAGGATTTCCCGGGTGCGGTCGTATGCGGCTCGGTCGGTGATTCCCGTGACAATCATCGCAGCGGCCACCGGGAGGTAGAAGCTGTAGAAGGCTGTTTTGTAGGTAACGACTTGCTCCCACCGGGCGATGGTGAAGTCTGTCAGGGATAAGTTCGCGCAAAGTGTGTCCATCAACTGCCCGCATTCCGTTTGGAAGCAGGTGGTGTTGAACAAGTCGATGAGTTGAGGGAAGCAGGGTTCAGAACCGAAGTGTCGCTTCAGCAGTTTGTACGTCAAAGACTCGATGACAAACGCGTCATTGATGCCGATCAGCCCCACATGCGGCTGTTTGTACCAGCACGGTCGTCCGCGCCGCGTGTGGCTTTCATCCATGATATCATCCGCGACCAGCAGGCACGCTTGCAACAATTCAACGCACCAACCCAACACCGCGAAACGACAAACCGCATCATTGCTGACCTCCGTCCCCGTGTGCTTCAAGAGGTTCACACCGGTATCCACCACAATCATTCCCCTGTTCATCTTTCCGCCGGCTAAGTTGTAGTCGAGCATGTTCTTGACCCAGGTCAGCTCGGGCTCCTTCATTTCGCAGCCAACTTGCACCTCGGCCTTTATAAGGTCTTCGATAACGAAGGACTGCATCGCGAGAAACGAGTCTTTCGGCCGGCTCAGGTCGTAGTGTGGATAGGCAGGCACGGCGATGCTACGCGGGGGCCACGACGTGGCGGGTGTTTGGAGCAGTGCTTCCGCCTTCGCTTTCCATCCGTCGCGCTCCGCCTCCGCGGCCGCCAGGCGTCGCTGGAGATCTTCCATACCGAAGTGTCGTTCTACTGCTGCCACGCTGTGGCGGGCTGCCGATTGATGCAGCAGACGGGCCGACAAGCGGGACGTCGTCGGAGTGGTCGTAGGCACGGGGTTGGGGAAGAGTCCTGTACCTTGTGCATCGGGATCTGGGGGGGGGGGGGGGCGGTGCTGAAACAAAGCCTGAAACCCAAAACGAAGTTGCTAACCCGGGGTGCACGGTGCCCTATTAAAGGACTTTTTTGACTTTGACTAGGGGTTTTACTAGTCAAAATTTTTGACTAGTAAAATGACTAGTGCCACTAGTAAAAATGACTAGTGCACTAGTAAAAATGACTAGTGATTTAGACAAAATCCACCTAACCTGGACCCAAATCCTGGGTGTTTCGAGAGTTTTCGAGGGGTTTTACGGCACTACCGTGATCACCGGTGCCCAGACACCACAAACCACCTGGGCAACCCCAGTTTTCGCGAGAGACAGGCAGAGTTGCGAGGTTTTTGGTTGATTTCTTGGAAAGTTCCTGAGCTTGTATGGCTTAGCAAACATAGTGCAAACGACAGTGCTATCCCTACGGTGAGGTCAGAGACATGTCGTGACAGGTCTCAGACACTGGATAATGCGGGCTTCCGACCACATTCAAACTCTCGTCCGTAGATTCGGCTTGTCGCTCATGGCGCTCCTATCGCCTTGGCATCGCACCGGACACAGTGCATTTCCAGTAGTTCGTGGGTTCCCTAAAACCCACGAAGAAACGAGAGATGGTCGGCAGGTCTTCTTGCCGAGCTTCCCAACATGAATGTGCAACAGGTGCTGGCTTTGTCCGCCTGCGAACTGTTTGCATGCAAGGCTTTGTGTTGTGCACATTCCACAAATAGTTGCTCACTGCTATGTGCTCCGCTTTCTAGTGTTGGAGGTACTCTCATTGCGTGCTTGGAGACTTCCTCTTTCACGCCGCCGCGGAAAACCATTCTTGTATGCCTGGAAGTCACGTTTCTTTCGGGACGTGCAGACGACCATTTTAGCTTTCGTCGGGTGGGACACCAGCAGGTTCTGGTTTCTACTCGTCGGGTCTACCGAATCGCGTAGCCGGTGTACTTTTTGTGGAAACAGCTTCTTTCGCATCTTCGGTTCTTCACATACGACGATATAAATCACCGCCTCGGAGTAGCTTGAACTCACAGCGCACTGTCTATCGGGCATTGGGAGCGACTAGTAGTAAGTGCGGAAGAGCATGAGGCAGGCAAGCTCTATAACACTCCTAGTAGGCAACAAATTCGCAGAAACTCCCCGTACTCAGCCGTGGTGCTCGCCTGCCTTCATGGCACTTGCACTTTACAGAACTCAATACTCAGCCCGATTCCTGTGGGGGAAGAGTGGGCGGCCCACCAAAAAAGGGACCACAGTCTGCATGTTCAGCCGCAAAACACAAACCAGTAATCGTGACTTATTCCTGCAGAACTGGCTTTGTTGAATGACGCTCGTGGCAGACAACTGACCCCCTGCTTTCGTCTATCGCACAGTAAGGAATCGCGTTGGGAACTGCGTTCGGAAAATCATTGGACCGGAATTTCTTTGGACCAGAATTTCTTTTTGGACTTTTTGCAGGTTCTGAAAGTTTTGGACTTTTCCCTGGGATTTTCACTTTTTGGCGGTATTTTGAAGTCTGACCCAAGCAGCTTTTGCACTCGTTTCGTGTTTCCGTTACACAAATGATGGGACCGGCAGAATGTACGAACATTTCAAAGCTTCCCGAATTCCGGGCCGAAACGCGTCCAAATTGGTTCAGGTTACCTTTAGTTTCTAGACTGTTTCTTGTAGTAAGCGGTCGGTTTCTGTTTGTCCTTAAAACCCGTGGTGCACGATCATGACTATGGGCATAGCCTGGGTCGCGTAGACAAGCAGCTCGGGTGAGCATGGCGGGGGCGACTCATGAGATTGCCCCCGTCGCCGACCACGTGCCGGAACACGACGTCCGGGACCGGCTATACTTGATCAACTCCTTGAACGTCAGCAGCCCGCTGTCGTCGGCATCCACCGCGTCAAAAACGCGCGTGTCCGCCACTCGGCGGCCAGGACGTCGCCTTCACTCAGCGACGCTCGCTTCACTGCGAGCTCGCCGAGGTCGAGTCCTTCCGCGGCATGCCGCTGGCCCTGCTCCGTAAGGCCCGGCGATGCCGCGTGCCGACTACGCTCAGCGACTCGCCACCTTGAGTCTGGCTAAAGTAGCACCTTCTCCAAGTTGTAGGGCGCTGTTGACGGACTTGGGCGCGCCCTTGTCTACAGTCACCACATGTATCATATCCTATCGTATTCCCGGATTCTAAACTTCCTTATGGGCGTGAACCCTACTGTAAAATACTTGGACCGGAACCTTTTTGGACTTTTGGCCCAAGTTTTGGGGTTTTGAAAAGTATTTCGACTTTTTCCCGGTCCAACATTATTCCGAACACGGTAGCAAGCGCAACGGTAGGGTACAGTTGTGCGGTGGGACCCTCTGAAATTTACAAACCAGCCCAGATTTCGGTTCGGAACAGGTGGATTTCTAATAGGACACTAGTCATTTTGACTAGTGCACTAGTCATTTTTACTTGTGCACTAGTCATTTTTACTAGTGTTTTTACTAGTGCACTAGTCATTTTTACTAGTGCACTAGTCATGCTTTTTCACTAGTAAAATGACTAGTCAAAACACCTTTTTCACTTTTACTAGTGCACCGTGTGGGGGTGGGTACCCCCCCCCCCTCCTGGTGCAACCCACTGTGGACCTACTGTGGGACCCACCTTAGCTAAATTCTCTAAGGTGAAATGGTGGAAAAAGTGGGTCAAAAACTTGAGTGCTTTTTTGGGAGGATTTGGGCCAAATAAAAAAGAAAATTTTTCTTGGTCGCTGCTGAGGAAACCACCTTAGAGCGGTCACCACCCTGCTGCACACAGGCCCTACAGGGGGGGGGGGGGGATTGCAAGAACGTGCTTGGAATGGATATGTGCTCAACGCCGCACTGGTCCCGTCTGCGCCGTGTTTCGGTCCTTTAAGCCACGGACACATAAGGCGGACCATCATCAGCGTGGAACCTGAGTGTCTGCAGACAGGACTGCGGTGTGAGTCTGGTTTGTCAGGCGGCTGTTCGTAGCTCGTCACAGCCAAGACCACCCGTGCTACTAGAGCACAGGCGAATCCGTCACGGGGAGAAGGCCCCTACAACCGTGTCTGAGCAATCAGTTAAAAAACTCAGGGCACTCGCCCTGATTGTGACTGCGACTCGCTAGGCAGCACTGACTTGTCTTCTTTTTACGGTGGCAATCTGCGAAGTAAACTCCGCAGAGCACAGTGGACATGGGGTTGCCGTGTGCAGCACCAATGGTTGAAGTACCAAAAGGAAAAGAGTGCGAGGAAGTAATCCTGCGTGCTGAGGGCAGCAAGTCGCGTTACGCGAAGTACCCTACTGGAATGGGGGGATTGCAAGAACGTGCTTGAAATGGGTATGTGCTCAACACCGCACTGGTCCCGTCCGCGCCGTGTTTCGGTCCTTTAAGCCACGGACACATAAGGCGGACCATCATCAGCGTGGAACCTGAGTGTCTGCAGACAGGACTGCGGTGTGAGTCTGGGGGAGGGGGGGAAAAACTTAGTTTAATGTTTAGGCAGAGTACTGCCTCGCATGCATGTTTGATGCTAGCATCAAGTCTTCGTCGAAGAAAGTGTAAAATAAAATAGGGGAAAGGGAAAAGGGTCGCAGGGAGTGTAAGACTCCGCAGGTAGGGTCTGGAACCTTGAGGGACTATTCCTCTGTATTCTTTTTTTCTTTTTTTCACCGCGGTGTTGTGAGCACCTCGTTCTTTGTCTCTGGTTTCGCTCTTGAACGCATACCAATCCAAAGTTAGAGCTCTTCAGTGGGTCCTTTGGACGGGGACTTTCGGTCCTGTTCCGGTGCTTTCACAACTTTCTGGTTCCAATGTTTATCGCATCCTTCCTTCGTCAGATTAAAAAAAAGGGGGGGGGGGGGGGTGTTGGGGGGGGGGGGGGTACCCACCCACCCCTCGTTGCCGTCCGGCTGACAACGATGCCGAGTTTAGGGGCCTTAGCATCAGCACTGGGGGGGGGGAGACTTTGTAGGGAGAGAAATCTTAGACGGCAACTGCACGACGCACTTGTTCACTTGCTAATTTGGTAACAAGTGGTCACTTGCTACACGCCACGAATTCCGGCCGTTGATGGCGGTATGGCCGGGCGCAGAACTTCGAAGCCGTGCGCACGCTGCGCACTGTGCTTCAAAAGAGGTCCGCCCGTCAATCACTCATTCTGTATCGCCTGTGTTTTTGCCATGTGGCCTCGGGTACAGAATTCAGGATCCGAGCGCAAGACTGCAACTGTTACAAAGGAAGTCCGGTTATTGACTGACGCATTCAGTCAGTGCTGGCCTGTGCACAGAAGTTGGAGTGGCAGTTTGCGCTTAGACGTTTCAAAAAGCACGAATTCGTCTGACTGTCGATGCATTTTGCTGATCGGTATTTGGCTCGAGCTGAGAACCTCGAACTGCGCATACTGAGCGCACCTCAACGAAGGTCCGCCTGCCCAGACAGATTCTGTATCGCTGGCTTCTGCGCTTGTATCTGCGTGCGTCCAAGAGAGTCCGTCTCTGCAGTCACTCACTCCGACCTCAGTAGCATCTCTCGATTCCGTTCCTCACGCGCTGACAAATGCAAGGTGCAAGTGGAAGGAAGCAGTGCCACTTTTGTTGTCTAGGTCAAGAAAGTTCAAGTGGCAATAAAGCCCAAAATAAACAAAGAACAAATGAAATAGGACCGAAAGAAACGGTGGTCCTGCGCATGAGGAGGTGAACGTCCATTCTGCCGTACCTTGGTCGAGCAGTACTGAGAGAGGGTAGCACGCTAAAAAGGGGCTCTTTCACGAGGAAGGTGACACCACCTCCATCACAAGTTGCGGAGAAGGCTCATGCCGAGGCTTTGCCTTTGAGGGTTGCGCCTTCTCTCAGCACTGGATACGACATCATAGACTTCGTGATGACAACTGCCAACGCAACGATCTCCTACGCCCATTTTCAGCATCACATTCATCAACTGATGCCGATAGCCCGTGGCTTCGTTAATCAATGCAAAACCCTGCACCCACGGCGGAGTCCAACCTCAGAAGCTGGAGTAGAAAAAAGGTGTGCCCAAGACACATCCGAAAAGCGGGTGTGCACTACAACCAGAACGCGTGTAAATGTACCCCAATAAGCGGGTGCGATGCCCGCTTATTAACTCCAGCGTTCGAGGCTCCTTCGCCGTGTGTACTCCGGGTTTGTCCTCACCCCCTTCGTTTCCATTCTTACTTTTCGCACACGCGTGAGTTCACTCTCTGGGACTTCGGCGAGCGAAGCTCGCCGAAGCAGACACCAACACGACGGTCGAGGCTTTCCTTGCAAGCTATCTCAAATCCTGTCGCAGCAGTAACGGGAAAGGTGCGGTGTCCGCCGGCCTCCGCGCAGACTTCGACACCCGGCTAGTCGCGGTGCTCCGCGATGACGGAAGCGAAAAAGAGGAGAGGTAAGAAGACCTGATGTACAATAGTAACGGAGCGTAACGTCTTCGCAACATTTCTTTTTTGCTCTACCTAGTGTTCCCTTCCCCCGTGTTTAAAAGTGGATGGCCTGCCTCTTTTGAATACGATGGACAACGGCCGAGAACGTTAGTTTGTCGGAAGCACGGGGTGAAGTTCTTGGTACCCCCGTGTTGAAGATGGATACAACACCCAAACGGTTCGAGGATCACTCCAGAACCAGGCTCATCGCACCAAATGTCCAGGAAGTATGAAAGGATACCGGAACACCGGCGCAACAAATCCTCGAGCCGCCTCTCAACCAGACCCTATGAAAAGCGACAAAGGGCAGTCAGCGATGCTGTACAACGTTGCCAGCAGCTTTTTGATCGAGCGTTCGACGGTTTTAGTGGAATAGCAAGGTGACATGGTGAGTGTGTGCGCGCACACAGTGCATGGGAGACAACATCCCAACAAAGTACCACGTTCGCTCGCTGCCAGCGTACCGTATGTGCGCTCAATAATACGCCGATAGCGGACACAGTGCCCCTTCAAAGAAGAACGGCCAAACCCCGATTTTTGTCCATCTTTAACACGGAGAGGGGAGGGAGGGCTAAGTAGCTTATATACTGGAGATACTGGGAGACTACAGGGACCGGGAACGGGGGTGGGGTAGGAAGATACCTTCTGTCCTGCACTTTACAGTTTTTGTTCTAGCTTTGTGTTGTTCCCCGATCCTTGGCCGCTTGTACGTGTTTGTGGCACCGCGGTCAACCTCGGTGACTGGAACTGATTGAAACTGAGTCACGCCAACGAGGCCGTGACACGTCGGGGGTGACCCTTCGATGCGAGTCTTTTGCATTTGCTTTCTATTCGGTGGAACCAGACAGAATTAGACCCAGGCACTGATCGAAAGGGGGACGACAAGCGATCGCCGTGCTGGGAAACAAGCGAGAAACGCGCGGTTGGAAAATGCTGCCGGGGCTGGGGGCTTACTGTGCACCCACAACTTTCCTACACTGTGGCTAGAAAAGCCACACCATGGACCCACAATACATTGTGGCTAAAAGATTTTCACTTTCTTTGTTTCGGCAGCGTGACGCTTCCGGGTGGCTGACTACTCGATGCAGCATTCTCATCGCAGACGTGCGACTGGTGTCCAGTGCACTAGTCAGGGTGGGCCCTCACGTGTTGTTGGCAACGCCAACGCGAAGCACAATCTGTCAGTCTCAACACGTTTCTTTCTCTCCCCAATAAATCGCCCCGGGGCCCAAAAGAATGGCTGGCTGACTAAAAAGGTGGGCAAAATTGGAAGCGGAAGATGCGTGCGTGTCGTTTTCACGCGATGCCCCTCTTCACGGAAGTGCAACACGCTCGGTTTTGGCTGCGAGACCCCCCGTTGGGCGCGGGTCGCTGCTCAGCCGCGAGGACAATGAGTTACTCATATTATACAGCTGGGAGTCATTTAAGAGCTGTGGGTACTCATTTTGTTGAATTTTTGACCGATTCATCCAAAGAAGCCCTCACAGGAATTCAAAGCTGAGACAAACGACGTTGTGCGTTGACAGCTTGTTGCACGCGAGCAAATCCACATACTGCGGACATGAACCACTAGGCTACGCCTACAACCTCAATCTAGCGTTTTAAGGTTTAGAGGGCCAGTATTTTAAAGAGGGTGGAGAGGTAATGGGGGAGGATGGGGACAAAGGCGCTCTCACGGTGTGAGGGTATATTGGATAGCACAACACCGAAAACACTTAGCCGCAAATCGTGGCCGGGTCTGCACGTGGCTTGAAATGTTGCCATGGCACCACTTGATTGGCCTGTTTCATTCATCCACCGCTGCTATTGCTAGCGTCGGCTCTGATATCGGTCAATCTTGGCAGACCCTCCCCTACCCTCCCCCCCGCGGTTGTAACGCCACGGGGCTGAACCGATTCAGAAGAGATGAAATAGTGGAACTCCCACTGTTGCCCAGAAGGCACCTTCTCGACACCCGCTGCCAAGTGTTACCCGGATTCTTTCGATAGGGATAAAGCATTGGGCTGGCATCCGAGTGGGTCCACGGCCCGCTCCTTTGCGTGACCCGCATTGCGGAGCCGGGCTTCTAATTACGGCCGAAACGGACGAAATCTAACAAGTTCTCTAGAACGTTGTCCATCTGTCCCCTGAGGCCATCCCCACCTGCCAACCAGCCGAGGTCGTCAAAGACAGCAACTTGACCACGTCTGTGCGGCATTACGGATTGAACACCCTGTGGTTTTCGTTGGGACTACAAACATGAAAGATGTGCAGCACTACCATCCAGTCGGACCTCGTGTCGCAAACACGCCTGTCTAGATTTTTTTTTCGAAAGCGCCGGCAGGTTCTTCGTCCAATTTGGTCCATCGTCTCTGGAGCTCGTCATCACGATGAGCATCCTGTGCGAGCCTTTCGCTAACGTGACTCCGGAAGGAGGTTGCGGTCACTTTGCTACGGCAACTTCGAATAGTGTTTTACCAAACAGGAGCTGGTTCAACAAAAATACTCGAGGGTTACTCAGAGGCTGCCGCTTGTGCTTACTTCGAAGGAGGCTAGAGGGGGAGAAACAATGCAATTACAAAGTGGGTCAACTACAAAGTGGGTAGTTGAACACTTACGCCCGCCCGCCATTGAACCCAGATTCACCTGTGTTTCGTGGGGTCTAGCAGCACATTACCTCCTTTGATCTTTTGCAATTGGCAGCTTTCTCAAGTATTTCCTACAAAGCAGGTGCTTATACAAAAAAGAAAGGCAGACCCCAACGTGCATGCTTCGACGAGGTGCTCGAAGATGCTGCGCATGTTGTAGCACGAGCCAGCGTTGTCCTCCTTGCAGTCAGTATACTGCACAGCACCGGCCTGTTGTGTGTGTGAATTCTATGTTGACATCTATTGGCACCAAGCACATGCGGAGAGGATTGCACAGACACAGAGAGGATTGCGTGGAGTTCAACCACGCTAGATCGACTCACGTTGCTTTGCGAGCACCTCAAGATATCTCTGAATTAAGCATACGCATGCATAGAGGACGGGGGGAAGGGAGGGCGGATAATTGTTAGTTGAGTAACGACACTAAGTAGGCGGCGGAGTTGTAGCTACCGGGTTCTTACTAGGATTTAAATGGCAAGCCAGGCCCCGGGGTGTGGAAAGATATCGTGTGGACGCGTTCATCGAGAAGGGGCCTCCTGCACGAGTCGAGGTTTGCACGATTTCGAAGGCTACTGCTGCTGAGTATCAGGTCGCGGCGCGCGAACCTAAATCTGCCGCAACGAGAGGCTTCAGGCAGGCGTGCACCAGCCACCGACCACGATGGCAGTTTGGCAATCTGGGCCGGATGATTGCAAAAGCACTTCGCCCAGAAGCTATTTCCCAACGCAGCGACGAGGCGCCCTGATGCGGCCGTTTTGGTGTCCCGCGTTCACAGCCTACTTGCCGGAGTGGACGGATCGCACATCGAATGTGTCTTCTCCCAAGCGCAGGGAGCTGTCTTTCACGGTCTTTGAGGACCTCGAAGCCATCGTGTCGTAGGACCTCGCGTGGCACTGTTCGCATTGCACCCACACAGCGAAAAGAGAGAGAGAGAGAGAGAGAGAGGTGAGCCAACGGATGCGGTACAGTCAGGCGGCGGCGCGCCTCGGGCTTTTTCTTTTTCCTTTCTAATCGCTCGCGGAAATCTAGACAGAGTTTCAATAACAGCACTGACAACGGGGAGAGGTTGGGGCGAAGGGGGGGTGCACAGATGGGCGGGGAGAAGGGTGAGGGGGGGCGTTGGGGAGGATGGGAAAGCGATCATGACACGCAAGACCTTAGCGTACCCTTTCCCGCCAAAGAATACACAGAGAAGAACCGATGCTGACTGCGTTTCGAGTTGCAGGCTCCCACAGTCTCTACACCGAAAGGTCAAGCTGAACGAGTCCTACTGCCCGAGAGGTGAAGTCCAGCCTCAGAAGCTGTCGACTGACTGGCAGCTACCGATGAAAAACCCACACGGCCTTGTTTGCTGATCCCTGCAAAAAGCTGGCACAAACGTGGCGTCCGCAATGGCATGTCGAGTCCCCTCGCTAATAGCCCGTTTCCTAAAGAAGATTTCGGGCACGATTTCGTTCAGAACACCAGGAAAAGGCCAACATCAAAGTGCGCCCAGCATCCAGAGAACAACGTGGCTGTCCACCGAAACACAAGAAAACGCGGTCTCACACTCAGAGTTAAAGCTGGAGTTAAGAAATCGGGTGACACGCTCGCTTTTCGGGCGTGCCTCGGACACACTCGCTCTTTTTAGCTCCAGCTTCTGTAACCGGACTCACCGTGCACAGGAACATGTCTTAAGATCCGCCACGACCCTTTGAATGATACCCGGAGTACAGTTCGTCGCTCGCCTGTGTCTCCTCTCACTTGGACTGACGGCCGCCGATCTGGGCTTCGTTGAAGCTGCACGAGCTTAACAAGGCTTGTATGGATAAAGAAAAGAGAAGACTGGGGGGAATGGCGGGAAGAAGGGGGCCCAGGGGAGAGGGAACAAAACACAATACTGGAGAGGATGGTAACGTTGGGCAGAAGCTTCAGTGCGGCAGAACTCTCGAGGTGGCTGCTCATCAGTCCCTGGTGCCTGGCAAAACAAGGAATGGCGACAGATATTGACACTCGCTCTCTGCCGACTGAAAACGTTACAAATGGTCACAGCATTTTCACTAGGAGCGGTGGGCGGTGGAGGGAACTAAGGTCCCTGTTGGAAGCCTTCATGGACACTCGGGCCCAGCGTTAACACAAAAGGAAATGCTGTTCTGCTGCGGTCCTTCCATCTCCTTCAACGTGAAGGATTGAACATTTCTTTCCGGATAAGACAGCTTGGTCCAGGTGGATGCTTGGTCGTCCACAAAAGGCAAACACTTCGCGGTTCAGCAAGAATCACCGGGAAAGGAGCACGCTGTGTCTCGACGGACTCTTGCTTCGCGCATCGAAACCGGTAGCTGTTCAGTGCCCAGGGGCACTGAACAGCTAACGGAACAGAAACGGGTGTGCCAACTCGCCCTATCGGGGCCGGAAGCCACCGGAATGAGGTTTAACTGTTTTTTGTACAAACACCTGCTTTGTAGGAAATATTCGAGGAGGCTGCCAGTTGCAAAACCTCAAAGGAGGCAATGCGCTGCAGCCCACACGAAACAGAGGGATGATCTGGGTTAGTGGGCGGGCGTAACCGTTCGACAAAAACGACGCATTTTGATAGTTGCATTGTTCCTCCCCGCCTTTAGCCTCTTTAAAAATACACACAAAGCAGACTGCCCAGAGTATTTCTTTCGCCCAAAAAAACAGCGCGCTTACGCGCGTCGTCAGGATCAACTGCAGAGGGTTATGGCGTGCCGGAACGTCGGGAAATCGAGCTCCGCGTGCGACGAGAGGAATTCCTCCGCCGCCTGCGTGAGGGCGAGGCCGAGGTACAGCGTGCAGGCCTTGAAGTGGTCCCTGTCCATGACGCCCTCCACCTCGAACGTCTTGAAGACGTGCAGGACGTGCGCGTCGGACAGGTGCGGGGCCACCTTGTCCGGGTGCTGCGGGTTGCCGCTGGGGGGGCTGTGCTCGCGGCGCTGCAGGTAGTTGGTCGCCGACGCGCTCGACTGCCGGACGGGCGTGATCCGCGGCGTCGAGAGGAACGCGTTGCCGCTGGTGAAGCCGTTGATCGCGCGCAGGGGCGGCGAAAGGCTGCGCTGCCCGTTCACCCCCGGCGTCCCGTGCCCGGCGGCGCTCCCCGACACGGGCTGCGACGGGTGGAACGATAACTGCCCGTACATGTTCTCGTACAGCGCGCCCACGGTCGACGCAGACCGCGGCGGCTCCTTCAGCAGCTCCTCATCCGAATCGTCGCCTTCTTGCAGCGCCTCGAGCGTCGCCGCGGCAAGGCTGGTCGGGCTGGCGAGGAGCGCTAGGGATCGGGGGACGCCTGCCTTCTGCAAGGTCGCTGCGTCCGGCCTCGCAGAGCGAGAGGACTTCGATCGGCCCCGCCGGGATTGGCCGTCCATGAGCGTCAGTTCGACCGATTCGTTCACTTCGGCGACCGCCGGCTCGCCGGCGATTTCGCGGAGCTTTTCGAGGAAGCCGTCGCGCTGGAGGACGAGCTTCTCCATCTCTTCGACGGAGCGCGGCATCTGCAGGAAGACGGCGGATATCTGGTCGACCGCCTCGTCGAGCGCCTTCAATGCCGCCTTCAGCTTTTGAATCTCGTCCTCCTTCACGACCAGGATGTCATCCTTCTGCTTCAACTGCGACTCGAGACACTCCAGATTGCTCACCATCTGCGACAGCTCCCCAACTCTCGCTGCAAAGGTATCCGTTGACTGCACCGAGTGCAGGTCGTCGACTGCGGTTTCCAGCCGGCTCTGGACTTCGCCTAGGATGTAGCTGAAGGCTTTGCGTTCTTTTATGAGCATCTCCATTTGCTCGACTTTTTCGGCGAGGGAGAGCTTCTCCATGTTCAAGAGCTCAACGTGGTACGAGTTCTGGCGGAGGGCGTCAACCTGCTGCTGGACTTGACCTTTCAAGTCCGCAAGCCGCGACGACAAGTCGTCTACGGTGTGCTCGGACTCGACGACTTGGTTCTGCAGTGCTTCGGTCTCCTTCTCCCGGTTTTGCACCTTCGCCTGCTCGGTCCTGGTTATGTGCGCTTGTTTGTCCTCGTAATTCTGGAGTTTTCTTTGGTACACGTTGATGGCCTGCTGCATCTGCTTCATGTCGGCCAGGAGGCTCCGCTTGGTCTCTTCCATGTTCTGGATGTGGTCCGCCTGCGATGCGATTTCTGCGTGCGCCTCGTGTAAAGACGCCAGCAGGGTGTGGATGTTGTTCTGCATCTCGAGGACCGTGTCAGAATTCTCGACTTTGGCGTTCTTCGCTGCCTCCTTCATGCGTGCGATCCGCGTGCGTAGGAGCGTGTTCTGCTTCGACAGCGCCGTGTTCTCGTGGTGGGCCGCATCTGTGGCACGCAGCCTCTCCATCGCGTCATTCAACTGCGCCTGCACTTGGTAGTTATCGTCCCTCATGCTTTGGATAATCACGGCGGTCCCAGGATCCGCTGGTGCAGCGTGCAGCCTCGTAGGGGATAAAGGGGAGTGCGGCAAAGGGGAGCCCATGGGCGGCGGGTGCGGGTGGGGGAGGGTGCCCACGTGGGGGGGGAATGGCGACATGGGGGGCATCGCGGCCCGCGGTTGGAGGTGGAGGACCGTCTGCTCGAGGGACTGGCAGCGGTGGTCGCTCTCGGTCAGCTTCTGCTGCAGCGTGCGGATATCTTCGGCGAGCTGGTTCTCGGTCTCCTGGTTGTTCGTGATCAGGCCTTTGACCTTCCTCGACGCGTTGCAGAACTTCTCGTGCCAGTACTTCCCTTCGGAAGTCGTCGGACGAGGGACGTTACCCGTCAGAATCGAAGTGTCATCGTGAAAGCTTACATGCCCACCCGGAGTGCCCGCGGGGCCTAGCCCCGGGGACAGCATGATCGACGGCCCGTCGAACGACGGCAACTCCGTGACCAGCCGCCGGTAAGCCGCGTCGAGCTTCATCAGGTTCGGATCCTTCGCCGCGGCGTCCGTGAACAGCTCCCCGATCTTCTGCCGGAACAACCCGCCGACATGCTGCAGGAACTTGACCTTCTTCCGCAGCGCCTCGTTCTCCCGCGCCAGCAGGTCGGGGTCCATGCCCCCCTTGTTGCCTGGGGGCGACCTCGGGCCCGCCCCAGCGGCCTCCGGGTGCATTCGTGCTCCTTACAGTTCTCTTTTCGCTGTCCCCCCACCCACCGTTGTTCCTTTGTTTTATTTGTTCCCCCTCTTTCTACTGCCCTCATGGATAAGGATCGGGAGCCAAACCCAGAGGCAAGATACAGTTTCGTTGCGACCGATCCCGCGTGAAGACGCGATCTGTTTGAGGCGGGCAGGAGGAAAACGATCCCGATCGTTGCAGCGATGTTCGACACCTGGTCTTTTGTCTTAATGCTGCACTTTGGGTACCTGGTTCGTTCTTTTTTTTTGGGGGGGGAGACAGGGCAGATTCGTTTCAGAAATGGTAACTGCCCCACTTCAGGCGGCCCTACGACATGCCGCCGCTGCCTATGGACGGTCGTTGTAGAAACGTCTTCATTTCATCAAGGTTTAAACTGCCTGCTCGTGGCTGGGCGATAGCAGCCTGTGCGATTCAACTGCCGAGTCGTCGCCTTCCGCGATACACGACAGCCGCAATTCACAACGGAGACGTGTGGGGGAGGCACCAAGCATCGACCGTCGCCATGTTGTCCCCCCTTTGGCTTCAAGGGCTCCTGGCAGAGTTTCGATTTTGTTTTCCTTTTCCACACGTGAGAGATGGCGTGCGCTATCAAGTACCGTCAGCTTACTACCGATTTTCGATACCGCAAGCTCATCGAGATGTGACGAACTTGGATTCCGGGTTTTATCTCTGCCTCAAGCTTCGCGTTGCGGTTCTGTCCACGTTCTGCCCGAAGCGGGATTCTTCTTGCTCTTCTCCGGCCTCAAAGAAGGGCCTTGGTAGCGCGCTGATGAATCGGGACTGCGAATACAACTGAAGCGACCGTACATGCCACGCACAGCCTAGCCGCGCGACATCCGCCACCGACCAAAGCGGGTGCGGTGCAGTTCTACGCCACGTCGTCTTCATGCACACGTTAGCGTCGGCATTTTACTCGTCCCTTCCCCAGGCAAACTTCTGTCAGCCTGTACCCAAGAAACCTATTGATTTAGATATGCCCAGCCACGCGCTTCCCACCAGCCATGTGGAGTCCAAAACCACCAGCTGCTTCCATCCGTGCCGGTCGCGTCGGTTTGGCGACTTGCCCGTCTTAAATAGGTCTCTCGCCATTGGCACCATGGCTACTTAATGTACCACTTTTCTTTTACATAACACCGTACACTATATAGGGAAGTTCGGTCGACAGCTTTCTTCAAGAAAAGTGGCCCCCCATGTTGTAAGTCCAGGCCTCCCACCCGCGGTAGCTATGCCGTCTATCTCCACTTCTAACAGACAGGTTGAGGGGGGTTCCCTTGGTAGTGATGCGCCGGTCAGGCGGGTCACTTTCGTGAAGGCTCCGAGCGAAGGCATGCATCAGCCTGTCAGGCTAGGCGCATGGAGCAGCTGACGAAGAAAGTCACGAATCACGCGGCTCACACGCGCACCTTGCTGCTCCGTTGGGATCCGACTGTGCACCGAGGGTATGGATACCGGATACTTCTTTAATTTCGCACACGCCCCAGATAGAGGACTCGAGGACTCAACAGTCTCAACGCGGAAAGAAAATACTCGAGGGACTGCCCTAGGCTCATTTCGACGGAGGCCTCTTTTCGGGGTCTTTTTTGTTGAACGCTTACGCCCGCCAATAAAACCAGATTCATCTGTGTTTCGTGTGGGCTACAGCACGTTTACCTCCTTGAGATTGGAATATTTGTTGCGATAGTGGGGAGTCACCGGCATGCCGATGAGTACCACACTTTGCCTTTGAGATTTCGCAACTGGCAGTCTCCTATCAAGTATTTCCTACAGAGCAGGGTGCGCATACAAAAAGAAAAATCGAGACGGCAAGCGCACACCTGGCGGTCGATGGTGGTCATGCTGTGCCGCCTGCGGATCGGGACGACGGCGAGCGCGTTGCGGCTGCCGCCGGGCAGGCTCATCTTTTTCTCGAGGTACGCTGTGCCGGGCGGCGCGAAGGCGACCGCCTGCACGGACCGCGACCGCAGGAACGCCGCGGCCATGCTCGCGATGGCCCCGTTGGGTCCATGGCCCACCAGCAGGATCGACGAGGTCGAGTTGCTGCCCAGGGAACGGACAAAGTCGGTCAACCCGACAAGATACTGCCCGGGGTCGATGTCGCCGTCGTACACGCGCTTGAATGCTGCGAAACCCTGCACCCAGTCGGCGGTCTCGGAAGCGGAGTAGAAACGGACGTACGGGACTACGGCGCTGATCACGCTGAATAAAATAGAGTCACCCCAAAGGTCGACGTCCCGCATCAAGTGCCGGCCCTCGAGGTTCGACCGGACGACGACGACGTGCGTCGCGGCCGCGTCTCCGGAGAAGTGCAGCCAGTCGACCCGCTGGTCGCCCGTGCGCGACGCCATGTGCGTTTCCTCCTCGCCGAAGCTGCCCTCGAAGATCTCCGACAGCTCCTGCGCGGGGCCCTTCGGCTTCACCAGCGCGAACCCCGCCCGCGTGAACACCGGCTCGAAGCCCGCCGTCCACTCCGAAGGGTCGTCCACGTACCCGGTCAGCGCGACGAACGCCAAGTCGGCCAACGTAAAGGCAGTCGGGGTCCCGACACGGCCCCACTTGAAGGAGCAGGCGGGGTAGTCCGACCTGTTTGAGGCGGTCAGCTGCACGGCGTCGGCAGCGCTTTGCTGCCAGCCGGCTGCGACGCCGAAGGCGACGAGGGAGAGGAACACGAAAAAAAGCGAGGTCCACAGGTGCGACCTGCCGGTCAGCCGCTGCTTCGCGCGGTCCCGCGGCGCGGCCGGCGGCACGCCGAAGAACGGCTCCGGCAGCGTCCAGAACGGCCGCGGCGGGCCGGGCGCGGGCGCGGTGACGCACCGGCCGCCGCAGGAGAGCAGGGCCACCACGGTCCTTCCGCAGGGCAGCCACCGCGCGATGCGAGACGACACGCCTTCGGGGGGGTCTGGGTTCGATGGCCTGGGTGGGGGGTCGTGGAGGAAGGGGGTTTGGTCGGAGGCGCGGTGGTGCACGGAGACGGTGTCCAGTGGGGCATCGCCGGGGGGGTGGTTTCCGGTGGCTTCGAGGCGCCGGCGGCTGGTGATGTCTCTCGCGATTTCGAACGCCGCATTTCGCAGGGTTGACGCGGGGACGGGCTGGGGGTGTGCGCCGGGGTAGCGCTCGGAGAGCCGTGCGGCAAGGAGGGCGGCGAAGGCCGCCGGCGAGAGCAGCGGGTCGGGCGCGTCGGTTTCGGCGAGGAGGAGGAACTGCGCGAGGCCGAAGAACGTGATGAACAGGGCGCACGCCGCGGCGGAGACGGACGCGGTGCCGGCGATCGCGAAGACCCAGAACACGACCAGCAGCGCGACGATCAGCACCGCGGACCGCTTGCTCCCGCCCGGGGCCCCCCGCAGCACGTCGCGCACGATTAGGAGAACGAGGACGGCTATTAGGAGCACGATCGCCCACGCCGCCGTCATCGTCGGACTCCGCCGCGACGTCAGCCAGAACACGAGCAAGATCGGCGCGAGCCCCGCCACCAGCAGCCCGGCGTTGCTCCGCACCGCGCTCTCGTCCATGCACAGCACCTTCGAGAACTCGGCGAACGCTTCCGAATTGTCGATCGTGGCCCGGTACCGCAGGTACGCCCTGTATTTGACCGACAGCGCAGCGACCCATGCCTGCACGAAGAGAAGGACGTGCACCGCGATTCCTGCCGACACCTCGTACTCGACGAGGTATCCGAGCGCGTCGTAGATGGTGCGTCCGGTTGCGACGGTGCGGATGATGGCGTACAGCGGGCCGACGGTGACCGTCGCGTGGTAGAGCACGCCCAGGTACAGCGCCGCCGGGACGCTCTTCGACACTGGCAGGCCCCACACGGTGGCTCGCGTCGCCGGCGGCAGGGTGGGGGCCAAGTGTGCCGGCACGGGGTTCGCGTAGAACACCTCCTTCGCGCCGGCCCAGTCGGCGGCTGGCATCTCCGGCTCCTCGAGCAGCAGCGGCGCACCTTCGCCGGTCACCCGCGACGGGTGCGCGCGCAGCGCCGCCGGGACGTTCGACGCCCGCCACAGCGCCGCGTAGTCTCTGTCCGCGAAGAGCACCTCGTCCGAGAGGAACACCCACTGCAGCACCGACTGGGCGACGACCGATAGGAAGGAGGGGATGAGGAAGCAGAGGGTGATGACCGTGCACAGGTAGCCGATGACCTTCAAAAAAGAGTATTCCGGCGGCACGAAGAGCCGCCAGCAGAGCAGCGTGAGCAGGTGCACGCAGAGCAGCGCGAGGACGAGCGCCGCGGCGGCGAGCCAGACCGCGAAAAAAACGCGGAACCAGACGGACGCTGCGCAGGCAACCGCGAGCCGCGCGCACACGTTGCCCCGCTTCGCGGCGCGGAACTTCCGCGCGATGGCCGCGTTCACGGCCAGCCACTGCCGGCGGGTGCCGAAGGGCCCGGACGGCGGCTGCGGGGGGGACGCTGGGGGGGTTGCGTCGGGACGAGCAGACACGGCCGAGTCCCGTGGCGCCGGGTGGGAGCGGGCGTGCGGGGGCGGTGCAGCGTGGGCTGGCAGGGAGACCTCGGGGGGCGTCGCCGACGTCATCGTGGTCGCGAGGAACGCCGACTCCTGTCCCGCCAGCGCCGCCGCCGACGGCGAGAGGATCATGTTTTGCAGCTCGTTCAGCTCGAGCGCCCGGGGGTACCTCTCCCGGAGGATGGCCAGCAGCTCGTGCCACCGCTCCGGGTGGTAGGCGTACTCGGTCGAGAGTTCCTCGACCCTCCGGGCGCGTTCATCGCCGTCGCCCGGTTCTATCCGCAGGAAGAACCTGCGGAGGAAGTTGTCGAGAGCTGCGGAGCTGCGGACACGGTCGTCCATCCGCTTCTTCCGGGCGTCGATGTGCGCTGCCAGCGCGTCGAACGCCTCGGCTTCGGGCACCGGCCCGTACTCCGCCCGGAGGTACGGGGCGAGTTCGCCCTCGTTGCCCGTGTAGTTGACCGACAGCGTGTCGACCTCTGCCCGGCGGGCAGGGTCGTGCGCCTCGAAAAAGGCGAGCAGCGCGTCGGCGACCTCCTGCTGCGAGCGCGAATTGTGCGCGACCTCGAGCCGCCACCGCGGGTCGCGGATGTGGCCGAGCACCAGCTCCTGCGCCTCCTCCTCGTCCTTCCCCTCCGCGATGTAGTGCGCGCACAGGTGCTCGCCGAAGCGCAGGCACTCCTCGTCGCTCAGCGCCAGGTCGTCGGGGATGTCTCCATCGCCGGACATCCCCCGTTCGCGCCCCCCCGCCGAGCACCACCCCCCAGAACCAACCCCGAGCGGCGCCTTGCGGATGATTTGTTTTAGAGCACGCTGTCTTTTCCGAGTCTGGAAGGGTCGGTAAATTTGAAACTCTCTCAAATTTTTCGCTCTCCGGCGCGAGGTATCCCGCTTTTCTGGAAACCCCGCACAGGGTACCCCCCCTATCCACGACAATTCTGTCAATGGTTTTTGTATTTTCGATGAGCGCTGCGAGTGCACCGAACGACACGAGCTTCGGGGAGCGGAAGGAAAGGCGGCGTGGTCATGGTCTATAGACAGCATTCTGACTGGCGTGGTGCCGCGTTGACGTCGCCGCCCGTGTGATCTCCGCAAACTCGCAAGGGGGGATGCAGTGTCGATTACCTCCACCGACAACAGCATCTCGCGGCCTCTTTCTGCTGCGAGCACGATATCATGGGGCCAGCTCATGAATTGATCCTGCATGAAAAAGAGTGCAACCGAAGAATGGAGCACCTGCAACTGGAACAAGGGCAAGAATGTCACCAGGAGGTCTAAAAAGCAAAAAGAATGTTCGAACGGGGTTGTGCCTGGCATGTGTGCCGTGCTTGCTTTCCGGTTTCATCTGGCCAGTGCATCCCTCAGCAACCGGCCGGCGCATAGTTAGATTGGACGGAGCGCTACCGCGCGCGTGTTTCTGGCGGTGGCAGGAACCGCTGCAGGGATGTTACAGCAACACCCAATTCGGTTGAGCACTGTTCGCGAGAGGTCGTCAGGAAATCGCGCCTGGTTTTCGGCAGCATAGCAGGAGTCTGCTGCTCGTTGCGATGAGAAGGGTTTATCTGGCACACCAAAGGCCAATATCAGCCGCCATCACGCAATTTTCAGATCGACCACATTATTCTAGCAGATGATGCGGCGATCACTTTGCGGCCAAAGGAGAGTCCCGCAGAAAGGATGCCTCCCCCACCTTTCGATTCAACCCGCTAGTCAGCCCTCCCAGTAGTAGCACGCTTCGTGAACCACAGGTTTCTGATGTGCTCGATTTCCGCCGTGTCTGATGAGTTCGTCGTTCCGTAAGTACGTGTGAAGAAAATAGGGAGAAAGATCGCACTTCTTTGCCACCGATCCCATGAAGCCGAGTAGTCGGTATGGACGAGTATGAGGTAACGCGGTCCTGAAGTCTTTTCGCCCAGCCCCATCTCGGCAGCGTCTTCTGACGCGCACTCGAGCATGTACTCGTGGAAGTAGACGCCTTGCACGGCGGTGGTCAGCCCCACGCAGCGCTCCGGAACGATTTTCGACCAGCCGCCCGGCGGTGCCCAGCTGCGCCCGAAGGATGGCGAGGAGCCTCGGCAAGGGAACGGGGAGGGGCGACGCCGTGTACGCGGTGCAAAACAGGGTTTTGACGGGCGCGGGCGTCGACGGCTCCGGATGGTGGCTACGCGTGTTCCAGCACCACCGCGCAGGCCACGGCGCCTGTGATGGCCGCGACTTTGTAGTCGTCGGACCCGAGGATGCGGCAGGCAAGCTCCGCCGCCTTCTGGATGAGGAGCTCGGTGTACGGCAGAATGCTCTGGCTCCCCCCCGCCCCGGCTGCGACGGGCGCCGCGGGCGGCCCGACGACTGCGGGATGCAGAAATTCGGCGACGAGGCGCCGATTCAAGTGCCGGTTCTCCGCAGCCAGCGCCGACTGTGCCCCGGCGCTGGACTCGACAAACAGCGGCTTGTAGCACGGCGCGTTCGCGGGGCCGGAGACTGTGTACTCAGCCGTGTGCAGGTACGACGTGCCGTCGTTCAGCCCCGTCTCGGCATCGTGCAGCAGCAGTTTCACGGCGCCGGCGGCGTCTTCGGACGCGCACTCGAGCATGTACTCGTGGAAGCAGACGCCTTGCACGGCGGTGGCCAGCCCCGCGCAGCGCTCCGCCACGAGGCACGCGTTTTCGACCAGCCGCCCGGCGGTGCCCAGCTGCGCCCGGAGGATGGCGAGGAGCCGCGGCAAGGGAACGGGGAGGGGCGACGCCGTGTACGCGGTGCAAAACAGGGTTTTGACGGGCGCCGCGGGCGTCGACGGCTCCGGGTGGACGGGGCTGCGTGCCGGCTCGGCCGAGAAGCAGGAGCCGCCGGAGCGGAAGAGGAAGCGGGCGGGGAAGGTGAGGTCGGTGCGGAGGGAGACGGCGGCGGCGCAGTGCACTTTTTTGCCGTGCCCGCCGACGGCGCCGCCGGCGTCCTTGACCTGCTTCTGGCCGCGGAGCTTGCGGAGCATCCGGACGTGCACGGCCGCGACGCGGCCGCGCGCCGCCAGCGCATCTTCGACCACCCGCGCCACGTCCGCCTCGCGCCACAGCATTGGCACCTTCCACAGCCGCAACCCCTGCTGCCTCATGACACCGGTGCCGTCGGGTCCACTCCGCCAACCTTCCACAACGGCGCCCTTCCCTTGCATAGCTTCGCTTCCTCCCCCTCCCCCGACACGCACCGAACGTCGCTGCGTCTTGCGTCGGCGGCGAGAGAGGAGGGCGTCAGTTCGCCGGCATCGTTCCTTCCTCGTTTCTTTCGTCCTTTTGCGTTTCCATCTCGGTTCAATTGCATCGACGTCGACCCCGCGGTGGTAAGGCCAAGGGGTTGAAACAAGTATCCTGCAGGGCCCAAGCGACACCCAATGAACTATCTGCAGACCCGCTGTTGATCCGTTTTTACTCTGAGACTTCATGGCTCAGTCCGTAAAACACGCACATGACTACTGGCAGGGTCAACATCCGGAGTTCCCATCTCCGCAGGCTATTTTGCCGATCTTTCCCGCTACCCATCCCGGTGCTATCGATGCTCACAAACCGCTGCACACGCACCTTGCTGTTGTACTGACACTCGAGTTGTTCTCGCTTTGAACATTCTTGCGAATCCCGTGAATTACCTGAATAAACACGCTGGTTGGGTCACCCCCAGATTTCCCAACATGGGTAGGCTCATATTTAGAAGTTTTGACGCTCATTCCTCGGACAAGTTTGTGTGCGTGAGCCATGATGGAATGACCATTATACTGTCGCTGGCTAGTAGCCCCACACAGCCACCAGCAAACCGCAAACAGAAAAACAAACGGCACAAGCGAAGCAATACAAACGGAGTAATACGGTACACGCTCACGAATACAAGGTTTATCTACAGGTGCCTCAGCGGGGCTAGAGGGCCTTTATCAGGAAAATCGCTGCAAGAAGGGAAGTGCTCACCGGTACAACATCGTTTGCAACTGCACGCCAGCGCTCTTTTGAACACTTCCGGTGGGGTCTCGTGTCAGTGGCTGATAAGAGGTTTGCGGAATGGTAGAAGTGGAGACCGACACGGGCGCGCTGGATCCGGCGAGCCTGCAACAGCGCCACCGTGGTCGTTCCACTGTCCCGAGTCCCCTGACAGATCGACGCAGGCCAGTGCTGGCGTGAGACAGGCGTGAGATCTGCAGCTCTCAAAGCTGGGGTGAGACAGGCGTTTGAGTAACGCAGAGAGAATGTTCGTACGAGGCCATTGGCGGCGTCGATTTCTGCACACACCCGATTCGGCATTCGAGCACTCGTCCATCATCCCGGGTTTCTGTACGCAGATGAGTTCGAAAGAATCCGGGAGTCAGCAATGGTCGGAATACGGTGGTGGGCAGGAGTGTCGGAAAGGTGACTGGCTGACGTATTAAGACGGTTTGTGTCAGGGTGATACAGGTTAGAGTCGACTGGCGTGTACTGATCGTGCGGCATGGCAGAGGAGGAGACGGACAGGGGAGCACTCGCCTGGCGCGCGTGAGACAGCGCGTTTGAGTACTGCAGGGACGCCTCCACGTGGTCGTTGGCGGCGTCGATCTGCGCGCACACCTTCCCCAGCTTCGACCCGGCGCGCGAGCGCTCTTCGGCCACCCTCCTCTGCCCGGTGACGAAGTTCTCGGGGCCGTACTTCTTCATCAAGGCACTGATGCCGGCCATGTCCGCTTCGATCATGTCAACCTCCCTCTCGAGGTTTCGTTGGTCGCAGTACATCGACGCGAGCGCGGCGCGGTTCGCCAACAACGCGTCGGACATCGATATTTTATACTGTTTCAAGCTTTAAGGATCCGTGTTTTGTGTCTACGGTCGACAGCCAAGGCGGGTTGGTGTTCTTTCCTTGGGTGTGTGTGAATCTGGGGTCGGAGGGGGGATGGGTTTATTTTGCTGGGCCCTGCTGGTTTTGGCTTCCTGTTTCTGCCATGGATGGGTATGTCCCTGGATCCAGAGCCACTGATGACCCGCATCTTGATCCAGAGAGCCAAGAGAGGCGCGCATAGGGATTGCCCAAAGGGGCATAAAAACTGAAACCCGCAAGGCTACCATGGACCAGACCAGGAACCCCACACACCCACCGAGTCCAGATTTCAAATCTGGATTCAGAGCCACTGTGTGGGGGTTCAGTTTTGACCATTATATGACCCGCATTTTGATTCAGAGAACTTTAATCCTCAGGGGGGGCAACTGAAAACCCAGGGATTCCACAGGAAACCTCAGGATACCCAATAAGCCCGGAATTCCAGTATGAATTTGGACCTGCAGCAAGATTTTGGCTGTGGGAAGTTTATCATCCATCTTACGCTTGACTCAGGGAGCCCCCAGATTTGAAATCTGGACTCAGTGGGTGTGTGGGGGTATGGCTGGTACCTGTTAGTTCGTCTGTTGGGTGTTCTTTATGTCTTCACACTTTTGTACGTACATGTTCTTCTTCTATTCCGACAACGGCGAGACTAGCCCACCCAGGGATGGTTCGAGACTGGAGGTCCTATGAACATGCAATGTGAATAGCCCAACCCGGCTTTTTTGGTGCAAAAGTGTATTGTTTTTTGGAAAGCGCCGAGCCAGCTTTTTTTTTCCCGTCCAAAAGGTATGCGGGTGGCACAGTGACCGGGCGTCGGCCTTCAGGCCGGCGGGCCCGGGTTCGGACCCCGCCCGTGACACTTTTCCGGTCGAAGATTGTTTTCGAGGTTTTGTTGCATTTCCGGGTCCAATGTGCCCGAAATTTGCGTTTTTGCGGAGTTTCTCAGTATCTCGCGGTATTTGGGTCACCACGGGAAACGGAGTCGGGGGGGGGGCCCGGGGGGTCTCCCCCCCGGGTACTGGCGCCGAACTTGCCACCAGAACCCGAACTTTGCTTCGCCCGAACTTTGCTTCACCCAGAACTTATCTTCGCCCGGACTTTGTTTCGCGCGAACTTTGCTTCGCCCGAGCTTTGCTTCACCAGAACTCAGCTTCGCCCGAACTTTGCTTCACTAGAACATTGCTTCACCCAGAAATTAGCTTCGCCCGAACTTTGTTTCGCCCGAACTTAGCTTCACCAGAACTTTGCTTCACCCGAACTTAGCTTCGCCCGAACTTTGCTTCACCAGAACTTAGCATTGCCCGAACTTTGCTTCACCAGAACTTTGCTCACCCGAACTTAGCTTCGCCCGAACTTTGCTTCGCCCGAACTTTGCTTCTTCACCCGAACTTTGCTTCACCAGAACTTAGCATTGCCCGAACTTAGCTTCGCTCGAACTTTGCTTCACCAGAACTTTGCTCACCCGAACTTAGCTTCGCCCGAACTTTGCTTCGCCCGAACTTTGTTTCGCCCGAACTTAGCTTCACCAGAACTTAGCTTCGCACGAACTTTGCTGTTCCCCGAACTTTAACTGCTGCCTCCAGTCTCGCCACGCGCCGGCCTTAGCCGAGCGCACGTACTTTGCTCCTGACAGGTGGAAATGCTTGGTCGGTTTTCGTTTCCCGGTATAAAACGATGCAGGATTTCCACGAAGCTTCCTTCTGGACATCCTGGAAGCTCTGGGAATGCGGGAGTGCACGAAACTCAGGAAGCTCCTAGAATGCAGAAAGGAAGCAAGAAAGTTGAAGTATGGCTAAAGATAAAGTGGTGTCACCTGAGGGGGTAATCTCAGGGCCGCCCATGTGATAAGCCGTTAAGCAGTGTGAACTTGAAATGCAGGGTAAGCTTGCATTTGTCATAGGCAAGGGTTATTTGAATACGTCGTCCGAGGACGACTTCAAAGCAGACGAGGACGGTGATAGGCTGGTGATCTCCAGCTCCATTCTTTGTTTGTTGCGCTTTCGCGCCGGCTGTCCTGCCGAAGCAGTCGCTCGAGGGGGCGATCCTGACATGGATGAGGATGAAGTCGAGGTGGCAGGGCTGGTGATATCCAGCTCCATTCTCGAAATGTTGCGCTTTCGCGCCGCGTGCTTTTTTCCGGGTTTTCCCGCCGGGTCATTCGGTGGTGTCGGGAGTCGGGCTCTTTTCTGCCCCTTTCTTGGTGGTGTCGCTCGGGCCGGCTCGGTCGGTGCGTGCTTTTTCGCCATCTTGGCCGCCTTTGGGGACGCTTGACGCGTCCTCTTCATGCGCGGTGGTGTCGTCGGCTTCTGTCGGCCCTTCTTCCGCGGCGTTGTTGGCTTCGGCTTAGCGGGGGCTGGCTTCGGGGGCGCTGGCACGTGGCCCTTTTTGCCGTTAAGCAGCGGCTGCCGGCTTATCCCGTGACACCTTATATATGTACGTTATTGAAAGAGTGGAGAAACTCTTGTTCTTCGTGCGTACACATATAAAACTCTTTGGGGGGGATTGGCTTATTTTCCCATAAATGTGGAACCGTTGTCCGGGACTGTCCCTCGGTACCAATGTACTCAGGGTTCCCCATAGGGGGGGTACTTCGAAATGAAGGTTTTAGTGCTGAACAGCAATAAGGGATAAAAAGCGTCTCTCTCACCCTGAAAGATAACGCGTGCTGCGAGAACCAGATCGGGGTGGGGGCTGAGATACTGCTGACCAGTCGGGTGGGAACTGCACGCCCGCTTGGGGAAAGAACTGCAAGGCGACCAGGTCGCGGAGCACATACGGAAGGAGTTCGTCACGTCCAGGGAGACCCTGGGGTCGGACAATGCGGCACGCGCGTTTACGGACAAGGTTGAGTCGAGCAACAGGTGGGTTGACATACTCGCCCTCCAGTCGGTGGCGGAGACGTGGGACTCCACTGCATTCTAGTGATCAGGGGGGCGGCCCCAGTGATCAGGATTGGAAAGAAGACCAGGGGCCAGCCAACCTCCTGGTAGTCGCCTTCGGCAACGGTCACTACGAGAAGGTGGACATCAAGAGGGAAGGCAAGGAACGTCTGGTGGAGTCTGACGACAAAGGCGGAAGAAATACAGCTTGACATGATAAAACAAAACATGGGTGGGCGGCTCTCTTTCCGACCGGTAGAGGTCGAATGACAGGCGTAAGCGGCTTGCATCCGAGCTGGGGTTTACCTGTCGTAGCTGTTTGTCAGGAATGAAGAAAACATGAGTGATGCGCTGCTAGTGGCTGAGCTCTTGGATTAACAGGTGTTTCTACTTCAGGGAGGGCTTAATGGGTCATTGGAAGATGCGGTGCCAAGCATGTTCCACATGGCCGCCCTTCAGAAGCAGTCGCACGAGTCAAGCGCCCCAACAAGCTACCTCAAGATAAACTCTTGCACCATAAGAGCAGCCTCCGAGAGCCTCTCTCCGAAACGTTGCCCATGTTGACATGAGGCTTCCATCAATTCATAGGGAAAGAAAGCTGAACCTCGAAGACGTATGCGGTTATCCGCTGAAGTATTTCTTTTTTCTTCGCAGGATGCTGAGGAACATCCATGGAAAAGTCTCGGAGATAATAGATCACGTAGACTTCGTGATAGACTTCGAAGACTCTGAAGACACAAAAACTCTCACTGCAAAAAGCTCTTGGGGTAACCTAAAGAACGTTTGCGATGTCACAGTGAAAGTCATCGGACACCTTGCAGATGAGATACGCTCGGCAAAAGACAACCTCCGAGAAGTCCACATCGAAGAGAAAAACTTCGCCCGGGGAGAACTGTACAATGCAATGCCAAAAGACCGCCTGGCGACCGCCACCTCGACGCAGAACCCGCTTCGGCGAGAAGGAGCACATGCTCCGGATATTGGCCCGGAAGTACAAGCCGCGAAGAACCTGCTCACACTGCACCGGGAGGTGCAACGTACGTTGAACAACTAGAATTGCAGACGGGGTGATATGGTTCAGTCGGCACGACGAAACGCCTGTTCCAGTCTTCTGCGGCAAGTGGAGTCAAGCTGGGATTTGGGGGTGATGACAGTCCCCCATGGTGATGCTGATGATGTGCTCCGGCACCGACTAAGGTGGTGAAAACGACGCACCGCTGTCGTCGGAAGCGGCCAAACTGTCCATCGCGACGGCAAGCAGCGAGCAAGACTTGCATTACTTGAGGCCGGTGAACGTGGCAAGTTCAGTATGATGCTTTGGTTTATTTCCCTTCTCCGGGATGGCTGCCGTGACGAACGTACCACATGCGGAGAGAAAGAGAGAGAGAGAGAGCGAGAGAGCGAGAGAGAGGAGAGACGACAGTGAGGGTTTGGAGGTGGACGCCGGCGTGCGTTGGGGCCCGTAAAGAAGCACCGGCCTCCCTGCTAGATAAAGCCTGCCTTGGGAGACTACTACTCGCGGGGGGTAGGCACGCCTGCGGAGGCCCTTCCGTGTGCCTCCACGCGAAAGGAACACTGGACTGTTCAAAGACCGCGGAGGTCAGCGGACCGAGCTGGTGTGTGTGCGTTGCTGTGTGTTGCGGCACCCTGATACGTGTGCGTGGGCGATGCTACACGAGCTTGATGCTCCGCATGGATGCTTGGTCACGGATTTATTCCAACCAACGGAATCATGCAGGGCTGCGCCATCAGTGTGATCCTAATAGGGCTGCTGATTAGCGTGCACGTGGCGCAAGAAAGCTGTCCACGGTCGTACGTAGATGACGTGATAGCCACGCCCAGAGAAGCAAATCACCTACAGACGATCGCAAACAAGACGGTGCAATTCGAAAAAAATAGCAGGTTTATGGATTTGCCTAGCAAAATCCCACTCGTTTGGACCGACCTTCTTATGCAGCCGGCAGGACCATCAGCTGTGACGTGAGGATGCTGACAACATTAAATTTCAACACAGACACGCACACAACATACAAAAAAAAGACGGGGCGGCAGCGCATCAGTGCTGCAGAAACTATTTGCATTGCTGAGTTGTCACCAGACAAGATCGGACCTGGGCTGGAAGACAGTTGTGTGGCTGTTTTCACCCGAACGTACCACTTCCGTCATAAACCGGCAAAGAAATCGTTCCCAAAAACAGCCCAAGATGCAGAGGCCATGCTCCAACATTGCTGACCATAAAGGAGCAGCCAGTGGGGATTTCAAGGGGCCGCTTTAGACATTAGGCGGCTGTGGGAGCCAGTTGTGGCTGTGCACTCGGGCCGCCACGGTGGAGTTCGCAGAGGTCAAGGCACTGCTAGAACCAGTCTTTAAGATGAAGGTGGTTCGGATGCCATCGCGCCCACCTTCCCCGCACACCTTCGCGACCGCCAGCCCAGGCCAGGGAATGGAATTGGACCGGCAGGAAATTGCAAGACTTTGCCCGGGCACTGCGCAACCCTCGCGAGCTCAAGCAACAGGTTGAGCAGCGCCGTGCTAAGGAGCAAGAAGACAAGTTGTTGGCGGACAACTTCACGCTCCGTCAGCTGAACACCTTCGGGCAAGGCGATAGGCAGCAAATGGAGACCCACTGTCAAGACAGTCAACGAGGGGGCACTGGATGCATTCGCGAATCAGGCCACGTCCCTTGTAGCCTGTTTATGTTCGTTCTTCTGCATGTGTTCCGTTCTCTTCGGCCGGACAGGCGCGGCAGATCCTCCTTGTGCAAGTCCAGGAAGCAACATTTGGTTTTGGCTCTTCGTATCGTACTCTGACTCAACGCGCAACCGATGAACCTGGACGAGCAGTCGAAGGAGAAGCGAAGCACCAAACGCGCGCCTGAACGCGATGATCAAGACGAGCTGAAGAGGCGAAAGCATGCCAGCTCACGCGCGAAGAAATAAAAAACCGGGACGCCGGCGATGCAGATTATCGCCATTCTGATCCAAAGTACGTGCGCTCGGCTAAAGGCCGGCGCAGGGCGAGACTGGAGGCAGCAGTTAAAGTTCGGGAAACAGCAAAGTTCGGGCGATGCTAAGTTTGCCAAAGTTCAGGCGAAGCAAAGTTCGGGCGCAGCTGAACCAAAGTTCGGGCGAAGCTAAGTTCTGGCGAAGCAAAGCAAAGTTTGGGTTCTGGTGATGCTGACTCGGGCGGAGCTGAGTTCGGCGTGTGGTAGCAAGGTTGGCCTGTGATGGCAAGTTCGGCGCCAGAACCGGGGGGGTGACCCTAAGTTCTGGTGAAGCAAAGCAAAGTGCGGGCGAAGCAATTCGGGTTTTGGTGACGCTGAGTAACAATGAGTTCGGCGTGTGGTAGCAAGTTTAGCGCCAGTACCCCGGGGGGGAGACCCCCGACTCCGTTTCCCGTGGTGCCCAAATACCGCGAGATACTGCGAAACTCCGCAAAAAACGCAATTTTCGGGCGCATTAGACCCCCGAAACCCAACAAACCTCGAAAACAATCTTCGACCGGAAAAGTGTGAGGGGCGGGGTTCGAACCCGGGCCGACCGGCCTGAAGGCCGGCGCCCGCTCACTCTGCCACCCCTATGAATGTTGCCAGGAGGAAAAAAAGCTTGCTCTGCACTATTATCTAGTCCAAAAACAATACAGTTTCATAATTGTTGCAAGAAAAGCCGGGTTGGCTCGAATAGAGGCTATTCACATTGCATGTTCATAGGACCTCCAGTCTCGAACCATTCTTTACTATTGTCTGCTATTGTCGGGGGTCATCCGCACGCTCTGGACCGTCCGAGGAAGAGCTCTACAGTGCGACAAGGACAAGCTAAGACTGCACAGATGGGCAGTTGAGAGTTCTATTGTAGCTATTCCTCGCGGTTAGCTTGGCGCAATCAACCTTTACCCTGGCCCAGTGAGAACGACTGACTGACAAGAGTCAGTGTCTTGTACAAAGAGGGCCTGGTGTTCACCCTTCCATTGCCGGAGCCCTTCGAAAACCGCCGCCAGGCATCCATCTACGTGAACGTAGCACAGTGCCTCCTCTTTCTCACGGACCCACGAGCTGCCATACCGAGGCTCCATGCGGGTACAAAAGTGGTGCTCCAATCCAACGTGCACTGCCCTCTATTGCTCTCAACACACTACCTGGCCAGCGTGCCGCTCTCTAGACAGCTGGTTCTTCGAAACAGCTGGCAGGTTCGAAGCTCTTCAGCAGAGGACACGCAAAAGAAGAGCCATATTCTAAAGAAAAATAAACACAGCAGCTCCATGATGAGGAAGAAAGCACGGATAACATAAGAGAAGGGCCAAAAGCAAAAAAAAAAAAGGAAGAAAAAAGAAGAAAACACCCCGAGAGAGAGCAGACTTGAAAAAAAAAGTAAACAGCAAAAACAAACGGATAATGCTGCCCCTGCCTTGTTGCGCGCACGGGTTTCATGGTTGCGTGTCCTCTTCATGTTCGCTGCCTGCCCGTATATTTGCACATCTTAAAGCCAAGAACTTGAGCCAACCAGAACAGTACAAGGTCTACAGCCGACTGATCGCCGGTGTTTCAGTGACGCTTGGGTCTACCCGATTGTAGAACGCCTTGCCCACTTTATTACATTACGCTTGGGAGCAGACCTTGACCTGGAAAGTAAGTCCTTCTGTGCGGGAAATACCCGGGAGGCGCCGCCTGTTCTCATTTCGAAGGGAGGCTGGAGAGAGACTGCACGCTTTACCATTGGGTCATCTCATTTTCTTTCACGGCGGATGAGTAACGAGAAGGGGTATCAACCACCCCAGCCACCCTCTTCAGCCTTAGACTTGCTCTGACGACCTGTTCCCCTGTTGTGCTGTTTTTAGAGTGGAAATTCGGTTTGGAACCCCGGATTTTGACGTCCGCTTTCGAGGGTTCAGAATAAGACGCGTCACACATGGCTAACTACGGTTGAAACCGGAAAATGATGAGAGGAGGGAATTGTTTTTCGTTGAACGCTTTGCCCTCGACGTTCGTTTCTTGGTACAGGGCGCAAGGAAACGCCGTGGATGGCCTGCGACGCATTCTTATTTCCTCCAACATTGCGTGTTTGGTTTAAAAAGAAAACTCCGCGGGTGGATTTGAGTGGGTGAATGTGCGCATATGTTGAATGCCGGACGTCCCGCACTGTATCCATTTTCCCTGCGTTTTGTGTGAGGTAACAGCACCCTCTCCTTTGCGATTCGCGGCAGGCGGCCACCCAACGAGTAATATTTCCTACAAGGCAGCAGAGCAGAACACAAAGAAAACGGGAAGGAGCGACAAAGCAAGACCCGTGCTGACGCCGAAGGGAGTTGCCGCGTACTGCTTTCTCTGGGGAACGAGGCGCAAAAATCGAAATCGTGTGTTGGGGTGTCCGACCGTATCCCGGGGAAGTAACATAAGGATGGTGAGCTGGTGCACCGAGTGCGGTGAGTCTGGATCGGGGTTCGGGTAGCTGTTTGTAACCAGCCGTAGGCAGGGCCGCCTGGGCGCGCCAGGGGTCACTGTGGGCTCAGACGCCAATCATGGGCCTGAGCCTGCGTGCTACTGTCGGCGGGACGAGGGGTCGAGGGGAAAACGTGTTCACCTCGCCTTTACAAGACTCCGCGTCCTCATCAAGAAAACTGCTGCAGCTTCAGCACCGCTCCAACGGACGAATTTATGGAATGGACTCCACCCTCTCTTCTGCAACCCCCTACACGATCCGTGTGTCCTTGTACGGTGCGAACCACCTATTCTTTCTTTTTCGTAATAACAATTAATTGTAAACACGAAAGAGAACGCTGGCAGCGTGTTTGGGAGAAGTTTAGCCTACCGATCATATACACTCACTATCACTCACTAACAGGCTAATCCTCCCCCGGCACGTACAAACAAAAGGCTGTCCTTCGCTAAATCTTTTTTTTGTTTTGGTTGTATTTTTAACCGGTTGGAAAGCATAACGAAACGCAAAGAACCGGGCGCGAGAGGAAGGAACTTGTGATTGAAGCAAATTCTGGGTGTCAAAAGAAAAGGAGTCCAGGACTCCTCTTGCACGAGTGAAGTGCAAAACGTGTGAGGTGAAGGGCAAATGTCAAGGGTCAATGTTTCGAGAGAAGCTGAATAACTGCTTGAAACGAACAGTTCCGAAGCATGAACCACATTTATTTAGCCTAGTCTGGGAGCTGCCGGCCAGGGAACACTTTTTCAAGGAAGGGGGAGTTTTAAGCCGTGCCCTCAGTAGTCCAGGAGAAACAAAGTTGTGGCCCATGACGCACAAATCGACGCGCGAGAGTAGGTGACGCTGTACGGAGAACACTTAGATATACTCGAGGGTCTGCCTTGTGCTCATTTCGAAGGAGGCTAGAGGGGAGAAAACAATACAACTACAAAGCGGGTCTTTTTTGTTGAACGCTTACGCCCGCCACTAAACCCAGATTACCTGTGTTTCGTGTGGGCGTACAGCACAATTATCTCCTTTGATCTTGCGCAACTGGCAGCCTCCTCAAGCATTTCCTACAAAGCAGGTGCTTATACAAAACGAAATTGCGATACTCGTGCATCTGTGTTGTCCGCGCTGGTGATCATCGGGGTTCTCACTCGCACGCTGGGTGACGCAACAAATATCTGAAAAATATCTGGATCGATTACGTATCTCTTCGCGACTTTTCACGGATGATATAAGGTGGATGCCGAAAGCTGGAATGGAATGTAAACAAGAAGCGAGCATCCTTTGCTAAAGGGGAGAGGGAATAAGCTTCATCAGCGTTTACGCAGATTCATCGGTCAAAAGGGGCAATGGACTCAAGCTCCGTCGCCAGAAGGAATGCGCAGGTGGTGACAGAGTAACGTGAACGCAGTAACGCAAACTCGGACTCCAACGCGCAAGTCAATTGCATGAGAGATTGCGGGAGATGGAGGTGGAGGACCCTGCACGACGCACTTGAAAACGACATGGAAAATCCCGTAGACACATTTACGAGTGATTTACAAATAAAGTTGTACAGGAAACGCACCTGAAATCAGTGGTCAATATTGGTTTACCTGTCAGCTACTTGTCATTTCACTGATCAATTCACTCAGCGAAGTTCATTTACTAGCGTCGTGACACGATCATTCGTTGTGGACACACCAAGGCAAGTCCACTCAATATAATTTGAACATTTTGAGTTCGGTGTTGAATCCTGAGGATGGCGGGCTCTGGCTGGTGGGTTGGCCTCTGGCTGCTTGGGGGGAAGAGTTTCCCGAGGATCTCCTGCCTCGGTCGAATCGGATACAAAAACTCAAGCGCTGAAGTTTTGGTTCAAGAAAAACGGCGACGCCACGATCAGCCTCATCTCAACAGGACCATGAAAGTGCTTTTAAGGTGCCAGAATTCAGAGCGCATGTCGCAGGAAACCTTTCAAGCCCGCATGAAAAGCGGCAAAGTACAGCGCTGCTGGTTCTTCTTCTATCTTGACCTTGCCTCTCGAGAGAAGAAGAGGCCCTTCGCAGTGACCAATTGATGATTCGTCACCTTCTGATGAAGACGTGCGTGATGCGCAAATGACGATGTCGCAATCGAGCCCGTCCGCACCTCACAATGGGGTCCGCATGATAGAACCGAGCAACCACAATTGCTCGCTGGTTCAAAAAAGAGGAACATTGTGAGCTCTTACAGCTGTGATTTACATCCATTGTCAAGAGCCAGGCACCAACAGTCACTCGAGACCATGCTTACTGCGGGAATTCGGAAGCGAAGATAGAACCGAGTGCTCTCGATGTGACGCGCTCATCCACGTGACAGGACAAAATGAAGCTCAAACGGATTTCATCAATCGAATCGAGACAAGGCGGTGGTTCAAGGCGGTGGCTCAGAGAGTGCAGCGTTCATTCTCCGGAGGAAATACCAGACTAAGCAGCTCGTCGCCCCCGTCGCTCACGTAGCAAGTGCAACGTACTTGCCATCTGACAAGCACGTGAGGACCCAGAGTGTCTGCACCCTAGGACCGCGGTCACCCATGCTACCAGAGCACAGGAAAATTCGTCTCGGCTACAACCGTGTCTCAGCAAACACAGCTAAGAAACGCAGCGCGCCCGCCCCACTTGTCGCTGGGGAACGCGCTGAAATGTCTTGCTTTTACCGCCATCCAAACAAGCACGTGGTGGACGTGTGTACACGGTGAACTCCAGCAACTGTTACTCGAGTGAACCCAGACGGACGGTAGCTCGAGCAAAAGTTGCTTGAGTTCACCGTGCAATAGAGTGTGCACACCCTATTTCACACCCTATTTCCGGGTGTGGTCACACCCGCACTTGAGACCGGACTTTAGCTTGAGCAAAAGTTGCTGGAGTTCACCGTGCAATAGAGTGTGCACACCCTATTTCCGGGTGTGGTTACACCCGCACTTGACGCCGGACGGTAGCTCGAGCAAAAGTTGCTTGAGTCCACCGTGTAGTTGGTGGTGGGGGGAGATGGGGGGTGGGGCCGGTTGGATGCACACCAACTTGGGCCGGCATCCCTTTCGACGCCAGGGGCAGCGTCTATTCCTAATACTGTTTTTTTCTATATCCGGCACGTCGGGCCGAAAACAAAACGGAGAAGAGGGGAGACAGCACGCTGACACGCAGAAGCCGGATTGGGTGGCTGTGGCATACCCGCAGGCGCACGCTTGCAAAAGAAAAGGACGAAGAGACGAGGGACAGCCATAGTATAACAATTCTAAGGGGGGAACAACGGAAAGACATGAAACAGGCCTGTGACACTTGTTACAGGGGGGATGGCGGGCCGGCAAAAAAGCTGGAGGTGGCAAGATGGGCCCGACGGCCAGTGAAAGAAGAAAAGAAAAGAAAAAGGCCGTTCCTGGTCCAGGAACATGACGGTCAACCACAGCTTGCAAAGCTTGAGTCGGAGGCAGCACAGTGCCACAACCCCGTCCGCTTTGCCCTGTGGCTGACCGTCTCGACGAGCTTGTGTTCAGCGAAAGCGCCAAGCCCCAAGGTGCGCCACGCCTTGATGCTTTAGTTTGGGAAATCGGTAGCCACTTGACCCGTAGGCCCGTGGCTCAGCAGTACCGCCGAACACGTGAAGCTTGGCTCCCGTGTAGCAGGCTTTCCCTGGTACCACGGCCAGTGGAAAAAAGAAACCCGCAGAATACATGAACGAAACGAGGAGGAGTAGGGAAGGTTGACGTTGAGTGAGCGGGTCTGGAGGCGCGGACACCTCTCGTCATAGTCTTGGTCTCTGGTAGGTTCTCGCTTTCATTGGCGGCTCTCGCAGAGTCGCCGGAGATCCGATGAGCATATTCCCACTACGGTTCAGATCAATTCACCTCTTTTCGGGTTCTTGTTGCGCTGGAGGGGAGCCCCCGGCATCCTTATGAGATGCACAACAAAGCCTACCTTGAAATCGGAACGGTTGTTTTTTTTTCTCAGCTTTCGTCGTGGGTGCAACTCGTTGCGGTTGCACACCGACCGCTTGAACTCGTCCGATGTCAAGGCAGCCGAAAGACCAGCCCACGGCGTGTTGAAACGCCCTGAAAACGCCCGGGGTGCAAGAACGTGCTTGGAATGGTTGTGGGCTCGACACCGCACTGGTCCCGTCCGCACCGTGTTGCGGTCTTTGCAGCAGCGGAACCTGAGTGTCTGGACAGGACAGGGGTGTGAGTCTGGTTTGCCAGGCTGTTCGTAGCTCGTCACAGCCAGGGCCACCCATGCTACCAGAGCACAGGCAAGCCGTTTCGGGGAGGCCCCACACAACCGTGTCTGAGCACTCAGTTGCGGAGCAGGGCGCCCGCCCCGCCTGTGACTACGGCTCGCTAGAACATGGCTTGTGTGGTGGCAATCTGCGAACTAAACTCAGAGCACAGTAGACATGGTGTTGCCGTGTGCAGCACCAATTGGTTGTAAGTACCGAAGGGAACAGAGTGCGAAGTGAGGGAGTAATCTGCGAGCCGAGGGATCAGCAGCATGTCGCGTACGCGAAGTACCCCACTGGAATGGACGGGATTGCAAGATGGTTGTGTGTTCGACACCGCACTGACACCCGTTTCAGGACACATAAGGCGGACCATTATCCGCGCGGAACTTAAGTGTCTGCAGACGGGCAGGGGCGTGAGTCTGGTGTGTCGATAAGGAATTTGCCCCTTTCGCAGGAGAATCGCGCAGAAGGGCGGCACCTATGCAAACATCGGGAATCGTCGGAGTCGCAGCTCCTTGACAGACGAGTGTGATTTCATCCCTCCAAAGGTTGTTTTGAAATTTTATCCGAGATTTTCAGCTCCCCAGCGGACCAGCCCCGCATTTCTGGGAAAAGGCAAAGGACCTCTCCAGCACATCTCTGCTCCGTTTTTGGTCATTCCCCCATTTTTGCACTTTCTAGACTGTGTTTCGAGTTTTAAGGATCCGTGTTTTGTGGCTACGGTCGACAGTCAAGGCGGGTTGGTGTTTTTTGTTGGGGGTTTTTATCTATACCTTTACTCACACCTTTGTTACGTGTATTTTCTCTTTGTTTGTATGCAGTGTTTTTCCCGGGTATGACTTGGCGGCACTCCCCAGTGGACAGTGCCATGGGTTCACGCACCGATCTGAGCCCCGTTCGCCAATTTTTCTTTTTTGAACAAGCACCCGCGTTGTAGGAAAAACTCGAGGGGGGCCGCCATCTTCGAACAGTGAGAAACTCATGCCGCCGGTGCTCCTAATTATCGCAACAGGAGCCGGCGACGACATGTGGCTCCTGACTGCTGCAGGAGTTCTGCACAAGACCTGGGCACGTCGTATTGGGCAGGTGGGCTTGTCGCCACTTTGAGACCTCTGGAGCCCGAGCACGTGTGCTGTCTAGGCGGGATACCTGTTGGCTTCCGGTTGATGGGGGACCAAAGCAGGCACTCTCACACCCCAAACACAGGACGAGCCGCCAACGCAACATAATTCCAAATCCAAAGAGGAAATGTTGCGGCCAACACGGCACGACGGTTTCTCCTCCGTCGAAATAAGCACCGGGCGGCCCTCCAAGTTGTTTTGGTAGCGTTATTTGTGGATCAGAAGGTGAAAGTTCTCTTGAGAGTCCGGGATTCTAAATAAGCCTTCGCCAAGGCCCTTTTTAAATAGACAACAGACAAAAGAATGCAGGAACGAGGTTTTCAGCACACAAACGCCAAGGTTCCTAACACCGTCTGGCAGTTGCACAGGGTTTCTGATGATGTTGATGAGCCTTTTTCTTTCTCTTTCTTTCTTTTCTCCTTGTTTTTCCTGAATTTGTCCGACCCAGAGGTTTTATGTTCGGGAATTGCTTCCTTTTTTCTTATCTTGTCGAGTTCTTTCTTCTCCTGCTTCTGCCGCCAGGTACGTCAACGGTGTGTTCTTGCCCGCTATGAGGTCCTAAGAAAGGCGTTTTTGGCCCTTGCTGCCCCCCGTTTTGGAATTGAATGCTGCCAACAGAGGGGGGGGGGGGTGCAAGAACGTGCTTGGCGTGCCCAATTTGTAACTGGTCCTACGTGTACCGTGTCGGGGCTCCAGGGAAGACTGGCTGGGTTGTATGAGTTGCTGGGTTCCATGCATGTACTTCGACTCCTGGCACGTTTACAAAGGGCCTCCTAATCGTTCGTCTTACGCCACTTGGGCACATTCCCAAGGTGTTACGCTGCCTTGAGATGCTTCACCAGTTTCCTGGTCGAGCTTTGGTTTTTCGTATATGAACCTGCTTCGTAGGAAATACTTGAGGAGACTGCCAGTTGCGAAATCTCAGTATAGTGTGGCACTCACCGGCATGTCGATGACTCCCCACTGTCGCAACAATATTCCAATCCGAAAGGAGATAAATGTGCTGTAGCCCACACGACACAGGTACGTAAACCTGAGTTCAGTGGCGGGCGTGAGCGTTCAACAAAAAAGACCCACTTTGTAGTTGTATTGTTTTCTCGTTTTCTCCCCCTCTAGCCTGCGTCGAAAGGAGCACAAGGCAGTCCCTCGAGTATTTTCCAGGTCACCTTTCTGGCTTGGTGACTGACGTCGTGGCCGTTTTCTCCGTGGCAGCGACTCAGGTTGAGAACTGGGACTCGGCTTCGAGTTCTGCCTGAACGACTTCGTTCAGTAACGGGACGAATATTCGATCATCGGTCGACAGAGCGGTTTTTGATGGCGTCGTTGAGTTTACCCACGACAGAGATGAAACAACCCTAGGATATGCCCAAGAACAGAGGGTGGGGGGGTTTGCCACGGGCCTTACAAGCGTTTTTCACGTGCTTGCTTCTTTATGCAAATTTCGTTCCAGATCAGCGGGACCATCCCTCGTGTGTAGACTTCTCTGTCTCCTTGTATGCTTTGACAGAAACGGGGTGAAGAAATCTTGGGAGAGGTTTACGAGTGAACTCTTGTGTAAGTTTACCTTTTTCGTTTGGACGGATTATGGAGGACTCCGGGTTCAAAGTCTTGCTCTTGGCAACTAGATTTCTTCCATGGCGCAAGGCTTGAGTAGAGACAGGAGACTGTAGACTATTCGTACGCGCAAAGGAGGGGGGAAAAGTACAAGGAGCACCCAAGTAGCCACGGCATTCGAATCGACGGCCGGGCGAGAGAGTTGCAATTATGTGATAACTTCCGTATTGAGGTAGAAGTCTTCTTATAGCGCGAGCCCATGTGGTGCTCCTGAATAACTAGGCTGCACGCGCACTACACTGACGCACTACACGCAGGCCTTACGTTCAGCATGCTGAACATACTGATTTCAGCACGTTTTCTTAGTTTCTTGTTGTACACATGCTGAATCAGTACGTGCACACGTGCTGAAATCAGTACGTTATCAGCACGTACTATCCGTTCTGCAGATCATCTGGGAAATCAGCCGCAGTACCGGAGATTCCAGTCGGCAGATCCTGCTGTTGCTTACCACCGCGACACTGGAGGGTTGAGGCCGGAGAGGAGGCAGAGGCAAAGACATGCAACACTGGTAGGTGAGCCCCCTATGCTCTACTTCTCTTTTGCCTGACCCTACGTACTGACTTTCAGTAGGTATTTAGCCCCAAGACTAAAGAGCTGCGTAAGCCCGAGGATGGGAAATCTTTTGAACTTGAGGATCGATGATTGCAATTATTTTCTCCTTGAATGAGGAAGGCGCAAGTCATCAGCTTGCACTGATTACGTCCCTGCCATTTGTACACACCGCCCGTCGTTGCTACCGATTGGCTGTGGGATAGAGCTTGGGTCGTCCTAAACCCCACCTAAAGATACCTTCATCACAGACGACAATCGTTTCCTGCCCGTGTAGGTGCCAAGGAACCGAAGTCTACTACGACACATCACTCCCCCTCCTGCCCCCCGCAGTCCTGCGGCGAGGTTCTTTCCCGATTGACGTGAAGCACGGCTTTTGCGCAAGCCTGGCTTCGTGAGGAACACTTGACCTTGCCGTTACGAACGGCCTTTTGAACACACTTGTTCATTTACTGACGCTCAATGTTCGCTCGATGACAATTCGTTTTTCGCCATTCATGATCCGATGACATTCTTTCTTGAGACATCTACGTTTGTGGATGAGTTGTCCTCAGCCATTGACGAGCTGCCGCCAGCCATTGGTCCATTTTCAAGACCGTGCATCTGGCAGATAGTTGTCGGAAAGATTTGCGATCAACTGACTAAAGAACGGCAAAGTCTTGTTTGTGCGTTGTACGTGCTTATCACCGGTTTCGGTAATTTCCACAGTAATCTGCCAACCGTCACTTTTCGACAATGACCGCGGTTGTTACCATGAAAATGACAAGACACATAGGAGATAGGAGCGCGCGCTAAAATATGTCGAATAGTCGGAAATAGGCACAAACATACACGCACAAGTACACGTACTGCCAGATACGATACGCACACTAACATACTGTAACGAAGGCCTTTACGACAATGGTCCCCCGGAGACTATAAAACCCCGGATCCCTAAGTGACCTTGCACTCTGAAAATACTCGAGGGGCTGCCTTGTGCTTACTTCGAAGGAGGCGAGAGGGGAGAAACAATACAACTACGAAGTGGGTCTTTTTTGTTGAACGCTTACGCCCGCCACTAAACCCAGAACCACCTGTGTTTCGTGTGGGCTACAGCACATTTACCTTCTTCGATTTTTTGCAACTGGCAGCCTCCTCAATTTCCTACAAAGCAGGTGCTTAAACAAAAAGAATTGTGGACTGGGTGAGACTTGCTGGAAGTCCACTTTCCATCTAGGACTAGAAACAAGAGTTCCTCTCGTTCTACCCGTATTGCTGTGGCAATGCTCTGGCCGGATGGGCTTTCTCTTCAGTACGATATATTGAGCCTGTTCCACGATGGTCTAAACCCAGCTGACGTTCCCTGTTAGAGGTGAGCAAGCCAGCCACATGCTTTGTCTAGGTTAGGACGAGCCGACAGGATCAAAAAGCAATGGCGCGGGGCAACATCAGGTGTAACCGGGAAACCGACCGTGCAGCACTCGACACGTATCACTTTCTGAGACCGGGGAGAGGAGGAAAATGTGCTACGAAACCACGGGGGAAGTTCATCCTGGGGGTTATGCATCGTCTTTCTTTCCTTCGTGTGACCTGGGCGTTACGTTTGGAACTTTTTGGGCTCTTCCCGGGTCTCCAGATCCACGACCACTTTTTTAAAGTGAAAGTTCGCTTGAAACTCGAGCTCTGGTGTGACTCTTCAGTTGCAAGACAAACAAGAACTAAGTGGGGCGAATCATCTGATTCCTCGTCATGAAACTGCACATCGGACGTGAAGCGCACGCTGGAGGCAAACAGTACGCGGGGCAAGAAGCGACCGAAGCATGACATGAAGCGTGCAAAGAGGTAGTCTGTAGCGGCTTGTGCAGTCTATCGTCACAGATTGTTGCTGCATAACAAGTTCAAACTAGGTTGTGCATTCCTCAATGGCTCCCAACGACTGTCCTTCCATGACGCAACACGGTTGGCATGGATGAAAATAGGGAAACTGTTCTGTTTCTTCGTTGAGAGCCTTTTGAGGGTTAAAGACCTAGTTTCGCCTTCCCGACGATACCTGCTCAGGTGGCTGTGATGACCTTCTTTTTTTAGCGTCATGTGTGGATGAGAAGATTTTCTTCTGTTGTTGGAAGTGTTTCATCTTCTTTCCTGCGAGCTGGGTTCCGGAAGGATAGTGACAGCAGAACAACCAAGGCCGCGTTGTGGGGGGGGGGTTCGTTCAATATTGCTCTGGGTGGGGAAGACGGTTTCGTTTTCGAGTAAAAAAAGACACGAAGCTAGCTTGAAAACATTGAGGGTCTCCAAGTCAATTAGTTTCTTCGTGTTTCGTTGGAGTTTCTTTCTGTGTGTAGCCACGACCCTGAAACTCAGAGTTCTTGGAGACGAGGCGCTGAAGCTGCTGCCCAGAGAGGCCAGCATTCTTCCACGTGCATCGCGGGTAGCAGCCGCAGTGGGTTTCCCAAGAGGCAAGGGGGCGAAGAGAAGCATCCTACCTTACGCAGTGTCTCCCGCAGCCACCCACACTTTACAGCAGCAAGGGGTAAAAGCCAAAAGAGGTGGGCGTAGAAAGTTGCTCCTCTACGAAACAGGGGCCCGGAATAATGCCATCTGCGATGGATTGCAGTTAGTGAGCTTTTGCCCACAACGGTATAGTCGCTGAGGTTTTGCCCATAACAGTACACAAATCTGAGTTTTTTGCTCAAACCGGTTGTGGAACATTTCCGGAGTTGGGGCTTGCGCTGACCAACGAAGCAACGGACGATCAGCATCAACTGACCAAAGGGGATGAAAATGATAAGGCAAAAGTTTCTTGTTCTTCGCGTGTACAGGGTATAACCTCTCTGGGGGGGTTTTCCTGTACTAGCACATTTTCGTTGGCTTCGTTTTCTCTTTCATGTGCAACCAGTTGTTCCGGAAATGTTCCGTCAGTACAGATGCACTGTTAAGAAACAAAAAGCCGCTCGGACAAGAGTGAGCGAAGACGGGAACGGTCCACACGCTTCACCGGTCTTCACAGTGTGCGTGGTAGAACACAACATTGGCGATTGCGTTTCCGAGCTGTCAGGCTGGCGACATTATGGCTCACCGGGAAAGACACGCACATGGTTCGTCAACACAAAGTAGGTGGCCACGTTTTCTCCGAGGAGAGGCCCAAGCACAGGAACTGTCGGACCACGGTCCACTTGTACACTTGATCACAACCCCGGGGATCGCCGCTGACGACCGAAAAGACACACACCCGCTCGGCTATACATTCTACATAACTTTTGATTACGCTTTCCCTGACGAGAAGAGAGCGAGCGCGAGCCTCGGTCCGGAAACTACCGCATAAGAGTCGACAAACCCGTCAAGATTACAAACATGCTGTGTGCCCGGCCGAAGATACATGCACACTCTAATCAACGTCACTTTGACGACTCCGCTCGCGAATCCACATCAATGTCTTCGATAACCCGAATACGACCATGTCATGCTCGGCTGAACAGGATACACAGACTCTCGGCAACGGAACTTTGATGACCCGTCCGAGAATTCGCCGCGTAAACGTCATGAAAGGAGCCAGCCCAGGCTGTTGATTGGCCGCATGAACTTGCGACAGGAACTGCCAAAGGGTGCAAGATGGCCGGCAGAGGGGTTCGTTATAGCCTTAACACGTGTTTCCGGCAGCAAGCGGCGGACCGAGAACGAGCGCGCGTCTTGGTGTGTTCATTCGCTCGGCCTCGAAGAGCTTCGGACTTGCAGCGGCTGCAACCAGGGCGATGCCAACACGTTCTCTCGATCGGGCTCAGGGAAAGCACGAACAGCAAGACGCGGACATCGTGGACATGGCGGGTGTACCTTCGCAGTCATATAAGCTCGCTTCTTCGTCACCATCGATGCCTCTGATGGTCAACACTTGTCGATTCGTGGATTCGTCTACATGTATCGTACACGGCACATCATCCGCGTCATCCTCGGCATTTTCAACTTCGTTCGTGGTCTTGACAACAGACTCCGTCTCAGCCTTATCTTCTTCACTCTGGCTGGATGTCGTGCAACAGCTCAGCGCGCGGCAGATGACGTTGTAGACGACGACGAAAACAAGGACAGTCGATCCAAGCATGAGCAAGCGGGTCTTCTTTCCGTACCACCAGTCTAGCCAATTGTTTCTCGAGCACGTGCCAGACGGAGCACCCTCGCAAGCTTGGTTTTCCACGAAGCACCAAGGGGCTTCGCCTTCGAAGGAGCAGCAGTAGTCGTTGCACCGGTGGCTCGGCTTGCTCTTCACCTCCCACACGCCCTGGCACTCGCACCCGTTGACGGTCTGCGGGATCACGAGCTGGCACTGGTCGGACTGCAAAGGGCTGCTCGTGAAGGGGGACGGCAGGTTCTTGGCGTCCTTCGACAGCAGGTCCTCCCCCATCCACTTCGCGTCGGCGCAGACCAGGTCCACGGGCGCACATTCGACCCAGCCGCTCCCCTCGGGGCGGAACCGTTGGCCTTCCTGCTCTCTCGTGCACGTCACCACTTCGATTTTGCCGTAGTCTATCAAGATCGTGTAGCCGTTCTTACTGCAATTCGTCACAGCGTAGCACCGAACCGGTGATATGACTGGCCACGATGGGATGTAAATATCCGAGTTGAAGCACTTGGACTGCAGGGGTGCGCTGAAGCTGCAAACTCCGGTCTTCTCGTCGTACGAGCAGCCCAGCGTGCACAAGTCGGAATCGTTGGAGAACTTGGTGCAGTCTCGAACGGGGAGGACCGACGAGCAGTACCCGATGTTCGCTCGCACGTTGCACCCGGAATACGACTCCGGGACGCATCGGGAGAGCGAGTTGTGGTCCGGGGAGCACTGATGGTCACCGACAGAGGCTTCGTCGTCTGTGCAGTAGTCGGGTCCGACGCACTGCTTCAGTTGCTGCAGGCAGGTTCCGTCTGACCAGTCGAAAGCCGGCGCCCGCTGCGTGATTTCGTAGTTCGGGTCGTAAAACCCGGAATCCTCGAAGTACGCCAGGGTGATGTTCGACATGACGATCACCGAGTCGTCGGACACGGTCGCAGTCATCGCTTCGTAGCCCATCAGCCGCTTCTCCCAGTGCGACCCTTTGCTGCCGGTCCCGCCGTCCTGTTCGATCGCCATCCCCGGCAGGTCCTCCGGGCACGCTCCGTCGTTCGCCGAATAAAAGTGCCGCCTGACCTCTTCCTTCACCCTCGGCGTGACGATGTACGTCGTCCCGTTAATCGTTTTGGTCACCTGGTCCGGATTGATCCCTTTGAACCAGCCCGGCCGCGGCTTTCCACCATTGTTGCTGTCGGCCCAGTAGTTCGCCGAGAACCCCAAGGCGTGGAACAACTCGTGAACGACGATCATCACCGAGTTGTGCATCGACCTGTTGTCTTCCCCCGGGCGGCCGGTGGTGCTTGTGATCGCGGAGGGGACGATGTTGATGTGGCCGGCCACGGGGCGTCCTTGGGTGTCCTCTTGGCACGGCAGGGCCCATGCGACGGTGTTCGACGCGAATTCGTCCATCGGCAGCGCGCTGACGAAGACGGCGAAATCGACCTCGCCGAGGCCGAACTTGCGCATGCACGTCGGGATTTGCACCTGGTTGCAGTTCGCGGTTTTGATGCTGAGGTTGGCGGGGCGGCGCTTGATGCGGAGCGCGCGCCGGATCCAGTTAACCGCCTTCGAGATGATCTCCTCCATCCTCTTCCGCATGGCGTCGGTGAGGATGTCCTCCTCGGCGCAGTGCGTGACGCCCCCCCGGCTGGCGACCACAGCTTGCCCGACCTTCTCGCAGTAGCACTTGCCGTCCGAGCAGCGCGACTCTTCGTCGAAATAAACCGCCATCTTCAGCCCCGCCTCGTCGCCCGACATTTGCTTCGTTTTTTCCTCGACGCGTTCTTCCAGCAGCTTCGCGAGGCGTTTGTTGTCGTTGCAGTCGTGCACGTTGTCGTGCAGGCACGAATGCCCCGCCGCGGGCGACGCGAACGTCACCCAGCACGCCACCAGCACCGCGGCATGCTGCGCAGCACCGGGCATTCGACCGGTGACTGCCCCGCGTGCACGACTCGACAACGTCGTTCAACTATAACTTGTTCACTTAAGAAACCGAAGCTCTGTCAACCCCCCCTCACGCGGCGAAGCAGGCGTGCGCGGGGTTGATCTACCGGGTTGCAAACAATGGACGTACGTTTTTTTTTTGTGTATATTTTCTTTCCCCCCCCTGTGTGAAAAAAAGAAAGAGAAAAAAAGATAATTCTCTCTCTCTCTTTTTCTCTCAGCGCTCCCCTCCCTCAGGGTTTCGGTGCGCCGGTTTTTTCCCGTTTGTTATTTTTCCCCCTTTTTTTTCTTTATACTTTACCCGTATTTTCGATTTGCTTTTCGTTCGTTGCCGGGTGAGAGCGGTTTGACTTGCCGGCAGTCGTTGTCTGCAAGATGTATTCTATAAAACAGCGTGCCAGGTTCCCCCTTCCGCCCACCCGCGGGCACGAAAGGTGAACACGCCTCAGAGATAAAAGCCGCCGGCGATACTTTTTTTTTTTTATCTATTCTACTCGTTGGTGTTTTGTGTTTCCCAGCGGGTTTTTCTTATACTTTTTTTTTTTTTTTTTTTTTTTTTTTTGCGATCTTCGCTCAGCCAGTTGCCTGTGACGGCGTTTTCTTTGAGTCGTGCTTTTTCTGTTTATTTTTCCCCTGCGATGGTGTGGTTGGTAGGAGGGTTTACAAATATGGATTACTCTTCCGTTCGCACCGCGGGACCTAAAGAAGGGGTTCAGGTAGGTTTCGTCATCGGCGGGAAAGGACGCAAAGCGACCGCGCGAAGACGATGATTCGAATAAGCGCAAACGCCTGAAGAGCCATGAGGTACGATCGAAGAGGTAGACACCTTGTGACTAATGCAGGCAGGCTTTACGTTCAGCATGCTGAACGTACTGATTCACGTTTTCTTAGATTATTTTTGTACACATCCTGAATCAGTACGTGTACACGTGCTGCAATCATTACGTTATCAGCACGTACTATCTTTTCTGCAGATTCATCTGGGGAATCAACCGCAGTACCGGGGATTCCGGTCGGCAGATCCTGCTGTTGCTTACCATCGCGACACTGGAGGGTTGAGGCCGGAGAGGGAGCAGAGGCAAAGACATGCAACACTGGCACGTGAGCCCCCCCTATGCTCTATTTAATTTTTCGCCTGGCCCTACGTACTGATTTTCAGTAGGTATCGGCCGCTGGTAGACTACGTTAGCGACCTGGAGTGACGTGAGGTCACCCCACCCTTCGGAAGTTCCGACCGAACTCAAACTCCTCTTCCATTGGGTCCAGGTGCGGTGGGGAAGGACTTCGTTGGTGAAGAAAGCAGGGTTGCGTTCGGCGAATTCAAGGACGTCCGCCCGAACAACGCGGTCGTTCTTCCCTACCGCCTTGCCAATTGCTGCAAATTGGCAATTGCCATCCCCTGGTATGCGTACTAGGGAAAGGCCGAATGCCTGCAGGCGCTGCTCGGCGACACATTGCAATTGTCCATAATATTATGTTAAAGTTTCTGCAGCTCGTGCGGAGGCGGGTGCTGATGGAACAGGGGCTGGTGAAGTTGCGGCCGGTTCGGGTGCAAGTGTCGATAGCTTAAAACGTCCCACGTATGCTACCTCTTGATATGCGGGTTTGCCCTCCCGAAGCGCCTCCCGATCTTGGTGAGCTCGAAGAGGAGGTCGCGCTGCGTTGTTCGAAGGTTGGGAAGGCGTTCCTGGAGAGTTCGGGCAAAGATTGCGCGCAGATTGCCAAATCCGAAGCCGCGGTCGAGAGCACAAAAGAGCTGCGTAAGCCCTGAATGCAGGTCATCGCCACAGATATTCTGCATTCTAACCTCGGGTTCCCGGCTTTTGTCACCAGACTCTTTTTTCATGGTCGTGGTGTGTTTTGACGTCTCCGAAAGCCGCGTCTGCAAGCTTTCTTCCTTCGTGAAACCCCAGAGCTGCCAAGCTGCATTTCATTCAAACAAGTCATGCTTCTGTAGTCCGTCGCCTCCATCTGCATGTGATCTCGATGGTCGTCGCTACCTGCGAGGGAATCACATCAAAACACCAAACCAAGGGGGTGTGGACCTCCACCGTTGGGCCCCCGACACAAGATGGATATCCGGCTCCTGGGTCCTTAGCAACCCGAGGGCTTCCTCTCACCTGCATGTGTTATATAGTCATCAACACCGCGCTGGCCTTTACAAGGAGACTAGGGGCATGTGGGCATGTAGTCAAGCAAAATGCGAGAGCAGGAACGAACTATTCTACGGTTGGTCGACAAACGCCTCGTCCTTCTATTATTTTTCTTCTTTTCCTTTGCTCAGGTGCCTGCGGTCGAACAATTACACAGGAGGGCAGCGGGGGAAAATGTTTCTTGGGTTTGAAACAGTGGGGGAGAGAGCTGAAACGGAGAACAGATGCTAGTGGATGGTGTGGTGTGGCGTACACACCCACCTAGCTACTACCTACTCAGCATCCCTGCTACCTAGTGGATGGTACGTAGGTGCTGAGGATACCACAGCATACCACGATACCACGATAGAACAAGAGCTCGTCACTCGCACAACCGCATGGTATAATCAAATCCTCACTCCTATGCTTGTGTCTGTCACCCTCGTCCACTGCTCCCACTTACGGAGCGGCAAACCTGTCGTTCGGATTATTATTAGTCTTCAAAGAAACAAGTTTCATTTCCTACCAAAAATAAGGTGAACGAGGAAAGCTGTTGTGTTGCCGACAATCGCGGGGTTGATGTTTTTGCTGCACACAGATTCAGGATGCACGTGAACATGCCACGGTTGCGGTGACGAGTTTCCCATTTCCTCCACCGTTTGGTAAAACAGAATGAAGAAAAGTACGCGTACCGAAGGAAAACGAGTTAAAAACGGCCCCTTTTTCGGATACATCCATGGCTCACAACCACAGTCAGCGGAGTTTACCGGTGCAACCCTATCCCCTTTGACCGTCGAACTGTCTGCGGACGCCTGCTTTGTCATACGGGAAGCCTCGGAAGGACATGCGCAGCTTTGCTGTGCTGATGTGCGCGTTCCGCAGAACGTGGTAGAGACCGACGCAAGGTCCGGCCTTCGCAAGCAAACGCTGCGGAGGACAGAATTTCAGAACTTCAGATTTTCACAAGAATAGTTGAGTCGCAGCTCTTGACAAACACAGATGGGAAAAAGAAGGCGTTTTTATTATTCGCTTGTTACGAACGGGGGGGTCGGTCCTGCTTTAGGCTATGTTAGGGTTTCCCGACTCCTCAAATCGTGGCTAGCACAAACTCAAGAGGTTTAGTCAACTCCTTGCAGATAGCATACTTTACTTTCAAAAAGAAAAGACTTATGCAGGAACACAATACTCGAGGGACTGCCTTGTGCCTATTTCTACGGAGGCTAGAGGGGGAGAAAACAGTACAACTACAAAGTGGGTCTTTTTCGTTGAACGCTTACGCCCGCCACTGAACTCAGGTTTACGTACCCGTGTTTCGTGTGGGCTACAGCACATTTGTCTCCTTTTGGATTGGAATATTGTTGCGATAGTGGGGAGTCATCGGCATGCCGATGAGTCCCACACTTTTTGAGATTTCGCAACTGGCACTCTCCTCAAGTACTTCCTACAAAGCAGGTGCTTATACAAAAAAAAGGCCGGAAAGAAGATCTAAGATTCGTCATAGTAAGAAGCACAAAAAAAGGAGGAGGGGTAGAGGAACGCGCGAGTTCAGCAAGAGACTACGCGGCCATGTGCCGTATTGAGCACGTGCCATTTCTCATACTTCTCCGGTAACGTATCGCTGTCTGAAAACTCAACGCAATTTGGAAAGCTAGCTCGATCCCGTTGATTGTGGTGTGAACGGCCAGCCAGGAACCCGAAGAGGGGCAAACATCCCACTTCGGGCTAACAGAGTCCTGTTATAAAATTGCCAATCAAACTGTCGCTGCGTGCCACGGGAGCGACCCGGTTCGTCCAGGGCTGGGTCAAGACCACCCCTGCTCTAACGATGGGAGGCTGCACTCGCGAAACTACGCCTTCGGCAGGTGCCCCTTTCCTGCTTCTAGGCCTGGAACCGTGCGCAAGCCGTGCAGTGGTTGGTTCCCTCGAGAACGCATCCATTCGTCGTGCGCTTGCCTACGTTTGCCGGTAATGCCGGGCCGACTCGTGCGGGGTGCCTTCCCACGAGTCTTCTTGCTCTATAACGCTTTGGTGGAAGCGGAGCTGTTCGAGGAGTTCCAGCCGGTCCGGGTTTTCGTCGTCGTACTCGCTGAATTGAGACTCCAAACTGAGGGCCCGCCGAGGCGTCGACCGAGGCACGGGAGTGGTCGGTTGCGGGTGGTCATAGCCGTGGTCGGTGTGGTCGCGGTTGGGGTTCGGGTCGTGGGTGTACGGGTCCGGAAACTCGGTCGTCGGGAACGGGGCCGTGCTGCTGTTGTCGGCGAGGTGCTCCCGCAGGTGCTGCGCAACCAGCTCGTGGCGGTGCTGCTCCCGCTGCAGCTCGTCGGCGAACGGGTCGGGCGTGGCGTGGGGGAACCGAGGCGAGCCCGGTGACGGGGGGAACGCGTGCGACGCAGGGTGGGGCAGGTGGTGCAACGGGTTCAGCGGCGAGCGGTCATCTCGTTGGTAGTCCTGCGCCGCGGACGGAGGCGTTTCGAGCTGTCGTTGCATACTCCGCGGGAGCGAACCTGTATGCACGGAGCTCGATCGAGTGGGATACGAGCCGTGTTTGTTGACACGCGGCTGGAACGTGCACTCGCGGAACTCGAGCTCCTGCTGGTGGTGCCTCCCCCACCGGCGCTTGTTCTCCAAGCGCTGCTTCCAGGCCTTGTTCCTCTCGTGCAGGTCGGCGCCCCCCGCGCTGCAGGACACGTCGTCGCTGCCGTCCCGCCTCGAGTTGCCTTCCGACGCGTTCCAACTGCGGCACCGCAGCATCTCCTGTTCCTCCTGCGCCCTCCGCAGCCTCTCGAGCCTGTTCTCTTTCTCCTGCTCCTTGTAGTACAAGTTCCCGACGCGCTGTTCCCAGGTGAGGCGGTCGCCGTTGTTCTGGCGGTCGATCTCGCGCGTGTTGGCACCGATGTACGGCTTGAACGCGTGCTGCGACGGGTGCTTTTCCATGAGCTCTTGGAGGGTGAACGCGTTCTCGACGCCGATGGGGTCTCGGTAGGAGTGGGGGTGCGACGCCTCGTTGAGGTACTGCGAGTAGCTGTTGATGTGCTGCTTCCCGGAACGGGACTCGGACTCGACCCGGGCGACGAGCATCGCCTGCTCGTCGCAGCGCTGCCGGTGCTCCGCGCCTTGGCGGAGCAACCGGTCTTCAACCCGCTCGTGCCGCGGCAGGTCGCCCCCTGCGAGGAGATGGCTCCGCTTCGAGATACTCGGAGCGAAGGTGCAGGCTTCTTCCCCGTGCGACGACTCAGGGGCGGCGACCGCTGGTCTCGCCTCGGGGCCGGTCGCCTCCTCCCTGACCCTGTCCTTCCGCATCGCGTACAGCCTCTCGTGCGCGGGCAGCGCGTGCCTCGCCGTCGCGGCGAGGGCCGAAATGTGCGGCGTGGCCTCCTCCCGGACCTTCTGCCGCTCGTACTCGATCATGTTGTCGCGCTGCTTCCTCTGCATGAAGCCGTAGTCCAGCAGCCGCTCCTCGACCCTCCGGCCGCCGTTCCGGCGCTCTGCCATCTGCACCGAGCGCTGGTTGATGGCCGGCGAGGTTCTCAGGCCCAGGGCCTCCTTCTTCTTCTCGTCGCTGCGCAGCTCTTCGAGCTTCCGGCGCCGCTCGTCGTTCCAGCGCAGGCGCAGGTCCGCCGACCTCTCGAGCTGGGCGCTCGCCTTGTTGATCTTCGGAGACCCAGTGCACTCTGTCTGCTCGTCGACCAGGAACCGCGCCACCTTCGCCTGAGAGTGGCTGCGCTGCCCGCCTTGGTACAGGCGCTCGAACACGGGGCCCTCGCTCCGGGACCTCGCGCACCCCGTGTTTATCTTCGGCTTGAAGAAGCCGGAGACCTCCTCTTCGCCGGCGCGCTTGCGCGTCGCGTGCCGGACGGAGCTCGCCTTCAGCGAGTCCGACAGCATCTTCTCCGGATCCCTTTTGATCCGGTGCGCCTTCTGCGTGATCACCGGCTGGAACATCCTCGCCCGGCCTGACCGTTGGTAGCTCTGCTCGCCCCCTCTGGGCGTCGACGGCCCAGCTTCGAGCTCCGCGTCCGCGGTGTGCGGCTGTCGGTGTGTGTCGTGGGCTTTCCCTCGGGACGACCAAGACCCGGGCTGTATCCTGAGGGCGGCCGTGGCGCTAGAAGAGGTGCTGGCTTCGCTCTTCATCTCGGGGTGGTGGTCCGCCCGCGGGTACCCCTCCTTCGCGCCGTACCGCCGCTGCACCGTGGGCACCGACGTGACGCTGCTGCTCCGGCTGCGCAACCCGCGGCTTGAGCTCTCGGATTCGGCCATTGCCACGCCCCCAAGCCCCCCTCCCCCCCGGCAAACACGCCCAGTACCCCCGCCCCAGCTTTCTGCGTTCGAGCTGTTTTTCGAATTGAATAGACGCAGCAAACTGCCGTATTTGCACCCAACCATTCTGCGGGTCATCCTCACGAAGGTTCAGTTTCTGAGTCAAAAAGCGTGTATCCTCAGGGCTTGCTGGCACATTTGTGGCATGGATACCTAACATGCTGTTAGTACGGTGGGTGGATACTCCCATCTCCCGATCTGGATGCTGCGCGCCTCATAAAGGGTGCAGTGACTTTGATCATTACTTGACGCGTCATCGCATATCGAACACGCAGGCTCTGTACTTTGCTTGTGTGAGTGTTGTGGCTCGTGTTCGTCAGTGTGCTGCTGACTTTCGATGGCAAAGCTTCAGGTGCGTCGTCTAGCGCATTCACGGCATGCATGCCCAAAGGGGAAAAATCGATAGTATCGTACGGGGGGTAGCGAGAAGAAGAGGTACAGTCGAGAGGCTATGTACACAGCGACCGAACCGCTGGGTGCGCAAGAGGGGGGTGGCCTGCAAATTACGAGCCGTTCAGACTCAGGCGTGGTCACGAAGAAAATCTATCTAATTGAAATGCTGAGACCGACGCGGCCATAACAACAAAAGAAAAGCGAATCAGGACACTGCTGACTGCGGCGGCGCTGCGCGTAGAGCGCGTGCCAGGCTCGATGTCGCCACTCAACCAAAAGCCAGTCATCCTGAACGCAACATAATACTAAGACAGCTAGAAGTCGGTCAGAGCAAGGACCGGTGCAAGTCGCACATGGGGTGAACGGAGACTCGATCCAGTCTCGTTCGCTGTCGTGACTACATAATACTGCGCACACGAAGCTGCAATTGCACCGGTCCTTGCTCTGACCGACTTCTAGCTACTCGCAAACGGGGTGAAACGGAGACACGACTCCAGTCTTGATCGCTGTTGTGACTACCGGGACATAATACCTCGTATATGAAGCTGCTAGCTAGAAGTCGGTCAGAGCAAGGACCGGTGCAATGCAGCTTCGTGTGCGGGGTATTATGTCGTCACAACAGCGAACGAGACTGGATTGAGTCTCCGTTTCATCCCACGTGCGAAGGTAGCGAGAAGTCGGTCAGAGTAAGGACCGGTACAGCGCAGCTTCGTGCACAAGGCGGTACTCCATGTCATCGCTGCAGGAAGTCACTGCCTCGGAAGGCGCCGCGAACGAGGCTGGAAGTGAGCCCTCCCGCTCGCAGCGCGGCGTGGAAGAAAGTCGAGATCCCGGAGGTGGGCGGCTGTTGCGAAAAGTCCAATACTGACCGGCGACCGCAGGCGACCCGTCGACCGACGCGACATCGCACAGCGATTGCTCGAAAACATGGCGACCGAGCTTCTCAGACACGCCAGAGCCACACGGCACCGTGTTACCGAGTTGACTCCTCGCACGTTGGTAGCTGCTGTGGTAGACTTCTCCACGCTCGCTGGCCGATGAAGAATAAACACGCCTTGAATCGGGCCCTGCCTCGTAGGGGTATCTTCTCCACGTTTCTCTTGCGTGCCTGCCATCCCGAGTGTGGCTGAGAGCTAAGCCCACGGGCCGGTCGGCGGCGGCTTCTCTCTCCGTCTGTTGACGTTGACGCTCGTCGCGGTCGCTTCTGTAATGCAGATCGCTGGCATCGTCCTGGGCTCGCAACAGCAGTCGCACGCGGTGGTCCAAGTCGGTGATCGACAGCCCGGCCCCCGCTATCGAAACACTCGTGGTGTTGTCCCCATCGAGCGCCCCTTCCCACCCCGCCGACGACAGACCGCCGTATTCCCCGCGAGAGCACGACGTCTCGCCCCCGGACGACGACCGCGCGCCGCGCCCCGCGTCTCCACCCCTACTGCTCCGGCCGCCGGCTCCGCCGCGGGCCGCAGGCTGACACCCTGCCGAGAAAGTCCCGCCCGCCGCCCGCAGGCTTACTTCCGGTTCGGCGGTGCTGCGGGTCGAGCCAGCACCGTCGGAAGAAGCCGCCGCGTCGTTTTTTCCACTCCCCCACGCCGCCGCGGGCGGCGGCGCCTGGGATGCCCCGGGGCCGTGCGCCCTTAGGCGTGGCAAGGTGCGGTCTTCTCCGCCCGCCGCCCGCAGGCTCGCGTCCGGCTCGGCGGCGCCGCGGGTCGACCCGTCGGAAGAAGCCGCCACGTCGTTTTTCCCGCTCCCCCACGGGGATCCCCCGGGGCCCGCCGTGTGTGCGTCGGCGCCGTGCGCCTTCGGGTGTTGCGGTGCCCCGCTGCGGGCGGCCGTGTCTCCGCCGGTTTCGAGTCGGTCCGCTGGCCTCGCTTCGGGGGCCGCGCGCTCCGCGGAGGCGCGGCCGCCGTCGCCGGCCTCCGCGAGCAGGCTGGCCGCCGCGGGCGCCGGGCCGAACAGCGAGATGCCGGCGGGGCGCGCGTACGGCTGGGGCTGGGGCGGCGGTCGGAGCGGCGCTTCGGTGGTGCCGTGGCGGTGCTCCCGGAAGACGTCGTCGGCGTCGCGGCCTTCGCCGTTCGGCTCCCGCTGGACGTGGAGCCCCGGCTGGCGCGGGGCTGCGTGTTTTCCACACCCGTCGTCGGCAGGGAACCGATCCGGGTCGACGTGGTGGTACGGCTGCCTGGTCGGCGGGGGGAGCCCGAGCGGCGCTCCGGACCCGCGGTACTCCCGGGAAGCGCTGTCGTCGTCTGTGTCCAGGCCTCCGCTGTTCGCCGCCCATCGGACTCCGGCGTCCGGCTGGCGCTGCGCTGTGCGTCTTCCACGCCCGTCGTCGGCGGGAGGGGGGACCCGATCCGGGTGGACTTCGCGCCCGTTCGGCGCGCCGGAGACCGACCGAAACCCGCTGTGTTCGGGGTGTCTCCCGTCGGCCGCCTCTCGATCACCCTGCCAACCAGCCCGGCCCCGGCTGTGCACGGTTTCGCGGCTGAACCCGCCCCCCGCCTGTCTTCCTCCGACGATCCCCTCGCCTTCCCTCTCCTCCTCTTCCTCCTCCTCCTCGATCGACGGGCGCTGGCGGCCGCGGTACGCGCGCAGCACGTCCTCGTAGGCGTCGCTGATTTCGTGCGATGAATCGGGCCCCGCGCCCCACTCCCGCGCCGAAAGCGAGAGCTGGTACGGGGGCCTCCGGGCACGGGGGTCCGGCAGCGATTCTGAGGCTGCCCGTCGTATCCTACTGCGCCGGCCTCCGCGCGGGGCGCCGCAGGAGGGTGCGCGGCGGCGGTGCCGTGGCGGCATCGACTCAGCCTGGCCGTCCCACCATGCTTGGCTGGGGTCGGTTGTGGTGTCCGCGGAGCTCTGCCGGCTCCACCACGCTTGATCTTCGCAGGGAGGCTCGTGGGATCGTGCGTTGTCGAACATTCGGCGGTGTTCTGTCTGGCCGTCCCCCCATGCTTGCCTGAGGTCGGTTGTGGTGTCTGCGAAGCTCTGCCGGCCCCGCCACGCTTGATCTTCGCCGGGAGGCTCGCGGGATCGTGCGTTGTCGAACATTCGGCGGTGCTCTGTCTGGCCGTCCCCCCATGCTTGCCTGGGGTTGGTTGTGGTGTCTGCGAAGCTCTGCCGGCTCCACCACGCTTGATCTTCGCCGGGAGGCTCGCGGAGTCGTGTGTTGTCGAACATTGATGACGAGTGTTCCGCTTGGCCGCGACGGCACTCTTGGGTCCCTTGGTAAAGCACCCACAACCGCTGCTCGCACCCGTGCGAGCCGTTGAATTCGCCGTCGGCCCGGAACCGGCGCGGCGGCGCGCCCCCGCTCGAAGCATCCCCCCCTGGCGGCAAGTCGTGCCGGTCGAAGGCCGGCGGCCTCCCGCACCCCTCAGCAGCGGCCGCAGCGCGCTCTCGGCCGCGCAGCCGCCCCACCGCCGCGCCACCTGCGCCCCGCCGGCGCCGCGGCGGGAGGGGGCACGACGGGTGCCGACGGCCGCGGAGACGCGCGGGCACGTCCGCGACAGGTCCCGGCTCGAAGTTCGGCGTGCGCCGCTGGGCGGGCGCGGAACGGACTCTGAGCGCCTTCGGCGGCGGCGCCGCCGCCGCCGCCGCCGCGCGCGGCGGCGTGTACACGTCGGCCAGCGTGCGGGGCGGCGCCGCTTCGCGCCGGGAGCACTGCGGGAGGGTCCGCATGAGTTGGTCGGACACGTCGAGGGGGTTGCGCCGCAGCTCCTTCGCGAGGCACGGGATCAGCCTGCCGCGGAAGGTTGCGAAGTCGACGGTGCGGCTGCGCAAGCCGGACCTGCTCTTGCTGAAGGCGACGTCGACCGCAACCAGGCGGGTGAAGTCCGTTTTAAAGAGTCCCGACCGAAGGCGCTGCCTGGGCGCGATGCCCGCCTCTCTGCACCACTTCGCGAACTTCGCCCCGCAGAGCTCCCAGGGCGAGGTCTCCTTCGTGCGGCCGGTTTCGCCGAACAGACAGTACGCTTTGAACGCCTTCTCGAGCTGCCCTTCCCGGTCCTTGTAGCCCAGTCCGCGCTCCTGCGTCAGGCGCCCGATGGCGCGGCACATCGCGCCGTCCGCGACTGCATACTCGCTCATCCGGTGCCCGCCTTCCGCTGAACCCGGGTCTTCCATGTGTCGGGTGCTTACCTCACTCATTCACCGGAGCTTTTCGGCATTTGCTGAGGCTTTCCTGTTCCCCCTCGATGGTTTGCCCTGATAATAAGAGGATGCTTTGAAGAATAGAAAATGTTTTGCTTGGTTGCGTGTGGGGGGCGAAGGTGAGAGTGTTTGCTAGTTTCGTGCATTCGTCGTCGGCTTCTGGTGAGGCCCGCAGAGCTCCCAAGGCGAGGTTTTCTTCGTGCGGCCGGTTTCGCCGAACGAACAGTACAGTTTGAACGCCTTCTCGAGCTGCCCTTCCCGGTCCTTGTAGCCCAGTCCGCGCTCCTGTGTCAAGCGCCCGATGGCGCGGCGCATCGCGCCGTCCGCGACTGCATACTCGCTCATCCGGTACCCGCCTTCCGCTGAACCCGGATCTTCCATGTGTCGGGTGCTTGCCTCACTCATTCGCCGGAGCTTTTCGGCATTTGCTGAGGCCTTCCTGTTCCCCCTCCCCTGCCCTGATAAGAAGACGTTGAAGAACAGAAGATGCTTTACTTGGTTGCGTGTGGGGACGAAGGTGAGAGTGTTTGTTAGATTCGTGCATTCGTCGTCGGCTTCTGGTGAGGCCCGCAGAGCTCCAAGGCGAGGCTTACTTCGTGCGGCCGGTTTCGCCGAAGCACGCTTTGAACGCCTTCTCGTATCAGTCTGCCGCGGAAGGTTGCGAAGTCAAGTGCAGTGTGGCAGGCAGCCACTGGTGCTGCCACCAGCCACCAGTGGCTGAGCCACCAGTGGCTCCCAGTGGCTGGAAAATAAAATTCAGATTTTATTTGTTTGTACGTGCCGGGGGAGGATTAGCCTGTTAGTGAGTGATAGTGAGTGAATATGATCGGTAGGCTAAACTTCTCCCAAACACGCTGCCAGCGTTCTCTTTCGTGTTTACAATTAATTGTTATTACGAAAAACCTCAAAAAAACGAACAAAAAGTGTTGAAACCGTAGTTTGGGCACCGATCTCGGGTTTTTGAGCAGAAACTTCTTGAGTTGACCCCCCCCCCAGGTTGGGCCCAGCTCCCCCACGGAGTCTGGTTACGCCTGTGGGCCTGATTCTGGCTCCTGGAAGCCGGTCCACAGTTCCAGACCTTGACGAGTTTTTGCTCGAGATCAGCTCCGATGAAAAGATCTGCGAAAAATGGACTCAAGGACGAAATAATTTGAACGTGGCAGTGTTCGGGACGTGGGCACACGTGGAAATGGAAATCGTGCAAACGGAAATAAAATTCGAAAATTTCACCAGAGTCAATTCCCGCAGGTAGGGGTTTTCTCTGGGTTTTCTCCAGAGTCAATGCCCGCAGGACCGGTTATTCACCTTTTACATCTGACGAGGGAGCATAATTGCGCCGGTAGTTTCGACCTTTTTGGCTTGGGTCAATGGTGCAGAGTTTTGGTTCGCTTTTCCTTGGGTTTGTGATCACGGATGGACTTCAGATAGCCTGGTGCTCTGCATCTTGTACAGCCCACACTATTGGCCCCCGGGCCTATCTTTCACGGATCTCTTCATAGGAGCTGAAAGCGAGCGAAAGCGATCGTTGATTGAATGAGCATTCGGCGTTTCGCAGTACTGGTCTACCGACTGAGTTGCACGAGGCTCGTTGATTGCTGCCTGAGACCGGGCTCATCAGGCGGCACAGGTTTTGCACAGGTTTTCGGCAGGCGGGTTGATTGAGTATCACGGCAGGCATGTGCTGTGCCACGTATCGTTTTGGGTTTGATGCGTTGTGTTGCGTACATCTCTCGGCACGAACTCAAAAGCAGCCGCAGGCAAGCGCGACGATTTAAAACGAAGGAAGATGGATCTGATATGACACTCGCGGAAGAAGCGTTGCGTCCGTGTCGCAAAAGGATAGACAATGCTTTCGACGCAATAGGATCCGCGGTACAGTCAGTTTTTGCCCGACAAGAACCTAAAGCGTGGGAAGAAGGGGAGAGCTGTGATAGTTAGGAAGGCCGGACGTCATGCACCGCGACGCGGGCGTCAGTCATGATATCGCGACGCTTACCACTCGACACCGCTAGTGTAAGCCAGAGGTGCCCAACCGAGTCGGCGTATTAGTCATAATGGAAGCCAGCTGGGCATGACAGGTCTTTCTCGTCTTTCCAATAGACACTGGTAGACAGAGGCTTTGGAAATCCCAGGGTCTAGTTTAAGGGGAGGCTGTCCAATTCCTCCCAGGAACACGGTGTCCTTGTCACTTGTCGTGACCGCTTGTCCGATGGCATGTGCTTCTTAGGGAGCTCAACAAACTGCGCTTATCGTAAATGCGCGGCGCATTAGTATGCGATGCAACGTGCGATCGCAGAAGCACGGCACAACACGCGCGCATGCAGAAGCCCGTCTAGCAAAACAACACGCATCGGAGAATCACCCGTCGCAACATGGGGGGTGCGTATTGTTGAGCTTCCTGTGGTCACGATGGCAGTGGCCGGCCGGTTCACTGGTACCATGAGCTTCCTGGGTGACTCTCGAGATTCTTCACGGAAAGTCACCTCAGCAGGCAAGCGCTTGATCTCAGGGTAAGGAGTTCCCGCGGACTCTACTGTGCTACTGTGATGGCCTTCGTGAGCCGAGCCCACCTGGGGGCAAATAATGAAAGCTGGAGACTCCGCGATACCGGTGGTTGGATAATGCTAGCATCAAGTCTTTCGAATTCGCGTTTACGCAAAAACTCCTATTGGAATGAGGGGATGGCAAAACGTGCTTGGAATGTAACTTAAGGGCGCGGCGCACAGTATGCGATGCAACGTGCGATCGCAGAAGCACGGCACAAAAACGCGCGCATGCAGAAGCCCGTCTCAGCAAAAAACACGCATCGGAGAATCACGCGTCGCAACATGGGGTGCGATGGCGGTGACCGGATGTCATGAGCCGAAGGATCACCGGTTCACTTGCCAACTAAGGTGGCAAGGTCGCCATGAGATTCTTCCTGGGTGACTCTCGAGATTCTTCACGGAAAGTCGCCTGATGGAAAAACGTGCTTGCGGAATGCAAGGCTTGACGTATCGTGCCTGCACTGTTTTTCGGCCCGTTAAGCCACGGACACACTCGGCGGACCAACATCAGCGCGGAACCTGAGACAGGACAGCGATGCAGGTCTGCCTGAGGGGGGGAAGGGGAGAGAGGGGCAAAAAGAGAGAGGACCCCTCTCTTTTCACCAACGAATTGCGGACTTTGGAGCTCCAGAGACTGGCGTCGGGAGTAGCAGGCTTTGCGCCTCCATGCGGGGCTGCCCTCTCTCCGGTGGTGTTGATTGTAGGATAGACGACTGTCAGAGAAACAACAAGAGACGCACGAGAGGGGCGCTTCCGATCAATGCATGAGCATCGCGTACCAAGTTCACTCGGGAACCAGCGGCGAAGAAACTCGGCCGTGACGCGGGAACGAACTGTAAAAACGGGGTTTTGCCTGGAGGCTTTTCGTGTAACCGCAATTGATTGGAATAATGTTGAACTGGACTAAAGCTGGAACGGGTAAATGACAGACCGGGTAAAATCTGGGACACCCGGGGGGTCTCCCAGGTAGTCTCCTGGGTGACTGCACCCCAGTGGTGGTCCTGCAGCCTCATATGACAGCGGCATTTAGGGGTCGAGCTGAGTATTAAGCACCCCAAGGCGTGGGCAAGCACCAGGGTCGCGATGTTCTGCAAAGTACGCAAAGTCGCAAACCCTTGTTGTTGAACGCTTACGCCCGCCACAAAACCCAGATTTACCTGTGTTTCGTGTGGGCTACAGCACATTTATCTCCTTTGATCTATCGCAACTGGCAGTCTCCTCAAGCATTTCCTACAAAGCAGGTGCTTATACAAAAAATGCCGAGCCGGGTAAAACCTGGGACACCCAGCCCCATTTTCGGGGGTGTCCCAGGTTTTACCCGATTCAACATTAATCCAATTACGGTATTCTGCATATGCATGTTAGAACAGAGGCACCAAGATAAGCGAGAGGCAGAAGCCTGTGAAGTACATCGCACCAACAATGGGAGATCATCGCACGTGAGAGCCTGGTACTGTCAACACACTCAAGAGACATCTCTTCTGGAACGAAAGGGTACCAACGACGGAACATTACATCAAAAACACATTACATGCAGCTGTGCTCCGTTAACCTTACATCAAAAACACCTTACATGCAGCTGTGCTCCGTTAACCTTACATCAAAAACCCCAAGCTGAACACATCGTCGCCCGAACATGTGGTTTCGTGCACATCCGACCCGAAGTTGGCGACGCAATGGTCTGCTAAAGTAGTAGCAGCGGAGACTACTCGGTAGAATACTCGGTAGACTACTCGGTAGACTACTCGGTAGACTACTCGGTAGACTACTCGGTAGACTACTCGGTAGACTACTCGGTAGAATACTCGGTAGACTACTCGGTAGACTACTCGGTAGACTACTCGGTAGAATACTCGGTAGACTACTCGGTAGACTACTCGGTAGACTACTCGGTAGACTACTCGGTAGAATACTCGGTAGAATACTCGGTAGACTACTCGGTAGACTACTCGGTAGACTACTCGGTAGACTACTCGGTAGACTACTCGGTAGACTACTCGGTAGACTACTCGGTAGACTACTCGGTCCTCACCGTGTCGGCGTCTACAACGGAAACCTCCACGTCCGGCTGCTTGGATTGCTCGTCGTCGTTGTCCGGCGCGTTCACTGTAGAGCCGGTTGCGCATTTTCTGCAGAGATTGAGCGAGTGAGTCGAATACACAAGAACGGCCAGAACGGCGACGACGACGCCGCACACGCGCATCGCGGTGACCGACGTCTCTTTGAAGCTGAGCCAAGCGAACGTGTCGAAGAAGAACGCTGTCGTCATTTGCGAACTGACTTGGAGGCAGAAGTACCACATAGCTCCGATCACAGGCACCGACATCGTCGCCGCCGTCACGAAGTACATACCCAGCAAGCCGCCCGTGAAAGCCCACCAATCCGTGGAGTGTCCGATGCTGGTTCTCTCGTAGGCCAGGTTCGCCACAACGCAGACCACGAAGGCTGTGGACAGCCCTGTTCCGAAGCTTATGACCGCGGCCCTGTACGGCGTCCCCGCGGTGGCCGCCATCGTCTTGTTCAGCAACGTCTGCATCGGCAGAAAGAACCCGGTGAGCAGCACCAGCACTGCATACACGCCACGTTCCCAGCCTTCCAGGTCGTTGTTTGACACTGAATCGTAATCCTGTGTGAGGCAAACGTGCTAACTTTATGTTTTGTATAAGCACCTGCTTTGTAGGGAATACTTGAGGAGGCTGCCAGCTCAAAAGGAGGTAAAGTGCTGCAGCCCACACGAAACACAGGTGAATCTGGGTTTAGTGGCGGGCATTAGCGTTCAACAAAAAAGACCCAATTTGTAGTTGTATTGTTTCTCCCCCTCTAGCCTCCTTCGAAGTAAGCACAAGGCAGCCCCTCGAGTATTTTCGTACTCTCCTGATGCCTCATTGAAACAGAGGCAGCGAGGTCTAATAACGCCAGTCCCGATTCGCATTAAGGTCTCTAAAGGCAAGTACCTTCAGAAAAGCTGACTTACGTCAAAACCTCTCGAGGCCTGTCTCTTCAGAAAGGTTGACTCGCATCAAGGACTCTGGTGAGTAAGTGAATCTGCAGCGGGTAACAACTTTGTGCTTGTACTGATAAACGGAGCAACGACGATCAGCATCAACCGACCAGAGGTGCTGAAATTGTCACGACCAAAATTGTTCTTCGCGTGTACAGAGTATGAGCCTCTCTGGTGTCCTGTGACAAATGTTCCCTTTTCAGTACAACAGTACAATTGAGAAGAAGGTTGAAGAATGGTTAAAGATAGAGCGTGGCGTCACCGGAGGGGTAATCTCAGGGCCGCCCACGTGATGAATGCCGTTAAGCACTGGGAACTTTTTAAGTACATGGACCACATGGATCAGCATGCACTTAGCCGCTGCTCAACGGCTGCCGGCTTATCCCGTGACACCTTTTACGTGTAGTTGGTTTCTATGAATAAACTACTTTGTAGAAAGAGTAGCATCGGCACTCTTTCTGAAGAAAGGGGGGCGAGAGGGGTGCTCATTGATAATCGAGGACGAGACGGCGGACCTGAAGCAGCAGCAGCCCGGCGAAGAGAAGAACCACGCCGACAATTTTCTGCTGGTTGATACCCTGCTTCTTGAGGCCGAGGAACCCTGTCGCGTCGAAGACAGTCGACGTGATGAGGGTGCCGGTGACCAGGAGCACGAAGTAAAGAGTGGCCCCAAGTTTCTTCCCGAGCAGGATGCTGGACGCTATGTAGACGACGCCGCATGGCCCTCCTAGAAAGCTATACCACGGTGCCTTGCTCAGGGACCAATCATCAAATCGTGGTCGGTGGGCGATGGCCAGGATGGTGATCCCTGTGAATCCCACGAGGAAGTTGGTGAACGTGGAGTGCAGCCCTTCCACGCCGCCTTCGAAAAACGTGTCGGACAGGGTCGAGTTGATGCCGGTCTGCACCACCACCACGACGCCCGCGACCACCGCCATGACGCACGACCGCACGATGGCGAGCCGGGAGTAGACGACTTCCCCGTGCCCTCGGTCCCCGGCCTCTTCTCCTGCCCCTGCGCTCTGCCCGTCCTCCGCGCCAGCGCCTTTCGGCGCGTCTTCGTCGCTGTGGCCATCCGGCGCGGCGTTTGTCATCACCCCGTTCCCGACCTGCCCTCTTCGGTCTAAACTAACGGTGTTGCTGTGTGCATCATCATCATCATCGTTGTCACCGAACACCCAAGCCGGTCCGTTGTATTGATCGATTTCATCCAGATTCGCGTCGCTGATACTATCTACAAAATACAAAATGAAATCGGGACCGTTCTGAGCTTGGGCTTCGCGTGGTCAGAAAAGCAAACACCGCAACGGAGCAAGCGCCCGGCTTTAGGCTCGGTCAGGACTGATCCCTCATACCGAAGTGATCATGGGTTGCCTTGTGAGCGTGCGCGGGGCTGAACTCGGGCTGCATAGTGGGTTTGCCGAACTGCCGTAGCATCGATCAGTGAGTAAACGCATCCAGGAAAGCGAATCGACGCCTTCCATGAGTGCGTATCGCGAGGACGGTCTCCGGTTCGAAGGAAGTGGGTGAGGAAGAAGTGGGGTGAAAACTTGTCGAGCTGAGGAGAAGGGGAGAAGGAATGCGGGCAAGAATCCAGCTCTCATCCATGCAACAACAATTCCTATTCCGTTCGAAGCAAGCGTGGGACACCATTCGCTTTTCTTTCCAAACCCACACCTGAGGTTCCACTAAGCCCACTTGCTCAGCGCATTGCTCAAGTTCAAGGGACGAAGGGAACCCCGGCATGACAGATGAAACCCAGGACGAAGCTGGGAATCAGTTAATTATATGTGCAATCGTCTGCAAGAATAGCTGAGAGCTCTTGAGACTGTTCCTCACGGAAGGACGGCCGGTTTCTGCATCAGGCAACGTCTCGAGCGGCGCAAAGAATCAAGAGGTGCAGTCAACTATTTTTTGCAGTGTTCGCATACTTTCAAATATATCAAATATACTCGAGGGGCCACCCGGTGTTATTTCGACGAAGGCTCCAGAGGGATGCACTGCCGACGGATATTTTGTTGAACGCTTACGCCGGGCACTGAACCCAGATTTACCTGGGCTCGTGTGGGCTGCAGCACCATGTCCTCCTTTTGAGATTCGGGGCTCTTGTTGTCACAACTGGCGGCCTCCATCGAGTATTTCCTACAAACGCAGGTGCTTATTCAAAAAAGGAATAGATTAGGTTTGTAAGAGGTAACCCATAGGTAGGGGAGTCCCGGCCGTTTTGTATCATGATGGTATGGAGCTAGCTGCGTGCGCTAGAGCCGGGCAAGAAGGTGCTTGAAGTGCTCAACGCCTGTCCCATACTTGCCCCATGGTTCGGTTCTTTAAGCCCCCCATAAGGCGGACCATCAGCAGCGAAACCAGAGTGCGGGGCCAGGTATTCAGCGGGAAGGAATCGAGCTTTGCGAGGAACGCCAAAAGCGTCGTAGCGCAAAGAACTGCATAGTTTTGGAAACACGTGCATCGCTGGCCTGTGACAGGCAAGCGAGCAGCTTCCAGTCAATCTTTACAAACTGCGCGACTTTTGCGGTGAGAGTCGTCTTGCAAAGGCGCGCCGCTGGGACGCCAGATTAGCATCCAACCCCACGGGTAACAGGACACAGAAAGACTTCTGAAGAAACACCGGGCCATACTCATCAGCCGACGACAGGTTCACCGGATGCCCCGCCCGGTGCGGGGATTCAGCAGGAAGGAATCGAGCTTCGCGAGGAACGCCAAAAGCGTCGTAGCGCAAAGACCTGCGTAATTTTGGAACCCGTGGCAAACACGTGCATCGCTGGCCTGTAACAGGCAAGCAAGCAACTTCCAGTCAATCCTGAAAAACTGCGCGATTTTTGCGGTGAGAGTCGTTTTGCAAAGGCACACCGCTGGTGCGGGGCCAGGTATTTTTCAGCAGGAAGGAATCGAGCTTCGCGGGGAACGCCAAAAGCGTCGTAGCGCAACTTAACAACTGCTTCGCTGGCCTGTGACAGGCAAAGAAGCAACTTCCAGTCAATCCTTAGAAACTGCGCAACTTTTGCGGTGAAAGTCGTATTGCAGAGGAGCGCCGCTGGGACGAAGACACGCGGCTAGATGTCGCTGGGTTCACTTCGTTCGCGGGGTACCGGGCGCGGTCAAGCTTCGGGACACCAACTAACACATCATACTCTGCCTAACAGCGGCAGCAGCGCCTCCACCGAAGCAAACGAAGCGCGCCAATGTGGTACTGGTGCTTCCGAAAGCAGCTGAGGACGAGGAGCGAACCCCAATCTCGAGAATGAAGACGAAGAAGCGACGATTAACCTCGGCACGCGGCGATGCGGAATATCGCCACAGATTCTTTGCATTCTAACCCAAACATACTCTGCCTAACAGCATCTTTCAGCCCAATCCCCCTCCTTCCGGCATCGTCTCGTATGTATTTTATTGTAAGGGAGTACTTAACTCCATCAAACCACCGTTGGCATTCGGGACTCCCCCCATAGATGTTCTTTGGGTGTAGCTGTCACACTCCGGGGAGTGTCTCCAACTTATTTGCGGGTGAAAAATGAGAGGAATACGCTGGGGAGATTAAAAACACTCTACAGTCGCGCGATGGCAGTTGACCCGATTGCGCTGCAGTCAACAGCTGGCGGAAGGGTGAGAGAGAATGGACGAAACAAAGAAGGTTCTTCTGCTCATTGGCCGCTTTCTAGCGTTTTTTTCGAGCGTTCTTCTTAAACATCTGGGGGAGGGGGGTGTTTCACTCTATAATATGCAAGGCACCGATCTTACGAGACGCGAAGATCGGTGTTCCTTGTGTGTATCGTGCTCTTGGTTCACTGTTCTTTTCTTGTTCTGACCCGAGCAGCCTCGAGTGCCCTTTGCAAAAGCGTCAGCTTTGCACGAAGTGCCAGTCGAAGCTCAAGTCGATCATCGTCTTCTTGCTGCTTCTTTCAGTCGATTCTTAGGCGTCCTCCCAATACTGAGCCAACAGGGGGAGGGAAAGCCTCTGTGAGAACGATCTCCGTGAGTCCATTGCCGGGGGGCGGCGAGGCTTCAGATTGTCGCCTCGGCAGACTTCCCCAGCATTGATGTCTTGCACCAGGTCTTCCTCGAACGAGAAGACGGGAAGCGAGACGAGAACGCGACTCAGGAATTTCCTTTTTTATGCTTCCGACGATCCATCATGGGCGTACAGGTTGGTAATGTATTTCATTCATTTTTTTTTTTCGCTCGTTTGAATTTGAGTCGTTTCCAGGGATTATTCTAATTCCCGAAATTCGGGAAAATCATGGTTAAAAAGTCTATAGCATGGCCGGAAAGATTTTGTTTTTCCACGTTGAGCGAGGTTTTTTCGATGACCTGCAATCCCGGTATGCGACCTTCGTGGGAGTGTTGCTGCTTCGCCACTTTGTTGTAGACTCCACCTTTTCAACCAGAAACTCCCGTGGTTAAAAAACCTTTTTTAACCGGCCTGTTTTGAGAACACTTTTGTTTTTGGTGAAGAAATCATTTTTTAACCATGCAGGATAATCCCTGCTCGTTTCCAGCCTCTCGGACCAGGGAACTACTTATATTCATATTTTTTTAGTTCAGAGGCTCCTGGGGTTTGCGGATCTTGACCGATCTTAGGGTGTTTTTTGGGGTGCGGTTGGGTCGTTATCGCTGTTGTTCGGTGGCTCGGGGCGCAGCTGACACACCTCCGTAACCGCGGCTTTTATCACATGGGGACGCCTTCCAGCACCCTGCGCGCCTGCGCGCAGCGGTTCTGTCGGCCAGAGGCTTTTACCCTGGGAGACCTATTGCGGTTAACGGTACGGCCCGATGCAAGAGAATGCGATCTCCCCTGTTTTTTCCTTGCACATCCGCAAGACACCCCTACTAAATGTAAACACCACCTATCTCTTCTCTCGCAAACGTTGGTTTTGCCTCGGGCACTGGTTTGCAGATTTAGGGTCTAAATCTGCAACGTGGAGAATCCCCTGGAAAGTCTAATTTTCCTCCGCAGAACCGGTACAGAGGTAGTCTTGCCGTCGTTGCCCCATGGGGAGCAGCAAAGGCATTTGATCCTCCTTTTTGAGTTTGATTGAGAGGAAGCAAGAAGAGAGTAAAACTTTTGTATCATGGGACTAGGTGTGACAAACAAAACATGCTACCTTTTCTTTTTTTGCTACCATGCCAGCCGTGTCAAAACTTCGAGAAGAAGAGTACAGCAATTTGGTATCAATGCAGCAGGGCGAGTCAGCAACCTTATTTCGCATGTTAGCTTGGCTAACCGTGAATCTCCGGGGGGGAAGAGTGAGAGCAATTTGGCAGCAGGAAGTAGATGCGTTTTTTTTTCTCTAAACAAAGTGTCTTGGTGCGCTCAAGCGTTCTGATAATATGATATTAGCCCGTGCGCCTTGGTCCGCGCTGCCATTCGCTCGACGGCGTCCGGCGCTGCGTTGGGTGCGGGCATTTTGCGTTTCCTTTTTTGTTTGGGCGCACTAGCGGAACTCACCTGCTTTGGTAAGTTTCATGTAGTACGCTGCCAACTACTAATTCTTAGTACCAACAATGCATTGTTAACACAAAAAAATGGTTTCATCGGGGACTCAATTTTCGACAAAGAATTGGCTGTGTTCGTCTCTCGTCTTTTTCCGCCCCAGGACTGCCCTGACCCGCGCTGCCATTCGCTGAACGTCCGGCGCTGCGTTGTCAAAAGGTGCAGCCGTGTGGCGGTTGTTTTCCGCCACTCAGCTTGGCATGTTGGAAATTACCGTCTTTCGATGCGGGGAAGCGACGCGAAGAGAACAGGAGACCTCTGTTTTTTTCCTCGCCGACGACCGCTGGGGTCTGAGCTCTCCTACTGAACGAGTGGCTTGAGTGGCACCGTCAGCTTCGTTGAATCAAGGGATGCAAATCCGATAGCAGGGGTTTGAATCGGACAGTATCGGTTGACAGCAGAGGCTTTCAAATTGTCTTCTGTCAGTTAGTAAAATATTATAAAATCGCGCGACACAAGAATTGCAAAAAAAGACTTGCGCTTCAATGTACGTGCGTGCCGGCAAAACATGCTGCCTACGTCCTTCTAACTTTCGCAAGGCGCTGTAGTGCTGGAAAAAGGGGAGAAATCCTTGGTTGAGCTGACGGGAAGGGGGTGGGGAGGAACGCGATACCCATTGTACAACCTTTCGTTGCACGGCTGCCTGACCCACGTGCCATTCGCCGGGGGAGCCTCCCTGCGCTGCGTGATGCGGGGGTGCAGCCGTACAAAACGGCGACAACGTGTGCATCGACTGGAGGTTGTTCTCGTAAAGGGGGGGTCGAATAATAACGCCTGTGTTATTCGATTTGTCGAATACTAACACTACTAAAAAAAGCCGGGTAGCCGAACCGTAACAGGATCCAATAGTGGTGTGTTTTTAGACAGCCAGACGTGTGTCAAATAACTGCTATTATTCGACCCCCCCCTTTAGAGCATACCGGTAGCGTTATAATAAAATCCTCACTCCTGTGCATGTGCCTGTCACTCTGGTCCACCGCTGCTGCTCTGCTTGCCGCGCGCCGTATGGTTGGAATAAAAGGTGAAGCCAGAAAGCTGCTAATCTTGCTGCTGACCACATGAATTGGAAAGAAAAGAAACAAGTTTCTTTTCCTACCAATAATATTTTCTTAGCCACATGCGATGTGTGAGGAAACTGAACCGCCCAAGCTGAAACCACAGGATTTGGGCTCAGAGTAGAGCGGTCAACGAAAAACTCCAGTTTCCCTTTCTACGGCTTCCCCTCGTGCGTGCGCTGCACAGAGTCTTGCTGCTAAATTGGCCAGATTGTAACAGTCCGATGAGACGTGCATGGCAATGGTAAACCTACGGCACGCGCTGCAATGCTTCAAAACAAAGACTGATACTCCGTTGCTTGTCCGCATATTTTCAATAAGTTTCAATACATCGCTTGCCATACCATGACTACGAACGTTGCTCACAGACATCGGTAGTCGGCTTGCATGCGTCGCGCACGCAATTTTTGCAAGGCACCGTTTACCACTGGCGTGTATAAGACCCCTTGAAAAATTTGAAGCTTTATATGTGACCACCAAACGAGCTTCTCTACTTCGAAACACCCCTTCGTCGTTGCTCTCGTTATCCTCGCTGCGGCGAGGACCGAAGAGGACGGCGATGCAGGACATGCAACAAGGAGGAGAAGTATTATCGGGGAGCTGTGCGCGGCTCAGGCGGGAAATACTCGACGTAGCTGCTTCGACTCCGAATGGAAGGGAGGAAATATAGAGGTACCTACCCCCCCGTGCATAAGATGGATAGCCAAACTCCCTTGATTAAGATGGATAACGAATACAAACACAATCTTACATCACTCAGGACTTTGACCTGATGTGTTTGTGTGATTTGTCGTGTAGGGGAAGAACCGCATGACCTCACGTCCGTTCAACACGTGGTTCGGTAGTTGCAGCACTTGGGATCCCTTCTGTTCTTTGTCGGGCAGCATCGTCAAGCATTTCCTTTCAAGCTCGCGCTTATGTAAAAGAAATGAGCGTCTTTTGTGTTGTTCGCGACGGAGAGGTCGGGTCCGTCGGGATTTGGAAAAGAAGTGCGTAGTTTTGTTTTTCTTTTACTTAACATATTGTGGTTGAGGTGTCATTCAGATGTAGATCTAAAGCCGCCCACGTCAAATTTTGTTAAGCATTGAGTTCTTTTAAGTACATGAACCACATGGATTAGCATGAACTACTTACTACACTTGTTAAGCAGCGGCTGCCAAAACTTGCCGTGACACCTATTTGATGCAAGGTAAGAAGAACATTGACGGTTGAGTTGAGGGGATGTGCGGCAACGCCTTTCATCACAACTTGCCGCGACTGCTGCTCTCCGTGTCCGCGCTGCCGTTAGGGGGGGTCGTTGTTATTGGTGCTGGTTTTGAGGGATAAGGAAACATTAGAGATCTTTTTGCGGTGGTCTCCGCTGGCCCGGTAGTTTGTGCTACCGCCAACTTCTTTTACACTCGTTCTCTTCTCTACTCACTACTGTTCGTACTCTTTCACTCTTTTTCTCACTTTGGCTAGCCAAAAAAAAAGGGGGGAAACTCCTGCGACCGACACCATGAACATGACCGTTAGGGGGGGAGGGGAGCGTCGGGCAGCTGCGTGCTGAGGGCAGTCGCTAGTTGCGACAAAAGGCTACGGTGAACACCAGCCTCAGAAGCTGCTTTTGGTCAAACGAATGCGTCAAAAATACTCGAGGGACTGCCTTGTGCTCATTTCGAAGGAGGAGAAAACAATACAACTACAAAGTGGGTCGTTATTGTTGCCCGCCACTAAACCCAGATTTACCTGTGTTTCGTGTGGGCTACAGCACATTTACCTCCTTTGATCTTTCGCAAGTGACAGTCTCCTCAAGCATTTCCTACAAAGCAGGTGCTTATACAAATAAGAAAAGCATCCGCAAAAGTCCACCCGTTATCCGGATGCAACAAAGGCGGAATGTATGCGGCGGTCCGCCACGTCTTCTCATTTCTTTCTTGAAAGCATGCTAATACTGCAGGGAATAGTTGGCTAGACCGCTTGAGTTGAGTGCTAACCACGATTGTGGGTTCGCACCGACCCCTTTTCGCGAGTGAGGGGGTCCGTGCGAAGAATCTCTCTTTTCTATCTGTTTTGTCAAGAGCGGCGACTCAACGATTCCCACTTTCCATCTTTCTGTAGTTGGAGTTCACCGTGCGCACTATGGGGTCTGAGTTTCTCGTTTTATTCGTGCCCGAAAAATAAGGAAAGACTACTGGGCCAATTGCCGACCATTATTGACTTATTTTAGTGTCTCGTCATTTCCGGTTTTTTTTTTTTTAAAATATAAGTGGAGCGAGCCCTGTCGCTAAAATCCACGTTCCTTGGTTTTTGGGGCATCGTTCCCGATTTTGGACCTGCGGGACTGGTCTAGGAACTTCAAAATACTCGAGGGACTGCCTTGTGCGCATTTCGAAGGAGGCCAGAGGGGGAGAAAACAATACAACTACAAAGTGGGTCTTTTTTGTTGAACGCTTACGCCCGCCACTAAACCCAGATTTACCTGTGTTTCGTGTGGGCTACAGCACATTTACCTCCTTTGATCTTTCGCAAGTGACAGTCTCTCTCCTCAAGCATTTCCTACAAAGCAGGTGCTCATACAAATAAGAAAAGCATCCGCAAAAGTCCACCCGTAATCCGGATGCAACAAAGGCGAAATGTATGCGGCGGTCCGCCACGTCTTCTCATTTCTTTCTTGAAAGCATGCTAATACTGCAGGGAATAGTTGGCTAGACCGCTTGAGTTGAGTGCTAACCACGATTGTGGGTTCGCACCGACCCCTTTTCGCGAGTGAGGGGGTCCGTGCGAAGAATCTCTCTTTTCTATCTGTTTTGTCAAGAGCGGCGACTCAACGATTCCCACTTTCCATCTTTCTGTAGTTGGAGTTCACCGTGCGCACTATGGGGTCTGAGTTTCTCGTTTTATTCGTGCCCGAAAAATAAGGAAAGACTACTGGGCCAATTGCCGACCATTATTGACTTATTTTAGTGTCTCGTCATTTCCGGTTTTTTTTTTTTAAAAATATAAGTGGAGCGAGCCCTGTCGCTAAAATCCACGTTCCTTGGTTTTTGGGGCATCGTTCCCGATTTTGGACCTGCGGGACTGGTCTAGGAACTTCAAAATACTCGAGGGACTGCCTTGTGCTCATTTCGAAGGAGGCCAGAGGGGGAGAAAACAATACAATTACTTTAAGTGGGTCTTTTTTTTGTTGAACGCTTACGCCCGCCACTAAACCCAGATTAACCTGTGCATAAACCCAGATTCACCTGTGTTTCGTGTGGGCTACAGCACAATTACCTCCTTTGATCTTTCGCAACTGGCAGTCTCCTCAAGCATTTCCCACAAGGAGGGTGCTTATACAAAAAAAAAAAGATTTCGCGCCTGCGGCGCGTATTTTTGACTTGTTCATCGTTTTTACACGAACAAAATGGCCGAGACAAGCACTGGTGAAAAATCGGCTTGAGCGGGCGCCAAGCCTATTTCTTTTACCAGCGTTCCCACGAACCGGTGGAAGCTTTGGTATAGCGACAGGCCTGTAGGGGAACGATGTCTCTTGTCGCACCGAAGATACACGGCATGGCGCGAGTGGAGCCGGCGGTTACACGACTAGTAGCTCATTTATTTCTGGTCTGATACGTACCCGAAGAGCTGTAACGTTTTGTCACACGGTGAAATCCAGCTGGAGATCAAAAGCGGGTTTTACACCCAGTTCCCTGTTGTGTTTGTGTGTCTTGTGTGACCCGCATACCCTAACGTCCGTTCAACACGTGGTTCGGTAGTTACAGCACTTGAGATCCCTTCGGTTTTTTGTCTGACAGCTTCGTCGAGCATTTCCTTCCAATGCTGGCGCTTATGTAAAATGGATTTTGTTTTTCGTGTGTACAGGGGGGAACCTTCCTGGAGGAAAAGTCTTCGTTTAATGTTAGGGCAGAACACTGCCTCTCTGGGGTTGAATGTTTGCTAATTGTCAACTTGTCAAGGGCACGCGGGGTGTTTGCATCACCGGAGACGGGAGAGGGGGACTTTCTGGATCCATATTTTGTGCGGTCGACGATATATGTCGATGGCGGCTTTTTGCAATTTTGGCTTCGTTGGACTTTTCCTGTGCAACCGGTCAGGTACTGTGAGCAGTGCTGCGGCACGCGTTGGCGCGCCATCCCAACGTGCACAGTGTGCTCGGGGCTTTTCGCGCCCGGAGTGACTTTTATTCACGGGTCAGTTTGAATCCCCAACGCCTGCTTTGGGCACGCTGGTTTGTTCAAAGTAACATCGGTGGTCGACCCGTATGCGTATGGTGACGCGTAAGCGCTTTCATCCCGATGAAGATATTACTTGGCAAGGCACCATTTCCACCGTTCATAGAGCACAGGTCTTGATGCGAGGGGTTGATCCCAGCCTTCTGAATACAATCGCTTTTTGCATGCACCGAATGATCCCGAGCAGGCCCCATCATCCGCCGCCTCCGGCGCGGCGACCGTACCCTTGGCGGCGCTAGGCGATGCTGGCTGGTTCGGTGCGAGGGGTTTTCACCTCGGGAAGGTCCGAGCATTCCTCGTCGATGTTGTCGTTGTCGGGAGCGTTCAACGTCGGGTCGGTCTCCATGAGGCAAGGGTTGAACGAGTGCGTCGAGTACACGAGAACCGCCAGGACCGCGGTGGCGACGCCGCACACGCGCAGCACAGTCACGGGCGTCTCTTTGAAGCTCAGCCAAGCGAACGTGTCGAAGAAAAACGCGGTCAAAACCTGTGATCCCACCTGCAGGCAGAAATACCACACCGCGCCGATCACAGGCACCGACATCGTCGCCGACGTCACGAAGATCATGCCGAGAAGCCCGCCTGTGAACGCCCACCAGTCCGCGTCGTGTCCGCTGCTGGTAGTCCCGTACGCGAGGTTGAGCACGACGCAGACCACGAAGGCGGTGATGACCCCGCCGCCGAAGCTGATGGTCGCGGCCCGGTACGGCGTCCCCACGGTGGCCGCCATTGTTTTGTTGGCCAGCGCCTGCATCGGCAAAAAGAACCCGGTGAGCAGCACCATCACCGCGTACACGCCATGCTCCCAGGGTTCCAGGTCGCTGTCTTTGGCCTCGTAGTCCTGTGTGTAGATGGTTTGTGGGTGACTTCGCCTTGTTTTCGCATTCCGCGGCCATTGTTCGAGCCTAAACGAGCATCTGACCACTTTCTCTGGATTTCCGGAGCACATTAGGCCGCCGAAGTGGTTTGTTTCCCGGTTTGGGTTTCTGACGACCCCTGTTCTTTCGGCGAAAGAGGATGATAGTGAGTGAACATGTACGCGTGAGCGCTTTAATCCCAATGAAGAGATTACTTGCAAGGCTAATCTTCTCCCAAACACGCTGCCAGCCTTCTCTTTCGTGTTTACAATGCATTGTTTCTACGAAAAAACACCCACGGCACACCTGGATGAGCAGCAGGCCGATGAACAAGAGAATGACACCCACGATTTTCTGCGGGTTGATGTTCTGCTTCTTGAGGCCGAGAAACCCTGTCGCGTCGAAGACCGTAGACGTGACGAGGCAACCGGTGACTAGGAGCACGAAGTAAAGAGTGGCCCCGAGCTTCTTCCCGAGCAGAATGCTGGCCGAGATGAACACGACGCCGCATGGCCCGCCAAGGTAGGCGTACCAAGGTGCCTTGCTCAGAGACCAATCGTTCAGCCGGGGACGGTGGATCATGGCTATCGTGCCGATTGCGATGAAGGCAACCACGAAGTTGACGAACGTGGCATGCAAGCCGACCCCCCGCCTTCGAAGAAGGTGTCCCCCAGGACAGTATTAACGCCGGCCTGGATCACCGTCACGGAGCCGCCGATCAACGCCAGGACGCACGAACGAATGATAGCAAAGCGGGAGTGGCCGCCGCCCGCGCTTGTTCCGTCAACGTCGACGTGGCTCCTTGAGGCTTCGTCGTCTGCGATGTTCGAACCGGAGGCCCGCGCCTCCGCCGCAGCCTCTACTTGGCTGCTCGCTGCGTCTTCCGCGGTTCGTTCCTGCGGAGCGTCGGCGGCGGTTTCCATTTCTATTTCGTGCCCCATATAATAGTGTCAGACTTACGTTGAAACGGGCAGGCCTGGCAATTCTCAGGTCTGAAGGTCGGTATTTTTAGAGTTTTGCGGCAGGGGTAGTGATGGAGGCTAAAGGCGGAATCCTATCTGTCGCCTTGGTTACACCCAAGGTTGTGACCAATGTGACCGACACCTAGATTGCTAAGAATGTTGAAGTATGGCTAAAGATAAAGTGGTGTCACCTGAGGGGGTACCCACGTGATAAGCCGTTGAGCAGCGGCTGCCGGCTTATCCCGTGACACCTTTTATATGTACGTTATTGAAAGAGTAGCGTTGGCACAGGTTCGTAGCTCGCCGGGAACGGGCACTCCAGTGAAACTGGGTATGTTACCGTTTCAGGTTTGGATTTTGGGAGCATTGCCTCATGTGAATTCTGAGACCAATTTCTCCCACGAATGGTGAACCAGCTTTGGTGACCGCTGTTCCGCAGTGGATACATCGATATGTTTCCCGACTTGCGGATCGTGCTCGGTCTTTTCCGTATAGTGGACTTTGTCCCGGAAGGCAACGCGCGGTGCCGAGAGGCTTTTCGTCGCCTTTACAAGAGCTCGGCTGCTGAGGGGCTCACATTCCTTCTGGACCCCTGAGACCAAAGGGCTAGAAGTAGGTCCACTCTTCTCTCTTCAGAATCGTTAGACTCCACTCCTGAAACCCTGAGGACCAGTTTTTCCCTTTCAAGATTCTAAGGCCTAGATAGGTCCAGTCTTCTATTGTCAGACTCACACTTCTGGAACCCCTTTTGTTTTCAAGATTCTAAGAGCTAGACTCAGGTCCACTCTATCGTCAAACTCCCAATGTAGAGCATCCGACTGTGTCACCAAAGAACAGGTCGTGCGCACCCCGCCGCAGATTCTAGCGTTATTATCTGCATTCCAACCTCAAGGATGCTGGCGCCAGCCGTCAAGTCAGTTCGGTCACTGGAAAGCAGAGCGGGGAAAACACGTAACCGCAACTGAGCGCAGAAACATCTGGAAAGGCCTAGAAAAGAACAGAAGAGTAGTTGAGACGCACAGCTCTTGAGTCTTGATGGAAAAAAGAAGATGTTTTGGTGGTATCTGAATCACAAATACTTTGGACGCAGGAATTGGAGGGTTGGTGTCACATATTGTGTCAGGGGTTTCCTCATACCAAACGGGTAGGTGGCAAAAAGGTTGTGACACCAAATATAGAAGAAGAAAAGGACCGCTCCTGGTCCAGGAACGTGACGGTCAACCACAGCTTGCAAGGCTCAAGTCGGAGGCAGCACAGTGCTAAAACCCCGTCCGCTCTGCCCACCAAAATATATATATATAATATATTATATATATATATATAGAGAGAGAGAGAGAGAGAGACGAATTAGAGTGCAGGGACCACCTCTCCGGGGAGTTTCCGGTGGACATTGAGGGGTCACCTCACTTCGCTTCGTGCTGCTACGGCGGGCGTAAGTCGCTCGGAGGCGCAAAATACAAAAAGATGAAATCAGTAATGACGGGCTTCTGTAGGATTTTCGGGCTGGGCCAGTTGGATAACACCATGTATGTATGCTTCGTTTTTTTTTTCACGAAGGGGAGGCTTGTAAGAGTGCTTGAAATGGACGCAAGAACGTGCTCAACGCCGCCTTGTCCTATCTTAACGATACGGGGAGAAAACGTAGTTTAATGTTCAGACAGACCCCTTTTCTGCATGTTTTTTGGCTCCCATCAAGCCATATTGGGAGAAGAAAACGCGTTCCGGGCGAACCTTCACTCCCAAAAAAGAGGGGTCCTACTTTCGTTACCGTTGGTACGTTTTCCGACTCCGCGCAATCGTGAGGGCGTGAGGGGCACAATTTCAAGAGGTCTAGAGCAGACTCAAAAAGAGAAAGAACAGAGAGCAAAAAGAAAGGAGCAGAAAAGACAACAGAACGAGAAGAAAAAGAGGAAGAACCCCTTCACCAGCGGCCCCGCTACAGCCGCGGCCGTAATTTTCTCCCTTCACCCTTACCCGTCAAAATACTCGACGTAGCTGCTTCGACTCCGAATGGAACCAATGGAAGGGAGGAAATATAGAGGTACCAAGGGGCAAATACAATACACACACAATCTGATTTGTTCTTCGCTTACACCACCGTGTGTTGTTTTCTCACTCCGGATTTTGAGTTGCGTTTGTGTGATTTGTCGTGTAGGGGTAGACCTGCATGACCTCACGTCCGTTCATAGTTACAGCACTTGGGATCCCTTCTCTTCTTTTTCGGTGGCAGCATCGTCGAGCATTTCCTTTCAAGCTGGCGCTTATGTAAAAAATACTCGAGGGACTGCCTTGTGCTCATTTCGAAGGAGGCTAGAGGGGGAGAAAACTATACAACTACAAAGTGGGTCTTGTTGAACGCTTACGCCCGCCACTGAACCCAGATTCACCTGTGTTTCGTGTGGGCTACAGCACATTTACCTCCTTTGATCTATCGCCACTGGCAGTCTCCTCAAGCATTTCCTACAAAGCGGGTGCTCATACAAAGAGAAAAAGCTGATGGGGGCAAAAGCTTTCTGCGGGCTTGCGTCGACCGGGGGTCGCGCGGCTGTAGCTTGACTGGCTTTTCCGCAACGCCCGCGCTCGCTTGGTTTGAGATCCGTCTGGCCGCGATGACGTGCAGCTCGCTTTGGCTGAGATCCGCCGTGCCATGTGCACGGCGTGCAGCTCGCTTGGTTTGAGATCCGTCTGGCCTCGATGACGTGCAGCTCGCTTTGGCTGAGATCCGCCGTGCCATGTGCACGGCGTGCAGCTCGCTTGGTTTGAGATCCGTCTGCCCCCGATGCCCTTTCTTCAGCGTTTAATTCTTTTCTCGGCCAATTGTATCCACCTCGACCCCCCTCCCCCCGCGGTGTAAAGGCTCAGGGAGTCAGTATCGGTTCGCTTGGCGAAAGACTGCACAGCACCATCGCAGTAGCCCAGTCGTAGTTGCCGGACAGCCGATGGAGAGGCGGCAGACGCAGGGGACAGGTCGCGATTTGCTTTTCCTTCTTTTACTCTCGGTCGGGTGCTTGTTCAAAAGAAAGAACAGGAATAGTTTGAGTCGCAGCTCTTGACAACAACAAACCAGAGAGAAAGAAGAAGATGCGCTATGATTCACTTCTTCTCAGCGAACTGGAGGAGAGTCGGTCCTGCTTTAGGTTACGTTAGGTTCTCCCAACTCCCACATTCGTGGTCAGCACAAACTCAAGAGGCCTAGTCAACTATTCCCTGCAGTATTAGCATACTGGAAAAATACTCGAGGGGCTGCCTTGTGAAACAATACAACTACGAAATGGGTCTTGTTTGTTGAATGCTAACGCCAGCCTCTAAACTCAAATTTACCTGTGTTTCATGTGGGCTGCAGCACATTTACCTCCTTTGAGATTGGAATATTGTTGCGATAGTGGGGAGTCATCGGCATGCTAATGAGTACCACAATATAAGATTTCGCAACTGGCAGTCTCGTCGAGTATTTCCTACAAAGCAGGTGCTCATACAAAATACCCGAAGGGCTGCCTTGTGCTTACTTCGAAAGAGGGAGAAATGTGAAAACGGGAAACAATACAACCACAAAGTGGGTCTTTTTTATTAAACGCTTACGCCCGCCACTGAACCCAGATTTACCTGTGTTCGTGTGGGCTACAGCACATTTACCGCCTTTGATCGTTTGCAACTGGCAGCCGCCTCAAGTATTTTCTACAAAGCAGGGTGCTTATATAAAAAAAAAACGCAGAGAGAGAGAGAGAGGGAGAGGGAGAGAAAGACGGGGGTAGATACGAACTGATAGAAAGAAGCGCGCGCGTCTTTCCAGGTGGCCAGGAGGAAGCTTGATCCGGATGGAACAAAAGCAAAAGAAATGGAACGGAGACAAGAGATAGGGAACGAGGAGAAGAGTTTGCTTGAATCGGCGGCAGGCTGTTGTCGCCTGGACGGGGGAAGGGGGTCAACTCCGTTGTATACAAAACAAAAAGAAAAGGACATTCCTTTTTTTCCTGGAAGCCGCGTAGAGAGATTCCACGGCTATCAGCCTCAGATATCGTTCCTCCTTTTTGCGTGCTGTCCTGCCGTCTCCTTCAGAGTCCGTTGACGCTGCATGTAAGTCGAATTTTGTGTGCGTGAGCCCCTCCGGAAGAAAGGCCCATCTCACTGTCCACGACGCTGAAAAAAGGGTGAGGTCAACTATCAAGGACTTCCGAATCACTGCGCCTAATCGTCGTAAAGGATGAATATTTCATGGTGGCTTGCCAGGAGGAATCCTCTTCCATCAAGAGCTCGTCACTCGCACAACCGCGGCTGATACAAAACTGATGATGATGGGATGGAACAAGAAAGTTTAGTTGGACGCAGTGCCTGATCGTTTTTACGTTAAGCTGGGATGCAGGACACAAGTGAAAACGCTACGGCTTGCGGTCCAAAAAAAACTATGTTTAGTCATGAAAAGCGCGCATAATGTACACCGTGGGGCGCCTAAAGGCGTTCGTAGTGAAGACAAAACTTGGAGTGACAAGGGATGCTCAAAAAAGGCGCTAGCCTGCGGCACCGTTCGTTCGTGGGGTTCAAGACTCCGGTATTTTTAGAGGTTTCCGGGTGACGTTTTGTATTTAGATCCGAAACTGTTTTTTTTTTTTTTTTTTCCTTCTTTTTTTAGACTGGGTTCTTTCTTTTCGCGTGTCTGTCGAGTTCCTGGTGCATTCCATTTTTTTCGTTCCAATCACACCTTTTCTTGTTAGCTAGGCGGTGACATGTGCAGTAGTCCTCTTCGCAGAGGGGTCGTATCCGATAGGAGTGTGGCAAAGAGGCGGGAGCGACTGGTCACGTATCTGACGGTGACATACAGCAATGGCATTCGAAGGTTATCGGTCGCAAAGAAAATTATTAGGGTAACGGATACCTTAGGGGACTAGTCCCTGTCGGAAATTGTTTTCCTCGACTTTTGTCAAGAAAATGCACTTTGCAAATTTTGAGCAAGATTTTTGGAATTTTCCAGGTTTTGGCCATTTTGGCCATTTTGGTCAATTTTCCAGATTTTGGCCGTTCTTGCCAAATTTTCCCCAAACTTGTGTGGTCGTAAATTTGGGCCCAAAATTTAGAAAAGTTATTATGAGCCAACAGAGACCATTCTGTGTGTGGCTAGCAGGCGATGCTCAGTCTCCTTGGCTGCTTTGGAGTAAAGGTTTTGGTTCGGAATCGAACACCGAATAACAAGACAGGGCACAACTCAGAACCCTCAACGGTGACACGGGCTTTCTTGTGCCACCCGGCTGCTTCGACCCTAAAAGCTACGAAGCTGAGACCACGGAATTTCCGTCCTTTTCGCACAACTACGAACCTGACTCAACATCGCTCATCTGTCCGAGCGTCAGACAAACAAATGCCTCTGGAGGTGGAGAAGAACGACTGCACTTGTCACAGAACCTTTTCGTCGTCCCCGACTCCAGCAGTTGCGCAATATGATACAAAAACAGAACAAAAGCTTCCTCGCAAAGAAGCAAATGACGGTGCAGGACCCAAAAGAAAACAAGAAGACGAAGAAGAAGCAGATAAGGAGAAAAAGAAACGAGCTTCTTCTCAAAGAAGCGAACGACAGGTGAGAACCAACAAAAGAACACAGAAGAACTAGTATTCTCCTACTCAGTGCGCGTTGTGTGCCGCGATTTGCTCCGGTCCCAGTGGCCGCTCCGGAAAGGGATAAGTGGAAGCGGACACCGTCAATGATCTTCGTGTGCTTGCAACATTTCCATCGATGCGCCTCCGGACACGAAAGGCAGGATGGTGAGCGGAAGCGGTTGTGTGAGGGGAGAAGTCCTGGACCCCAGTATGTTGTTAGTCGGTTAATAATTAATGCCCTGAGACGATCGTCTTTCACGAAAAATATCGAAGAACGTTGAAGTATGGTTGAAGAGAAGATAACACAGTGAGGGGGGTCATCTCAGGGCCGCCCACGAAGCACGCGTGGCGAAGCTGCTGGTCATACATCAGCACCAGGTCTCGACGAATAAAGAAGAGAGGCCCGCGCGAAATGCAGGGCTTCCGGGCACCGGGTTCAGCTGCTTGGTCCCCCCCCCCTTACTTAGCCGCAAGCAATGTGTGAGGAAACTGAACCTTCTGATCATGATAATTTCCCAATTGGCCACGTGAAACCACGCCCAGGACTGGGGTCAGTCTTGAGACGTGGCGACATGTGAAACCACTTGAAACTTTCCGTCATGTGAGGGTCGTGAGGTGCTTCAGGTAGGCTCCCTTTGTTCGTGCGTTCCGCAGACTCCTCTCCTTACACGGTGGAGTCCAGCCTATAGAGCAGGAGTTAAAAAAGCGGGTGCCGCACCCGCCTTTCGGGTGTGAAGTATCACGCGTTCTGGTTGTATTACACCCGCTTTTCGGGTGTGGATTATCAGGCGTCTGGTTGTATCACACCCGCACTCCAGCTTCTGAGGCTGGACCTCACCGTCCGTGTATCTAGAGCAAATCCGCTGCCAAACGTCCTTTTTAGCCTTTGCAACTCCATTGTAGGACAACCCCGCCAGTTTGTTTGCACGTACCAAAAACATAAAACGCAGACAGTTGTTGCTGACGAGACTACGGACCCCGGTCCGGCGCGCTGTCGTCAGCCGAAAAATTGAGATTGTTTCGGGAATAGTTGAGCCGACGGCTTCTCGGAGTGGGAGCTCGCTTGATAACCCGAGATTTCACGCTCCCGGTTGCTGCTTTTTTGACGAATGTGTTCTTTGTACCGAAGTAAAAAAAGGTGTGCAAGCGGCCAACTCCCGCAACGCAATCGCGAGCAGCACAAAATCAGAGAAGTCTGGTCAACTGTTCCCTGCAGTATTTGCATACTTTCAAAAAATAAACGAAAAAGCAGAAAAAGAAGAACAGTTGTCGCATCTTCTGGGAAAAAACAATTGCTTGGTGAAACCGCACCGCAAAATGACGAAGAATACCCTGCAACTCTCGACAGCTGAGAACGGGAACAATAATGTCGGCTTTACTTCGGTCCTTGGATTCTTTAAACTTTGACTCCGATTCTTCGTGGGCTATCTTAAGGGAGAGTCAGCTATGACCTCCCAGAGCAGTTGCGCGCTCCCATCAAATCCACGTATCATGACAAAGAAATTGTGACGAGATCGGCCTGTTTTGCGACCAGTCGAATCGACTGACCGCACCCAAACAAATCTGCCAGCGGTCTAGGCCGTTTCTTGTTCAAGCCGGTGCTTAGTCCCGGTTGACTATTTAGGTGGGGTCTATCCAAGGAGAAATTTCGGAGTGGAGGGTGCATTGACGAACGAAGCAACGGACGCACGGCATGAAACACGTGATTACCTGGTAATCTGGATGCACACCGTTTGGAAATATCAGCAGCCACCTGCTGGGGCGGCCCCAAACCTCCACAATTGCATCAAAGAGCTGTAATACTCACAGCTCTTTGAACCGCAGTTGTGGGTGCTTGGGGCCTCCCCAGCAGGTGGGCGGAGACTGGCGGGTGATATTTTGTGATGAGGTCCAGATTACCAGGTGATAAGAAGACTGGCTCATATACTTGTTTTTCACACGAAAAAAAAGACTGCCCGGTTCAAAAACTGTCGTGCAGGGCGGTGCAAGCTTCCTCGTGCATCGGGGCTATGAGTTGTAAGAAGAAAAGTGAAGAGAAAACGGTCGCGAAAGGGATTTCGTACAATACAATCGAGCGGGTTATCTCCCTCTCTCGCGCGAAAAGCCAGCGCGGTAGCGGTGACCACGAGAACACATACAGGTGGGTGGGGAGAGGCCCTGGGACTGCTAAGGCGTGACTAACCCCGTCCCTGTCCCTCCCAGGGAGCCACCCCGAATCTAGCCTGGGCCACCTGACGGTGGAGGCCCACCCTTTGACTTGTTTTGATGTGTTCTCTCCCTTCTCCCTTCTATCGGAAATCGTATGCTCGTAACTCCGTAGGTGACTCTCGGCCATTTGACTGTTCTCTGCTCGCGATGTGCCGTGTGTTGTTGAATGACGGCGGCTACACGCGGAGAGAGTGTCAGCGAGTCACCTTTGTCGTTCGGTCCGCATGCCTTTCTCTTTCATGAGCAGCTCAAGCAGCGCGCGCTTGTTTGTGTGGCCTTAATCCGCAAGGATCTCGCGGACGTGGTAACCAGAAGGCCGTTGCATACGAGACGATACCAATTGGGGGGGAGGACTTCAGTTTTATTCAAGCAGAACACTGCCTCTCACGCAGACTTCTACGCTAGCATCAAGCCTGAAGATCAGAGGCGCTCGAAGGGTGACCTATAGTTAACAAGCGTGATTTCGCAACATTTGACCTTTTCGCCAAAGGTGGTGCTGCTATCCCAGGGGGGAAAATCTTAGTTTAATGTTTCTCCTGGCATGTTCCTGGTGGGACTCTGTGAAACTCCTGGGGCTGAAAAAAAGCTCCCCCGGTTTCCAATACGTCTTCACGTTTTGTGGTTCCCGAAAAAATTCGCTCAGTCAGGGGGTTTTCACTGCCGTGGCACCCCGAGGGCCGCCAGCAACTGCACACGCCGCACGGTGGTTGACTCACGATGGTTGTCCACGTAAAGCCAGTTACAGCCATGCCCAAGGGGGGAGGGGATATTCGACTAGATTGGGGTACCTTGGGGCGTCGTTGTTGTTTGCATGATTTGTTTCGTTCGACGGTTTTCCGCGTTGCGACGGAGGTATCTTTAAGATGTGGGTGTCGATGCTTCTTTCACACCTAGAGGCACTCGGACAACCCCTTTCTTTTCTTTAACTTGGAGTGAAAGCTAGCTTGAAACTTCGGAGTTCAAATGTCTCGTTTCTTTCTTTTTCTTTTTTATAGTGAAACTCCGGGGGTTTTAAGTCCCCGGGTGGTGACTCTCGGCAAGTTGGCTCTTATACCTTCACAACATGTTGCTAGAGGCGGCGGTTGCACGTGGAAAAGAGCGCCGATGAGTGCCTTGCTCTGTTGTTACGACTTCAGCCAAACCCACCTTACACGGTACCCGGGTGGTAAGCTCTCGGCAGTAGGTGGCTGACTGTCCACTTAGTATCGTCCATCTGGGGCTGTCTGTATTACACTTGTGCCTGATGGGACATGTTCGGCACATCGGTTGCGCATGAGAAGCGTAAACGAAACCAACCAGAAAAAGTGCGCGGCGTCGGCCCGCCCTCTAAGCCAGAACCCAGTCTAGAGGAATGCGTGAGTTACTCAGGGGCACGTCGGATTTATCGGGCCACGACTAGCTTCGGCGAACGATCCCGTGCCTCCAACCGGGTCTATACGAGTCCGAATGGACCTCTAAGCCACCGCGCACCGGACCGTCTTTATTTTGATTGCGGGTGCCGACCGTTCTTCCTGCCGCCGGCTGCGCAGACTCGACCTTCGAGTTCGCCGGTGGGCTAGGTGGCGGGCGTGGCCGAGGGTTGGCGGGTTGCTCGGCGGCCGGCTCTTCGTCGGTGTCGACGACGTCGCGGACTCCGCGCGGGCAGGGCACGGTGGACGCCGTTTGGGTGTCAGCTGTTTTGCTGTCGTACTCGTCCTGCGGCTGCTGCTGGTCGAGCGGCAGGCTCTTCAGCGCGGCGGCCTCGTGAATGGTGTCGAACTTGTCCTCGAACTCCTTCGGGAACGTCCGGAGGTTGGCCGCGGAGCTAGAGCACGATTTCCGCCTGCTCCAGCCGCAGCTTGGACTCGAGCCCCAGATGTTCCTCGCCAACGAAGGCTTCCGACCCAAGTCTGCGATCTGGTTCTCGAGCCAACCCATGGCCGTCGTCGGGTGCCCGAAACCCTCGTGAAGCCGTACTGTTACGAACGAGAGGAATCCAACTGGTTAAGTAAACCACGTACCACAGCATTGTTCGCTTCGTCACAGCTGTGGCGAGTGGAATGTGACTTCTGCCCAGTGCCCTGCATGCCAATGCTGAGAGATGAGGTCAAATGACGTCCCGCCGCCTGCGCAGCGCCGGCCCGCCACCGCGGACCGAACCACGTCTTGAGACACGCTGGTGGCACAGGGTGCCGACCAGTCTTTCTGCCGCGGGGTTACACTGCGTTCGTTTCGCTGCGCAGGCTTTCGACCTTCGAGTTCGCCGGTGGGCTGCTGGTGGCGGGCGTGGCCGAGGGGTTGGCGGGTTGCTCGGCGGCCGGCTCTTCGTCGGTGTCGACGACGTCGCGGACTCCGCGCGGGCAGGGCACGGTGGACGCCGTTTGGGTGTCAGCTGTTTTGCTGTCGTACTCGTCCTGCGGCTGCTGCTGGTCGAGCGGCAGGCTCTTCAGCGCGGCGGCCTCGTGAATGGTGTCGAACTTGTCCTCGAACTCCTTCGGGAACGTCCGGAGGTTGGCCGCGGAGCTGAGCACGATTTCCGCCTGCTCCAGCCGCAGCTTGGACTCGAGCCCGAGGATGTTCCTCGCGATCTTCTTTTCGAGGAGGCCCATGGTCGTCGTCGGGTGCTTGAACTCCTCCCGGAAGCCCAGGGCGTCCTCCTTCAGCTCCATGATGCCTTCGGCCGCGTCTTCGAGGGTTTCGACGTCTTCCTTCAGCGACTTGAGGGCCACGCGCTTCCCCTCCAGCTGCGCCGGGGTCATCATGAAGGCATGTTCGCCCGGCGGCAGGACAAAGGTCTTTCCCGGGTGCCGCTCGGTCATGAACTTCTCGTACTCCGCGCATGCAGACTTCGTCATCAGCTCCTTCGTCTCCTCGAACTCCCACTGCTGCTCCGCCTGCTGCTCGATGCGCTCTTCCTCTTGCATTTGCAAGTCCCGGGCGGCCTGCGGTGTCCGTGTTTTTTTAGAGTCAAAGTTCGCTTGGAATTCCGGGGTTTTAGGGTCTCCGTGTGACCGTTTATGAATGGGTTCTCTTAGAGCAAGAAAGGGCTATGTGGTTGCGGGTTGTATATTTAGTGCACGCTTTCGTTCTGGGTTATGGCTAGCCATGTCCAGGACTGTTTGTGACCGACACCAAGTACGTTCCTTCGTGGAATGTAGTCTTGGGACTACAAGTTGAGCAGGGGTTGCCTTGTAGCCCGTACCGGTCTGTTGTCCGCGTTTTATGTATTTTCTCGTAGAGTAGTGCTTGGGTTTCAGGTGGCAAATTGGCAAATGATCACGATCAGAAGGTCCCACTTGTTGGGCGGTTCCTCACACACTGCATGTGTGTTTTGTTGAACGCTTAGGCCCGCCACTAAACTCAGATTTACCTGTGTTTCGTGTGGGCTAGAGCAACATTTGCCTTCTTTGATCTTTCGCAGCTGGCAGTCTCTTCAAGCATTTCCTACAAAGCAGGTGCTTATAGCAGTAGTATGTGTCGTCTGCCGAAGCAGCCGGAGACAGCAGGCGCAGGGGGCAGGTCTTGCTTTACACTTTTCTTCTTCATGGAGACCCGCCCCGGCAATCCCGACTGTCCAATCACTGTCGAGAAAATTTTGTGCCCTATAGTGATGAGGTGGTTGACCAGGCCCCACAACACACAACACGGCTACAACACGAGGATGCAGCCCTGCTTAGGTGTGCACTCAGCCACCACAGGGCCTCAGATCTCGCTACTTGACCTGACACAGCTGCCACCCAGAAGCCGCAGCAGCAACCTTCGCAATGAAGGCACGCGCGGCTGAGTGTATGTAGGCGATCCATACAACAGCTGCATCAGACGCAGCTTGATCCGAGAGCTCGCTGGGGGAGGTGACGCTGCTCACCTGCCAGTCTCACAACTGACTGCTGCCCCAGGTGCTTATACAAAAAAGAAAATACATACGCCTTCGGCGAGCTTGCGGATGTCGCCCATGGGCATGACTCGGGAGAGGAGCATCAGGGAGTGGGACACGCCCGGCTGGCGGGAGAGGATGAGCCAGTTGCTGAGCTCCTTCTTCAGGTCCTCGACGTGGGCACCCTTCGGCACCTTGATGGCCCGCATTTTGCACGCTTGGGTGACCTCCTTGTCGGACAGCGCCTCGATACCCTCTGCGGCTATCATCATGTCGTCCGTCTTCAGCTTGCGCAGGTGCATGCGCAGCCCGATGCGCATGCTCTCTTCGCTGCCGAAGGGGAGGTGCGGGGTCTCAAGGAGTTTGCACATCGCGATCAGCTGCGGCCGGCGCATTTTGCTCAGGCCCAGGTCTTCCTTGAACAGCGGGAGAAGCTGCTTGAGCTGCTCGTACGTCAGCGAGCGTTGGGTGCCTTCCTTGTCCCGGAGGGACAGGATGAAGTCGTACAGCTTGGCGGCGCGGTCCCTCATTTCCTTGCTCTCCGACTGCTTCTGTACCTGCACCGCCATCTCTTCAAGGGTGTCCTGCAAGAAGCGAGTTAGCTCCACCTGCGCGGAGAGCCGGGTCTGGTACGTGCGCTCGGCACGCTTCGGGTCGTCGTACGTGCTGGGCAACATGTTCGGAAAGACCTTCAGTGCCACCGGCAGTAGAAGCTCCATGAACGGGACTATGACGAAGATCGAGAATGGGACGACGCGGAACACGTCGCCGAGGGTGCGAGAGAGCATCCGCCGTTCCCTGCGGGTGATCGGGTACCCGTGGAGGGATTTGCGGGCGATGGAAGTCGATGTTTTCACGTTGCGGATGAGGAGGCGGGTGCCGTGAACGTAGTGCTCCTTCGTCTCCTTCCACCAGTCGCGGACGGCTTGTTTTATCTCGTCCCAGCGGGTGACCTTCCGCTCGATCTCGTCGAAGAGCTCGGCCTTGGTCTTCCCCATGATTTCGAGCACGTCGGCGAACGACACGGTGTCGTCGGCGGCCGGCTCCGGCTTCGCCCGCTGCAGCTTCTCCGCGTCGACCGCCGGCTGCGGAGCGCCTCTGCCCGCCAAATCCGTGGCCCGGCTCACCCGCGCAGCATTCCCCTGCCGCGCATCGGAGCCGCACGCCCGCACCGCCCGAACCGCCGCGCGGCACCTGAGAGCGTGCATCGTTGCTTTTATCGGTTCCTTCCTCGCACTCTCACTCTCACTCTCCCTCTCTCACTCTTTTCCGGGGGGGGTAACCCAACCGATCGAAGACTTGAAAACGACGAAAACGAACAAAGTTTCGAAGAAGATAGAAAAAAGATGCCTAGATATATGGAAACAACCAAATAAAAACAACAACAAACCAATGAAAAAGTGAGGTCGTTCCTTTTTTTTGTGGCCGACAATCAACCAGGGGGGGGTTGACCTCTGCTTTGCTTGTTTTGTGTGTGTGTGTGTGTGTGTGTGTGTGTGTGTGTGTGTGTGTGTGTGTGTGTGTGTGGTGTGTGTGTGTGTGTGTGTGTGTGTGTGTGTGTGTGTGTGTGTGTGTGTGTGTGTGTGTGTGTGTGTGTGTGTGTGTGTGTGTGTGTGTGTGTGTGTGTGTGTGTGTGTGTGTGTTTCTTCTTTTCGAACTAGTGTGATACCAGCGAAATGCGCCCGAAGATACTTTTCCCTCTGAGGTTGAAGAAGAAGCTAGGAGGGGGGGAACAGGAAGGTGCGGCGCGAGAGCGTTATGAGGAACGAAACAGAGAAAAAAACGCGACGGCGGCTCGTTTTTCTTTCTTTCTCGGCCGCTTCTATATTTCTTGTTTTCTCCCTTTTCTTCTTGTCGCTCGATCGTAGTGTTTCTGTCTTCTTCTCGTGCGGGTGTTGTGGAAGTATGTCACTGAGGTTGTTGGGGTTTCGGCCATTTTCCATACCACCATACATACGGTAGGCCCTTCTCGGCATTGAGTTGTTTTGAGTACACGAACCACATGGAATAGCATGCACTTTCTCGTAGGTCAGCTTACTTTATGACGTTGTCGTCCGGAGTTAGTGGGGCTACGTCTTTCTGTGATACCGTAGGCTACTCGGGTTTTCACTTTGGAGGCATCGGTGTGAACCACATGGAATAGCATGCACTTTCCCGTTCGAGGTTATGACGCTGTCGTCCTGCCATTGCGTCGTCAAGATCGAGTACAGGTGGAGTTAGTGGGGCTACGTCTTTCTGTGATACCGTAGGCTACTCGGGTTTTCACTTTGGAGGCATCGGTGTGAACCACATGGAATAGCATGCACTTTCCCGTTCGAGATTATGACGCTGTCGTCCTGCCATTGCGTCGTCAAGATCGAGTACAGGTGGAGTTAGTGGGGCTACGGTTTTCTGTGATTCCGTAGGCATACTCGGGTTTCACTTTGGAGGCATCGGTGTGCCCAAAGAGGTCGGTCTCTTCTGCGAGCTGCTAGCCTTCGGTGCCTTCCGGTATCGGGCTTCGTCTTCTTCCGCTTGCGGCCGGTGAGCGGGCTTCTCTCTCCGGGGTGTTGAGATCTGCGGCATTGCTGAGGACGCATGACTGCGGACGCATGCCGCAGTCGGCACGCGTCTTTGTAATGGCTAGTAAGATCGGTTGCGATATCGCACCTCCTCGTGCTGATCCGGTTCCACCAACTGTGTTTCCGTTGTGAAGGGTGCGATAAACCGGTCGGGTAACGGTAGTACGGTCTTCACGGTCATACGTAGGATCTGATCCCAGCGATCAGCTCGGGCGGTGGTGGAATGTTGCAACCACGTGTTTTCTGTCATCAATGGTAGGACTGGGCCAGGATTGGGCTGCAGGTCTCGCCCGCAGGGCATGCGGTTATTCCATAGCCAAGAGAAAAACGGGAGAACACGTCAACAACGGGAAGCAGATAGTCGGATCCAGACCGGAAGATCACCCGGCGTGGGGGAAAACGCCCTTTTTCTTTTGTCCCCTCCCCCTCCTTTTCCGTGTTGAAACTGCCACGTGAGAGCATTTCACTCCTTTTCGCTTTAAAAGATGAAGATGTCATTCCTGCCGCTGTTTAAAACGCACGAAGCGACAAGAGGGGTTTTAAGACGCACGCGAGGCGGAGCAAAAACGCGAAGGGGACGCGGGGAAAGGCTGGTGGCTTTTTTGCCATCCTCTTCGAGATGGGAAGTAGATGGCCTTTCAGTGAATCCCGATGGGATGTGCTGCGTCCTCAAGGATTGGCACATGTCCGTGTTTCAAGGCGGGTAGTAGAAGATCGCTGTGCCTGACATGAGCCTGCGAGCGTGGGTGCAAAGGACGTTGTCCGACGACGCCGGACGGTTACCCTTCACGACATGACGATGCCGCAGGTCACCTTCTCACATTACCGTGCACCCACAGCTTCCCCACGATGGGGTCAAAATGGCCACAACATTTACCCACGATAAAGTGTGGCCCTCGTGGCTCTCTTCCGCGCACTAGTAGCAAGGGCCCGGGTCGAAAAAAGACAGGCGCTTCGTTTTGTTTGTGCGTGCCGGTTGATCGTTTTCCCACTTGTATTTACCCTGTGTAGGTAAGGAATACTGATCAACCACCAAAACACGCTGCCTACGTCTTTTTAGCCTGCACAATACATTGAAGGGCAACCCGCAAGATTGTTAGTACTAAAAAGATTCCTTTAGCAAACCCCGTGCGATCCATTGTGAGGGCAACCCGGTACTTCAAAAAGAATGCCTTCCCTTCTTTCCTCCAGGCCTTTGTGTCTGACTGGGCCCCTCGGTTTTAGAGTGAAAGTTCGCTTGAAAGTCCGGGGTTTTAAAGTCTCCGGGTGACCTTCGTCGTTAAGGGAAGATATTATTTGTGCTCTGAGTGTCGTAAGAGTGGTGATTACACGAGGTAAGAGGATCGGTGGGTACCTTGGTTGTTGGTCATTGGTGGTTTCGGCCATTGTCCACATACCTTGCTTACGGTAGGCCCTCCTCAGTATGGTGCCGCAGTAGGTGACTGTCTGTCTTCTTGGTACCGTATGACCGTCTCTTTTCGTGTATTTGTGGTGCTGCTTATGGTTTGCGCAGGTTGAATATCCGTGATTGTTTTGTTTCATAGTTTTGAAATATGTTTGTCCTCTCGTCTTTTTCCCCTTCACGGAACAGCAGCACGGGAAGGCGGGGTACAAAATGACGAAGACGGAAAGAGAACAACGCAACCGACCGGAACAGATAAACGAAAACAACAGAAGAAAAATGTTTAAGCCGGGGGAATTGCAAGAACGTGCGAATGGATATGTGCTCAACACCGCACTGGTCCCGTCTGCGCCGTGTTTCGGTCCTATAAGCCACGGACACATAAGGCGGACCATCATCAGCGCGGAACCTGAGCCTGGCTTGTCAGGCGGCTGTTCGTAGCTTGTCACAGCCAGGGCCACCCGTGCTACCAGAGCACAGGCGAATCCGTCACGGGGAGGAGGCCCCTACAATCAGTTAAAAAACTCAAGGTCCCCGCGCCTGACTGTGACGGCGACTCGAATGTTAAGCCCGGAGGAATGGGGTGAAACGGTTTTGCCAAAAGGCTTTACTTTTTCAGTGGAAGAAGGCGGCAGGATTTCTTTTCGAGTTATCATAGCCGCCACACCCCCCCGGCGGTGACCCCATGCGGCGTGAGGGCCAGTCATTAGAAAGATGAGACGAGAGAGAGAGAGAGATGGAAAGGGCGGTCTCGTTAAGACCAGAACGAACAAAAAAAGGGACAGGGGGATAAAAAACCGGAAACCGAGGTTCGATCGAGCGGAGCGACTAGTCCTGTGTTTTGGCCTATTATTCCGAAATTCTCTATATTTCTTTTACGAATCGTCCGCCTCACAACGTTTTGCGCAAAAATCGATCTATTCGCTCAATACTTGTGCAGGTTCAGAAGCCCGTACACCGCGAGAGAAGGAGAAAGAAGAAGGGAGAGAGAGAGAGAGAGAGTTTGAATAGAGCATCTATTTGGTATCGGAAAGTAGGTGCGAGATCAGGCAAACCTTGTGCGCCAGCTTCGTTTGACCGTGAATCTAATAATCAGGGCTTACCCCACATTCTCGCTTTCATTTCACCGTTTCTGCCAACGCGACCTTTTCCGAGAGAGAGAGAGAGAGAGACGAGTTAGAGTGCAGGGACCATCTCTCCGGGGAGTATCCGGTCGCCCCACTACTGTCCCGTACTACTACGGCGGGCGTAAGTCGTTACGTCGTAGGCGGTGCGAGCCGCGGCCCTGTCATAGATGATGATTGCACCGATGGCGCAGCCGGGGGCGTTCTGACTGGGGAGCGAGACCGCCTGGCAGGCGTGTGTTGACACGTTGTGTCGCGGGCTCTCCTCCTTTTGGCGATAGTCCGCCCTATGGCGGCGGCTAGCATCTTGACGGAGAATCTCAACTCCGAGAAGAAAAGAAGTCTCGCTCGGACCTTTACTTCCTTGGGGCGATTACCCGATCGAGGGGAGCGAGGTCGGGGACAAGGAAGAGGGAGGAGCTGCCTGTGTTATTTTTTTTGTATTGTGCGTTGGCTAACCTCACTTTTGGTGAGGAATTCAAAACCTGTTTGGGGCTTGTTTTCTTTTTACATAAGCGCCAGCTTGAAAGGAAATGCTCGACGATGCTGCCCGACAAAGAACAGAAGGGATCCCAAGTGCTGTAACTACCGAACCACGTGTTGAACGGACGTGAGGTCATGCGGGTCTACCCCTACACGACAAATCACACAAACACAACAGGTCAAAAAATCCTGAGTGAGAAAACAACACACGGTGGTGTAAGCGAAGAACAAATCAGATTGTGTTTGTATTGTATTTGCCCCTTACCTCTATATTTCCCCCCTTCCATTCGGAGTCGAAGCAGGTACGTCGAGTATTTTTGTGCCCCTCAAAATTTTTGCCCCCGTGTTGTGCAGGTTATTGGCTTCGTTTTTGCCTCGGTTTCCCGACCAACTTTCTATTGCCGCTCTGAGAACCGGGAAGCTTTTCTCCAGGGGGTGGGTCCGGGGGGCTCTGCCCCCCGGCGAACGGTACGGTACAGGTGGAGAAAGTTTGCACTTCTCAGTCTGTTTGTCACAATAAACACTGCACATTCCTGGAGGCAACAGCCCATTTCAAAATGCAACCACCACTCGATACTGCGTGCTGGTACATCATTGGCACGAGTAGACGCAGACCAGAGATCAAAGGCACTTGTGCCGACTCGGAGAGAATCTGTCAAGAAAATTGGGCTGCTTCAGAGCCTCGACTCTCTTTCTCGGCTCCAGCCCCTGTGGCAGCCCCAGACTTCTGCCCGCCAGCCCACGCCCAGCAGAGAGTAGACTGTGATGGTGTGGTGCTTTGGCTACACGATACCACCAACAGGAAAGGTGAGGAATTCCTCACCCTCTTTTTTCGAGCCTCTTTTATTTTTGAGGAATTCCTCGCACTGTTTCGTTAGCGGGAGCACTGATAAGCACCTGCTTTGTAGGAAATACTTGAGGAGGCTGCCAGCTGCAAAAGATCAAAGGAGGTAAATGTGCTGTAGCCCACACGAAACACAGGTGAATCTGGGTTTAGTGGCGGGCGTAAGTTTGTTTGTGTACGTGTGTAAACCCTGTTTTGAGTGATTTAACACAGCACGCTTCCATCCGACACTTTTTGATATAGACAAGCAAGCTTGTTATCATAAAAAAATGCCCGCTTTGTAGTTGTATTGTTTCTCCCCTCTAGCCTCCTTCGAAGTAAGCACAAGGCAGCCCCTCGAGTATTTCCAATTCCGAATGCTTAAGTTTCCGAATCGTCCCCTTCCAACCTTGCTTCTGAAACAAGTGGACTTCACAAACACTCAGGGCTTGTCGCCCAATACCTCTATACCTCTTGTCTCTCTTTAGGTCCTCACTCGACCCCCCTAGAAGCACGGAAGGTGCTCAAACAAGTTTGCTAGAAAGGAAAACTAGAGCTTTCGTTGACCGCACTACGCTGAATCCCAAATCCTGGACGCGGTTTCAGGTGGCAGACCGACAAATCATCATGATCAGAAGATTCTTGCTCGGGCGATTCAGTTTCCTCACACATGGCATCTGGCTACAACAAAAAATAACTATGTGCGTGCCGGTTGATCGGTTTTCCCACTTGTATTTACCCTGTGTATATTCAGGTATTTTGGTCAACCACCAAAACACGCTGCTCCGTCTTTTTAGCCTGCACCGTACATTGAAGGGCAACCCGCAAGATTGTTAGTACTAAAAAAAGACCCTGGGAAATCCACGGAGCAGCAGGGGGCTCCCCACGAATTGAAACGCATCTTCGTCTCCTTTCGCCCGCCGAACGAGCTGTGAAGGGGCTGGCGCCAAACGCCAGCCTCCCTCGTGTGCCGACGGAGCCATCGAAGAAGCGAAAAGGTCACCCATTTACCCCCCTGTAGGACGGTCGTCGGCCTTCTATTTGCTGGCGGCTCCTTGGTTTTGTTTGCGCGCCCGAGGGCATTGTTTGTAAGCATGGGCGACGATCTTCAGCTTTTCTTCACACACCCAGGGATTTTACTCCAGAACTAAGGTAGCCAAAAATGCCTCGTCTTCTAATTAAAGACGCGCATGAATGGACCAATGAGATTCTACCTACTAACTGGCGATACAGCAGTCAAGGGAACGGACTTGAACCTGTCAGCGGGAAAGAACACCCTGTTGAGTTTGACTCTAGTCTGACTTTGTGCAGTGACACGAGAGGTGTAGAATAGGTGGTCTTTTGCTGCCGCTGTTTTCTCGGGAAATATCAGCCCAGTAGAAATGACCACGAGATCACATAATCTTGTTGGGGGGGAAGCCTTGGGACCTGCTAAGGCGAGACTCCTCTCTTGGAAAAAACGTCGCGTTTTGGCAGTTAGCTTCGTTTAATCGTTGTTAAAAAAATTTAGTACTCAGGCTTACCTCAGATTTCATTCCACCAACCCTCTGTGACAGCCATCATCTTCACCATCCCTGCCTTTTCCGAGAGAGAGAGAGAGAAAACACATCAAAGCAAGTCGAAAGACGTGGGCCTCCACCGTCAGGTGGGCCGACGGCTCCCTGGGGAAAGACTGGGGCGGGGGAAGGATGTGTTCTCTCTTCGTTTTGGCCAGACGTCAACAACTTCCGAAGCCTTGAAAAACGGCGGGCCCGTGGGGAGAAGCGGTGGTAATCGAACCGCCGGCAGTGCATTTCCAGGCAATTGGCGGAGGGGTACGCAACGGAGTGACGCCCTCTGTGTGTCGCCTGCTCGATGAACCACACACACACATGGTCGTTCGCAGTTTTCGCAGAAAGGGGTTCCAGGACCCGGGATTGCCGATCTCACGCACACTACTGTACACAAAGCGGGCGGCCTGGGGTAAGAAGTGAAAAAAACGTAGCTAACTATTGTCCGGGCAGAAGACTGCCCCTGAGGCATGGTTGATGCGTGGCATCAAGAGCATCCAAGTCTTTTTCGCAAAAGAAAAGAGAAAGAAAAGACCAAAAAGAGGGAAAGGTGAGTGTAAGACTTCGTAAGACAGGAAAGCCCAGGAGGGGACCGGGCCTCCTTTTTGTGATTTCTTAATATCTCTATTCGTAAATCATAACCCACGTATGAAGAGCCAGACAGTGCAGACACCCACTGCGACTCTTCCGATGGTCGATGGAATCTGTCGTTCAGGGTTGCTTTGTGAGGCGCGGCCGTTGCTTTAACGCTTCAATTCCTGGTTGCACCAACGAAGCACAGGCTCGCGCGATAATGCTGACGTTCTGTAGTGCTGTTTTTCGAGTACCAATGTGTCGATGACTTTCGTACAATTGCGGCGCCTCAGGACGCGGGTTAGGCGGACAAGCAAGCAACAGAACAACCTTTGCTCGCAGGGAGAGAAGCCCTACCGTTTGTTTTGCCGGCCAGAAGGCACCAAGTCTATAAAAGAAGAACACTGCCTCTCATGAAGGGTGTGTGTGTGTGTGTGCGTGTGTAGGCTTGCGGGGGGGGAGCTTCCTGCTTCAGCACTTTTTGATTGGTTCATTTAACTTCCGCGTTCCGGAAATGTTCCGTACAGCAAGGAGGGGCCGCCGGTGCTTACTTCGACAGAGGCTTGAGGAGCAGAGATAGTATTGCTACAAGTGGACACTTTTGTTGTTGGACGCTGACGCCCGACACGAAACCCAGATTTACCGCGTTTCGTGTGGGCTGGCATCGTGACGTGCAACTGGCGGCCTCCTCAAGGGCTTCTTTAAAAGCAGGTGCTTATTCGAAGAAAGAAGAGTCGTTGGCGGGGCGGTTTGAGACTTCTACGTCGCAAACCGGTGTGTCTACAGTGCTCCACGGTGGTCTATTGTGTCCAGAAGAAAATACTCGACGTAGCTGCTTTGACTCCGAATGGAAGGGAGGAAATATAGAGGTAGAGGGGGCAAAATACAACACAAACACAACCCGACTTGTTCTTCGCTGACACCACCGTGTGTTGTTTTCTCACTCAGGACTTTGACCCGTCGTGTTTGTGTGATTTGTCGTGTAGGGGTAGACCCGCATGACCTCACGCCCGTTCAACACGCGGTTCGATAGTTACAGCACTTGGGATCCCTTCGGTTCTTTGTCTGGCAGCAATCGTCGAGCATTTCCTTCCAAGCTGGCGCTTGTGTAAAAAAATACTCAAGGGACTGCCTTGTGCTCATTTCGAAGGAGGCTAGAGGGGAGAAAACAATACAACTACAAAGTGGGTCTTTTTGTTGAACTAAACCCAGAGTTACCTGCGTTTCGTGTGGGCTACAGCACATTTACCTCCTTTGATCTTTCGCAACTGGCAGTCTCCTCAAGCATTTCCTACAAAGCAGGTGCGTCTACAAAAAAGAAAAGACAGAAAAACGAAGCAAACCACCCGCGACTCCCGATGTATTCCGTTCCTTCTTGCTCACGTTTGCGCCGCTGTTACGCCTGAAGTGTCGGCTTAGACCCGTTGCGACAAACAAGGGCTGTTGCCCTCGCTGCCACCTGGGCTGCTTCGTACTACTCCGACATCGGTCCTCCCCCTACAATCCAAAACGGGGCCGCCGTCTTCCGTGGTCTCAGGGTCTATCGCAGATACGAGTGCAATTGCCGAAGCAGCACGACGCCGCCTTGCGTTCGGGAAAGGGGCAGCCATCTGCGGCCATTGCCACAGGTCTTTTGCACTCTAACCTCTCAAAACAATCGGGGGTCAATCGCCAGGTGCATCGCGGCCTTTTCCAGTCGTTTTTTTTTTTTTTTCTTCAGGTATCACGGTCTATGAGGCTTGCTGCGAGAATACTGGCGTAGTAGTAAGTCGAATTTTGAGTGCGTGAGCCACTCTGGGGAAAAGAACCAGCACATTTGAGACTGCATGTGCCAGTAAGTCGAACTTTGAGTGTTTGGGCCCTCCGAAGAAGGCCCGTCACACTTGCGGAGAACACTGCAGCATTGTCGCCAAGCCAAGCCACCCAAGAATTAGGGGGGGGGTCGCTAGAGTTGGATTGGGCGGGGAAGGCGGGGTGCGGAAGGAAAGGTAAGGAAAATAGTCCGGCATTTTCATCTTGCCCCTCCGCAGTGTCTTGCGATGAGCAGCATGCAGCGTCAGCTACAAACGGAGGCAGACGAGCAAGCTGAATTCCCGCCAGAATGGGATGAACCGGGTGGGTGGGTGGGGGGTCGTTTTCGTACGTATTGCACTTTGAATTCCTGTTCAGTCGCATCAGTCACTGGAAAAGGGGAAACCTCAAGGGGGCTCTTGTGATTGTGGGACGAGAAGACGCGATGATTGTTGGTGTCGGCAAAGGCAGGGTCGACGCCGGTAAAGCACACCCGACACCGACCGAGAACAAACCGGAGAACCCACCCCGCCTGCCGAGCCTTCCCGGGCGAGAGAAAGTGCAGCCTTCAGCAGGTTCAACTTGACTAAGTGAGTGTTGCAAGCTGATGCAAAAACAGGGCACAAGCAAAGGGAATGGACACTGGCGCGGCCGGAGCCGCGGGCGATTCTTTTCGCAGAGCACGTGCAGGTTCACGCGTACGAGCAAGGCTACTAGGCACGGTCAATAGGGGCTGAGAACAGGCTTTCGCTTTTGCAGTTTAAGAACTCGAAGCGGCGCGCACTCTTCCGAAAAAGACAGGCGCTTCGTTTTGTTTGTGCCGGTTGATCGTTTTCCGCTTGTATCACCCCTGTGTCATTCTCAGGCAAGGAATTCTGATTAACCACCAAAACACGCTGCCTACGTCTTTTTAACCTGCACAGTCCATTGAAGGGCAACCCGCAAGATTGTTAGTACTAAAAACCTGCCTCCCACCCCTGCTACCCACACAAGAATCTGACCGCCACGGAAGACCCCGCCGCAGTCGGGCACTTCGTCGGGCAGAGTTTTTTAGAGTTAAAGTTCGCTTGATTGTTTTAGGAAGACAACCGAACTAAGGCGGCTTCCGACCCTGTCCTCTGGAACTGCACCAATTGCGTTGCACCGCAGGCTATCAGGTCCCCTCATGGCGGATTTCACAGGTGAGCAAGCTTGGATGAGAGGAACCATGGCATCTTGCCGAGAGAACAACTGCAGACATATCGATGTCCTGGGGGGTATGAATGCTCATGGCAGACTTTTCACAGCTGAGCGAGCTTGAGGATGAGCAGCGCGACTCCTCGTAGCACACCGCGTCATTGCCAAGACTGGAACACTTCTTGAGCTCGTCGTCGGCTTCGAGGCTGTCCCACTGACAACCGAACTAAGCCGGCTTCCGCCGCTGTCCTCTGGAACTGCACCAATTACGTTGCACCGCAGGCTATCAGGTCCCCTCATGGCGGCTTTCACAGGTGAGCAAGCTGGATGAGAGGAACCATGGCATCTTGCCGAGAGAACAACTGCAGACATATCGATGTCCTGGGGGGTATGAATGCTCATGGCGGACTTTTCACAGCTGAGCGAGCTTGAGGATGAGCAGCGCGACTCCTCGTAGCACACCGCGTCATTGCCAAGACTGGAACACTTCTTGAGCTCGTCGTCGGCTTCGAGGCTGTCCCACTGACAACCGAACTAAGCCGGCTTCCGCCCCTGTCCTCTGGAGCTGCACCAATTGCATTGCACCGCAGGCTATCAGGTCCCCTGTCACCTATTGCTGCATAGGACTGCCTGGTGCCGTCTTTTGAGCCGGTCCATCCCCTCTTGATAGACCGTGATAGACCGAAGAATACAGCACCGAATTCGATGCAGCTCCAGGGACTAGGGATGGACCTGATAGCCTGCGGTGCAATCTTTCGATCCAGTCGCACGGTCCGCTGTCACGCGGCGACACCACTCGTTTTTGTGTACCGTCGGTCACGTACTGTTCACCGTTTGTCGGGCGGCATTCTCACTCTGTTGCGCGATCTTCGCCGGCTGACGGCGGCACGTACTGCCTCGATGCTGACGTCTGGAGACCCGCCAATTGCAGCCGACCGCGAAGCCTGGGGTTCGTTTTCAGTCACGCATGCCAAGCAACGAGCACTCGCCGGAAGCCTGCCGCCGTGACGTGCTTGTTTCTGGCCCTCAAATCTGGCCCGGGTCCGAGTTATTTTTCCTTTTCCGGACAGAATCTTTTTAGGGGTTGCCTGGACCTTTTCTTCTTCGCAGCTCTGCCCCCAGTTTTCCCGGTACGGCAGCGTGATAGTGCGGGGCAGTGGTGCACTGAAGCAATGCAGTGAGGTGGACAAAGCCGGTTCCAGACTTGGGGCGAGTTCACCTTATTTCTTAGAGTGGAGGTTCGCTTACGGATTCGGGGGTTTCGAGTCTCCGGTGTGACCATTGTAGTTTAGGTTCCTTCAAGGTATCGCGTACTAGTATGTGTATCGTATCTGCGGCAGTGGCAGTACGTGTGCTTGTGTGTGTGCCTTTGTCGGCCATTGCCGATTCGACTCATATTTAAGTGCAAGTTCGCTTGGGGTTTTATAGTCTCCGGGTTACCATAGCCATCGTAAAGGTTCCTTTTAGATATAGTATGTTAGTGTGCGTATCGTATCTGCTGTAGAGGCAGTACGTGTACTTGTGCGTGTATCGTTGTTCTCTACCGGCAGAAGTTGTTTGGGTTAGCACGTGTGGCCCTATTTACGCTCTTTTTGGGCAAAGTCCAAGGTCCTATTTACGTCTTTCTGCCCTTTTTATGCCTGTTCTTTGCACGTTTTGGTTCGTTTACTCTTTTAAGAAACTTCATGAGTTGACCCGTAAGCCGGTTTCCAGGCGGCAGGAGTCCGGTTTGGGCATGGCGACTCGTAGCTCATTCCGCTGCTCACGTGGAACGCCAACCGGGGAAACCATGCGATAAAACACTGTGTTTAAACAGTGGAAAATGAAACACAGGTAGCTCTTCGGTCTCCATGTCTACAAAACAAGAGTTTTAGTTCACGCAACTTGTACACTAAGGCCTCCTTGCCTGTTTATAGAGAGCAGTAACGCGCTGCTTGTCTCTGTCTTGCACGTCAGTCGTTCGATGTAGTTTCTGAAACGGTGAAGCGAAAAGTCTACACCACCCTCCCACAATGAAACCTTGGGTGAACCTAGTCCCCTGCATAGAAACCATTGCGCGGAAACAACATACTTGTCCAGCAATTGATCTCGGCTCTCTTCGCGTTCAAGCTTCGACGACTGCGACTTCGGTGACGTTTTCGATCTGTGCATTGCATGGCAGCTGAGGGGTATCATGAATAGGAACAAGCAACGGGCTCAAGACGCCGTGTAACAGATCGTATTGCATTCTAAGTTCATGTCTATCAGGAGGGGTGCTGGGCGGGATACATAAACGATACGGCAGATGCCGGAGCGCTGCAAATACCCGATGCCCTACGGTTCCGTCCACACGGAGTGCTACCACAGACAGTTTGGCCGGTGTTTGGTACATTTATCGGGCAGAACTCCGACTTTCTCAGGCTCCCTCTCCGGAATCGAACCCTAATTCCCCGTTACCCGTTACAGCCACGGTATAGTCGGCTACACGACCGTCAAAAGCTGATAGGGCAGAAGCTCTTGCGGGCTTGCACCGACTTGAAGTCGTGTGCTATCACTCGATTGACCGTCTGCCGATTGTCACGCCGAGCCCGCCGCGCCCGCGCAAAACAACCCGCCGCCCCAGTTCCGCGGGATGTACACGGTGGAGTCCAGCCTCAGAAGCTGGAGTTGAAGCTGGAGTTAAAAAGCGGGCGTCACACCCACTTTTCGGGTGTGACGTGGGTTCTGAGGCTGGACCTCACCGTATCATATGTGTTCGAGTGTCTCTTTGTAACCCCCCTCCATCCGGGCTGCTTTTGGAGGGCGGTGTCCGCGGGATCTACACGGTGGAGTCCAGCCTCAGATGCTGAAGTTAAAGCTGGAGTTAAAAAGCGGGTGTCACACCCGCTTTTTGGATGTGACTTTGGTTTCTTAGGCTCGACCTCACCGTATCGTGTGTATCGGTGTTGACACACCCGAAACGCATGTAAATCGACACCCGAAAAACACCCGCGGGTATGACTTTAGGAGGGCGGTGTCCGCGGGATCTACACGGTGGAGTCCAGCCTCAGATGCTGAAGTTAAAGCTGGAGTTAAAAAGCGGGTGTCACACCCGCTTTTTGGATGTGACTTTGGTTTCTTAGGCTCGACCTCACCGTATCGTGTGTATCGGTGTTGACACACCCGAAACGCATGTAAATCGACACCCGAAAAACACCCGCGGGTATGACTTTAGGAGGGCGGTGTCCGCGGGATCTACACAGCCTCAGATGCTGGAGTTAAAGCTGGAGTTAAAAAACGGGTGTCACACCCGCTGGTCGGGTGTGACTTGGGTTCTGAGACTGGACCTCACCGTATCGTATGTATCGGTGTTCGAGTGTCTTTCTTAACCCCTGTAGGACGGCGGAGTTGTGCACATACCGCGCTGCAGACTTTGCCCCCGCCGGGAGGGTGATCGACGGCGTCCGCCTCGGCACGCGGGGCGACGGGTCCGGGGTCTTCTCCGGCGACCCGCGCGCGGCCTTCGCCTTGCGAAACGACCCCGTCTTGACCGTCAGCGGCGCCTTTTTGACCACCCGGCTGCCGGAGGTTTTCCGGGTGTCTCTACTGTCGACGGACAGCGGCGCGTCCGACGGCGTCTGCGCCACCCGCCGGGCGACCGGCGCGCTGGTAGTAAGCCCGTCGTTGTGGCTCGAGGAGCGGGACTTCGTGCGGTGTTCGACGGAGACGATTGACTTCGCGGACTTCGCGGAGTGCAGGGCGTGCAGCGGGGCGCCGCCGCCCGCGTCGTGCAGCCGCCGCACCGCCGGCTGCGACAGCGTGAGCGGAACGCCAGCCCTCGGGCTCTCGCCGAGGGCGAGCGGCGCCGGCTTGTCCGGGTGGGGTGCTGCCCGCGCGCTCTTCGGCTCGTCCGGGTGGGGTGCTGCCCGCGCGCTCTTCGGCTCGTCCGACGTGGCTTCTTCGGCGGGCGGCGCCGGCGCGTCGGGGCTGAGGGGGATGCCCGACGATATAAGCCCGCGTGAGCTCCTCCGGGACCCCCTGCGGCCTCCGGACCCGGAGAGCCGGCGGAGGCCGTCGGCGTCGCAGGGGATGGTCGTGCTGAACTTCTCGGCCTCCTCGTCGCCGAACATGCCGGTGATCGACTCCGGGAGCTCCTGCGAAAACGACATCCCGCCGGCGGCGGGCGCGCCGTCCGGCCCGAGGGACGGCGAGCGGGTGTTGTGCTGCAGCTTCACCGCCTTCGGCACGCTGTGCCGGTGCACACCGGGCGTCAGCGACGACGCCGGCGACGAGTGCTTGTCGTCGCAGAGGAACGCTCCCGACTGGTGGGCGTGCGGGTGCGACTGGTCGTACGTTTCGAACGACAGTCCGCTCGAGTTGTGGGTTCCCGATGTAGGCGTTGCGACCCGCTGGGCACGTCCCGGGGACTTCGGCGCCCGTTGATACGGCGTCGAAGTGCTGGACTGGAAGTGGGAGGAGTCGTTGAGGTCCCCGTCAAACCTGTCGGCCTCGAGGGACCGGCGGTCGACCCGCGCCTGGATCATCGCCTTCGTGACGGTAACCCTGCTCTTCGAGGCCTGCGTCTGCTGCTGGAGCTTCGCGAGGTTCTTGCTCGACGGCTTCTGCTGCAGCAAGACCTGCTTTGCGAGTAGCTCCTTCTCGTCGTCCTTGTCGAATCCGAGCGTCAGCTTCGATTGGTAGGCCTTCGTGCTTGCCCGGTACCCCGGCGCTTTCCCGTGGTCCTTGTCCCTGTGCAGGGACGTGCTGTTCGACCGCTGGAACGAGTCAACCCCGCCGGCCGACTCCGGCTGCTCGATGAGCGCGCTTTTGCTGAACGTCGAACGTTCCGACGCGCCGAGCCCCAGCTGCACGGGGGACCGCTTGCTGGGCGGCTTCAGCGAGTCAGTCGGCGTCGAAGATCCGACCGGCAGCAGATCCGGAACGTCATATCGCCGCTTTTGCTTCGGCGGGGGCGGCGACGCGGTTCGGGTGCCGGGGGCCGCGAGGGCGGACGACGACAGCGCGAGCCTCGCCGCGTCGTCGGCGGGCGGCCGGCCCGGCTGCAGCGCCGCGACCGCCGGCGAGACGGGCGCGCGCCGGATCTCCGCGACCCTCGGGATGTTGCGGGAAAGCTTGATTTTGTTCTTGTCGTCCCGTTCGATCACGATCTTGCACGCTGCCGTCTCCTTCGCCGCAGCGTCCGAGTGGGACCGGTTGTGCTCATCGTGTTCCGACGCGTCGTCTTTCGAAGGGCTGTCGGTATGCACGGGTGAGCTCCTGTGGGTGCTGTCGCCGTTCCCCGTGTGAGGGGACAGGACGTCCACGTCATGCTCTGCGTCGTCGGCTCTCGATCCCGCCTTGCGGGCCAGCCGCCGCTTCGCGGCAGATCTGCCCGACGAGGAAAGCGGGTCGGACCGGACGCCGTTTGGCTCTCGCTCCGAGGACAGCGATGCGACGGGGTCATCGTAGTGCGCGGACTGCGCGAGCTTGTTCTTCACGTCCTTCGCCTTCTCCGCCGCCTCCCTTTCGAGGACGGCGCGCTGGTTCTGCACGAGGGCCTCCCGGTGGGCTTTGTCGAGCTGCGCTCGCTCGCGGATTTCCTTTTCGGCTTTTTCCCGCTCGATCTTCGCCTTCACCTTCGCCTCCCGCTCGGCCAGCACGCGCTTGTGCTTGATTTCGGCGTCTTTAACGACCCTCGCTTTGATGGCTTCCCTGTCCGCGGCAGACCTGTGCTCGATCAACGCCGCTTTTTCCTCCGCCTCCTTCTCGGCCCGTTCCTTGAGCTCTGTTTTCGCGCGGAGCTTGGCTTCGCGTTCCGCGAGGACTTTCTTGTGTTTTTCCTCGGCCTCCCGCTCGATCTGGACGCGGGCGGTTTCCCGGAGGGCCTTTTCCTTGGATTCCGCGAGGGAGCGCTCCTCGGCCTCCTTGTCCAGCTTTTCCTTCGCGTCGCGTTCGGCCTTCGCCTTGATCTTCGACTCCCATTCCGCGTGCGCCTTCCCCTGCCGCTCCTTGAGCTCCTGCGCGGCCTTGGTCTTCGCGTAGTCCTTCTCCTTCTTCAGCTGCTGCTTCACCTCACGGGCGCTCTCCGCATGGCGGTCAGATCGGTCCTTGATCTCCCGGTCCGTCTTCGCGCGGGTGCGGGCCTCCCGCTCTGCTTGGACGCGCTCCTGCCGCTCCTTGGCTTCCTTCTCGGCCTGCAGCCGGGCCTGCTCCTTCTCGACGGCGAGCTCCGCCATCGCCTCGGCGCGCTCGGCCGCTTCGCGGTCGAGGCGTGCCTTCACGCGCTGCTTTGCCTCCTCGTTCTCCCGTTCGACGGCAGCCTTGGTCTTCGCTTCGAACTCGGCGAGCTGACGGGCGACGAGGGCGGAGTCGACGGGTTTCGAGGGGGACGCGTTGGGGGACGCAGGGGCCAGCTGGTTGTTCGGGGAAGACTGGACGGAGGGGCGCGTGGTGCGAGAGACCGGCTTCGAGACGGGGCGGGGATCCGCGGTGTTCGAAGGGGAGTTGGCGCCGGGGGAGGCCGACGAGATCGACGGCTTGCGAGCCGTGTCCGGCGACGCACTGCCGTCGGTGCCGCCGTCGAGGGAGAAGTCGCGGAACGACGACTGCCGCCGGTCGCCGGGCTTCGGCGGCTTTTCGAGCAGCCCGCGCGGCGACAGCGACCCGCCCCGCGGCAGCGCGGTCAGCGACCGCTTCCGCGTGTGCGCCATGGCGGGGCTCCCGGGCATGCTGTCCGACCCTTCGACGCCGCCGGCGACGCTGAACTTCTTCCCGCCCCCCGCCTTCATCGACGCTGGCACCGTCGGCATCCGCGGCGTGTCCGTCGTCACCTGCACCGAGGGACGGTGTCCGAAGCGGGCCGGGGAGTTCGTGTTGGCTTCCGCTTCCGCGTCCTGCAACGCGCCGAACAGCGCGGGGGTTTCGACGTGGCACAGCTCGTCGTCGGTGCCGTCGGACTGCGACTGCTCCGACCCGTACGAGTACCCGGTCGATTCGGAGTCGGCGTCGAAGGTGTGCCGCTTCCTCCGCGTCCGCCGGGAAGGCGACGTTTCCCGCGGGCTCAGCGACCGCATGGTCCCGCGGATGTCGTCGCCCGTGACCGTCTGCCGCCGCCTCGCGGAGCTCGGCGGGTTCGCGTACCGCCGCATGGTCGAGCTGAAGTCCGGCGACCCGGCGACGCAGCTCTTCCGGTGCAGCTTCGCGGTCTTCGAGAACGCCGCCGCCGGCGAGAGGCTCGGAATCCCGGCCCTGTTCTTGGCCCGCTTCCGGCCGGTGCCGCGGATGGTCGACTGCAGGCGGCGGACCGACTTCTTCTTCCCGAAGGTGTAGTCGATGCCGTCCGAAGTGTCGACGTCCTGCTGCTCGTCGTAGTTTTCGAAGGCGTGCGCGGCTTTGTTGTACTCCGACTCGAGCTCCTTTATCTTGTGCTCGCTTGCCGCATTCAGGGACCTCCCCGCCTCGTGGAGGTCCAAGACCCTGAGCAAAAGCTTCGCCAGGGTGGCCATGCGGGCAAGCTGCAGCTTCGCCTTCCTCTTCCTGCGGTCCAGGTTCGTGTTGTCGTCGAGCAGCCGCGCCGCGAGCTGCATCAGCTCGTCCGCCCTGCCCAGGTACTTGCCGAGGGCCTCTGGCGGCGTCGCGTCGCTGCCGCGGATGATCACTTCGTCCAGGTCGTTGCGCACCTCCGACAGCTGGCTCATCTGTATCTTTCGGTCACTCTCCGCCTGGATGACCTGCCGGGCGATCTCGATCCGCGCCTCATCCATCACCGGCGGGCACGGCACCCGGACTCCCTTCACGGTCCCCCCGGGCAGCAGCTGGATCTTCCCCCCGTCGAATCTCCCGACGAACTCGAGCGGTTTAGGTGAGTTGTAGTCGGCGGGGGACTGGACGACGAGTTCAACGTCCGTCTTCCCCGAGCACTCGGTGGAGATCTGCCGGATGTCGGTCACTTGCTTCCCGCAGACGTGCGTCAGCAGCCAGCCGGCGTAGACCGAGAACCCGTGCTTGTGCGCGGCGCCCGACGCCTTCACGTCGACGATGACGACGTAATTGGTCACGAGGCGCAGGGCGAGGCCGAGGGGCTCCGTCGGCGACGACTTGCGGATGAAGATCGTCTTTTTCACCGGCGGCTCGAGCCTCGCCGCGGTCCTGTCCGGATCCCGCATGGTATCCGCACACGGGTCGTTGTCGTCGTCCGGAGTCCCGTCCGTCCGCGGTCGGGATGGCGTCGGGTCGCCCCTGCCGGGCAGCGCGCAGGCGATGAGCTCGTCGCGCCTGGGGTCCGGCTGCTTGGTCGACCCCCGCAGCCTCTGGAACATCCACCAGCCCCCTTCGAACCCGAGGTCCTGCACCACGTCGTTCGGCCCGTGGCTGAACACCTGCTTCACCGGCCCGTCGGAGCCGGTCGCGCACACCCAGTACTCGTACGCCGCCTTGCGGTCGGAGACCTCGACTTTATACTCGCTGTTCCCCGTCACCGCCGCGCCCATGACGGCGGCGAAGTCGCAGTCGACGATGTCGCACGTCAGCTTGAACGCCGACTTGAGGTAGTCCTGCAGCGCGAGGGACCGAGACCCTCCGCCGACCAGAATCGCCAGCGTCACAGCCGGGTATCCGACCATCGCGGCGCGGACGAGGGCCTTCAAGTTCTCGAGAAAGACTTCCGAGGACCGGTGAAGCTCGTCGCGGGTGACGATGCGCCGGTCGTCTTTGACGGCCATCGCGGTCTCCTTCAGGGCGGAGAGCTCCTTTTTCGCGTTTTCCGCTGCGTTGATCATTGCGGTGACCGGGACCTCCGAAGAACCCTGCAGCAACGAGCTGAATGCCAAGTCGATCGAGTAACTCCCGCTGCGCAGCGCCCTCGTGTCGCACAGGTCGACCTTGATGTCCTTGGCAGTCTGCCCAGGGGACATCTTCACGATCGCGACCGTACAGAACCGGCACCCCACGTCGACGACGAGGAACTCCCTGTTGAGGTCCTCCGTGCCTATCACACGCGTGCAGTGCGCCCAGTACACGGCCGCCATCGCCGGCGAGGGGAGCATCGTGAACTTCGTGAAGCCGGCCGCCTGCGCGGCGGCCGCCAGCCTCTGCCGCTCGACGGTGTTCAACCCGGCGGGGAGGGACACGATCGCTTTCGTGATCTCGAAGCCCATGGCTGCGCACGCCAGCTTCCTCATGACGTCGAGGAGGAACGCCGCCAGCGTGTCTATGTCAACGTCTCGCGGACCCGATCTCGGGTGTTCTATGGTGATCGGCCTTCTTGTGCCCATTGCGGCACTGAGGTGGCGAACAGCGTTGCAATGCCTCGTGTCCAACTCCTTCACCGCGTCCCTTCCATGCATCAAGTGGTCCACCAGCGCGACCACAGAAGCGAAGGTTCCCCCCGGTATCGTCTGCGCCCTCCCATTCTTCCACACGTACCCGCGGATGGTCTGGCTTCCGAAGTCCAGCCCGATGTAGGGACCATCCTTGCTCATGGTTCCACCACCACCACTCCCTCCCTCCCCTCGCACCCCTCGCCCCCGCCCCTCTTACAAATCCCCAGCAGCCAGAATCGTGCTTTCCCTCCCGCCCCTTCGCCTGGCGCGCTCGCTAGTACGGGGTTGGTGACAGCGGGTTTTCGGATCGGATAGCAGGTTTGCTAACAGATTGGAAACCGAGGATTCAAACAACGGCCATGGAGGAAATCAAAAATCCCGAGCATTCGGAAAGGCAAAACAACTGTTCCCCTCGGCGCAACTGCGGGTGAACGAAGGGTGACATCAATTGCACTTATCGGTGGATGTCTTGGCTCTGGGAACGATGAAGACCGGGTCAGACGCGGTAGTCAATGGGAATTGCAGAAGCATGAGACTCATCAGGTCGTCAAACAGAAGCTCGGTTCGTAATCGCCGGGTGACGCTCGGTGAAGTGAGAAGATGAGCGGTTGTGTTTTAGAGTCCGACCCGTGAAGTTCCATGTGCAATCAAACAAGCACCGCTAGATGAATTCGGGTCACGCCTCAATGACTTTGGACCTAAAGGGCAAAGGAGACGTGGCAGGTTGATAGTACCAGCAGGGTTTCCGACAGCCCGGCGACAAGGCTCGAAGAAGCTGTAGCTGCTGGTGTGCGGAGCATACGGGACTGCGTCCTGCTGCCGGAGTGTGCTGCTCAAAACAGCCAGCGGTGCTTCCGCTGTGAACGCATCTCTTTCGATGAGTTCCTGAGTGTACACCCAAATGTCGACAACACACGATTTTCTGACGTCCATGAAACAAATGGCATATGCTCAACGTCGGCTTCTACGCGCAGGTCCTCTTACTTCGGTATGGGCTGGCACACGTTCGAGAAAAGTTGCTATGACATGGCTGCAGCTCCGCGTAAGAGCGTTCGTGCACTTCCTGGAGAAAGCTGACGTTGCGCTGTCTGACGGGAAGACCGGCCCGGCAAGGACGACCAATGTGCGCTGCTCGTGTATCGCAGTACTTGACAACCGGATAGAGCTAGACCCGTGACCATGCAGACCGCGCGGGCTGGTAGTACGCAAGAGAGCATAGTACAATTAGCACTCGGAATAAAAGGGCCTCGGGCTTAGGCTTCGTTTTGCTGCCGATTCCTGGGCATGCTTTCTGCTGACGTCGACAATGCACGACCTTTCGTAACATCTCGGCTTTGGATGACGCGCAGACCGCACACGGTATGTAAACTTGTTGCAATAATGTGATTGTCAGGCCTTCGACTACCCTGAGCAACGCACTATGCACACTCCGTGTCTACGTCACAGCAGATGGAACGCGTTTGTTGCGCCCCCGCCGGGGCGGCCTACGAGTGGGTATCGTTGTGGCCTCCCGGCCGGAGCCATCGTTGGATGAATTCTCGCTCGTGCACCACCAAAGAAAGGAAGGGGGGAAACGGCCACGAGACAACTCAGCAACCGATGACGGGTGCAGCCGGCACTCCGGAGTTTACGGGGTTAGGTTAGTGGAGAGTAGCGCGCGTCTGGGAGAGAGCGGCATTGTTCGTTCTTTGTTTTAAAATGTTTGTGAGCGTGCGTAGTCGTCGGGTTCGGCGCGGGTTCGACACAATCGGCTGATGTCCATTGCTTTGACTCGCTACCACGGTTAAGCTCCAGCCACATACGGGCGGAGCGAACGAAATGAACGAGGTGTGGATAAGAAATTGGATACGAACTTGCACAAGCTGCCAGCAACGATTGCAACCGTCACGAGTGGCACCACAACGAAAGCGCACAAAAAATCAGTTTGAAAAGTCGCCGGAGTCACGTAGCAAAAGGCTGACGTAGCGGTCCTCACTTGCGTGCAAAGGACTCGCATGTGCCACAACTGTATCTGAAAGGTTCTGGACAAAACCACGAACGCAGCAAGACCCCAAGAAGCTGAGAAAACGCGTGTCGCTTTTCAGGGGAGCCTTCATGCACGTCACGCACGCTTTTTTGCCAAGAAAACTCATCTATAGGGGGGAACTGCAGAACAGCTTCGGATGATAGTAGCATCATAACGGCCAGGACCACTCTAGGCCATCCGGCACTCATCTTGGGAGAAAGTCTTGGTTTTGATGTTCAGGCAGCACCGCTGCCTACAACATAGGCATGGCACCTTATATCCCGTGCTTGCATCGGGCCAATACGGGGGGGGGGGGGGGCCCCCGGGGGGGAAATGTTTCTTGGGGGGGGAGACAGCTAAAGCAGCGAGGAGTAAAAAGCATGAAACCACGCCGTCGATTGGAGCAGCCTCAGCGTGAGTCGCAATGAAACCCGGGTTCACTTCGAAGCTTCAAAGGGTAACCCCATGGTAAAGTGCTTTCTCACAACGGTAAGAAGGAGGGGAGCCCGCGACGACCTCTGCCTGTTTGCTCCCAGACTGTCACAGGCAATGCACGGTCCCGGAGACGGTGATGCTGCCGATGAAGAACCGAAGGGATCCGGAGTGCTGTAGCTACCGAACCACGTGTTGAACGGACGTGAGGTCATGCGGGTCTCCCACCCCTACACGACAAATCACACAAACACAACAGGTCAAAGTCCTGAGTGAGAAAACAACACACGGTGGTGTAAGCGAAGAACCCCATTATTGCACTCTGAGCTAATTGTGCATAGTGGGGGAAGTGGCATAATGGGCCCTGGGAATGTTCTCCCAGACTGTCATAGGCAATGCACGGTCCCGGAGACGGTGGACAGTGTCGTTTCCTCCGGCAGCAGGACGGCCGTGAGCGCCCCCCCGTTATGCCGAGCGTGTCGATTTGGATCGCGTGCTCGCCGACCCGCGGCGCGTGCCTCGTGATTTGCCCGGACACGGTCTTCTTCCCCTTCACCGTCGGCGCGTCCCACCGCCGGTACTGGATGGGCTCCATCCAAGGATACATCAGGTCGTTCTCGCGCAGGCACCGCAGGCACTCGTCGACGGGCGCGTCCACCCACGTTTCGGCGGCAGACCAAGATGTACTTTTGGTGCTCCACCGCCAGGATCAGCTTCCTGAAGAAGTCCAAGGTGCTCTGAAGGAACCGAGGACAGGAACCCAGGTTCACTTCGAAACTTCCAAGGATACCCCGTGGTAAAGTGCTTTCTCGCCTGGTGGAGAGGCAGACTATCACAGGCAATGCACGATCCCGGAGACGGTGGACAGTGTCGTTTCCTCCGGCAGCAGGACGGCCGTGAGCCCCCCCGTTATGCCGAGCGTGTCGATTTGGATCGCGTGCTCGCCGACCCGCGGCGCGTGCCTCGTGATGTGCCCGGACACGGTCTTCTTCCCCTCCACCGTCGGCGCGTCTGCCCACCGCCGGTACTGGATGGGCTCCATCCAAGGGTACGTCAGGTCGTTCTCGCGCAGGCGCCGCAGGCACTCGTCAACGGGCGCGTCCGCCCACGTTCCGGCGGCCATCACCTGCAGCCCGCCGTGCACGAAGATGTACTTTTCGTGCTCCACCGCCAGGATCAGCTTCCTGAAGAAGTCCAAGTGCTCTGGAGGAACCGAGGCCAGGAACGCCTTCCGATCGCCGTAGGCGGAGCGCCGCCCCGCGTAGCTGGCGACGGTGCTTTTAGCTGAAAAGTGGTCGCTTCGCGGCAGGAAGTAGCGCCGGCCCTGCAGGTGCAGAGAGCGGGCGACCGCCTCCTCCCCGCGGCCCCACAGCGGCGGGCCGTCGTAGCCGGCCTCTTGGTATCGCATGTCCCACCCCCGCGGCACGCCGACGAGGCCGAGTAGGCTCGCGCACGCGAAGTCGTGGTTGCCGAAGACGAAGTGCGTCTTTCCGACGGGCCGGGCTTCTTCCAAGCGGACGAGCCATTCGATCGTTTCCTTCACGTCCGCGCCGCGGTCCACGTAGTCCCCGAGGAACACCACGTGCATCCGCCGCAGGCCCGGGACCTCGGCCCGCAGCTTCTTCCACAGCAGCTTCAGCTGCTTCAGGTGCCCGTGCACGTCGCCGATCGCGAGGCACTTCCCCGCCAGGCTTTCGCGGCACCGGATCGCCGGTAGCCGCAGCGGCACGTCGGTCTCTCCGTCCGCGGAGCTGGCGTCGTCGCTCTCGGTTGCGGCCTCCTCCTCCTCCTCCGACGACGACGACGACGACGACGCTTCTTTCGGTGTTCGACCGCCTTCGCAGTCCCCGCGCTTTGCACTCAATGCTTCTCCCATTTCGACGAGGTACTCTGTCGTACCTGTCGAGGCCGTGGCCGCGTCCTCTGCGGCCGGACCGTGTGCGATGCTGCTTGAGGATGCGAAGGTACCCCCTCTTGTTTCCTTCAGACCAGCATCCGAGTGACGTGCCGCAACGCATTCTCCACCGGCAGCGGCGTCCCTGGCGGGCGGCTTCGCCGTGTCTGCGTCCTCTGCCGCCAGACCTTGTGCGAGGCTGCTTGAGGATGCGAGGCCGCCTTCCCCTCTCGCTTTCTTCCGACCGCCAGCGTCCGAGCGAAGCGCCGCAACGCGTTTCCCACCGGGGATCGGCGTGCGTTCCTCGCCGTCCGCCGCCTCGCAGGGGACTTCAGCGGCCCGGAACAGCGTGAGCCGCGTGCTCAGCGTGTTGACCGCGAAGATTTCGACGTCGCCCAGCACCGCGGCCCGCCCGCCGGCTGCCGGCGGCAGGAGCTGCAGCGAGATGTCGGTGGTGAACGACCCGCCGTGGAAGGCGGTCAACGCGGCCGCCGCGGGCTTCTCGAGCGCCGCCTCGAAGCGGGCGAGGACGGATCCCTGCGCGGCGGCGAGGGCCGGGTGGTAGCAGGTGGCCGGCGGCTGCGAGATGGCCGCGAGCCGGCCGCGCCGGAGGAGGAGGCGGAGGAAGAAGGTGTGCCCGGATTCCGCCGCCGCCGGCAGCGGGACCAGCGCCGCGGTCCTCGTCTCTGCCAGGACGGCTCCGAACGCGGCGCAGCCGGCGGCGGCCCGCCGCAGCACGTCGCCGGGGCGCGGGGCCGGCGTTCGCGCCGGCCACGCGGCCGCCACGACCCACTCCCCTTCCTCGACCAGAGCGTCGGCGTGCACCACCGGGGCATGCTCCTTCCCACCCCACGCCGCCGCCACCCGGTCAGCCAGCTGCCCCACGTCATCCTCCCCCGCTTCGACGAAGACCGCGCATCCTCGGCCCCCCAGGACCTCGGTCAGAATGGGGTACACTGCGCTCAACCGCGGCCGCATCTCCCCTACCCCTACCCGCCTGAGGGGCCTGTGGTATACTATTTCTTCAGTGTGAATGTAAATATTGCGCTGTGAACAGTAAGTCAGTGTGATAGTGGCAGTGCATGTAGGTTTGTGTCTTCGTAGCGTGCTGCGGAGGAGGAGGCGGAGGAAGAAAGTGTGCCCGGATTGCCGTGCTGGTCTCTGCCAGGACGGCTCCGAACGCGGCGCAGCCGGCGGCGGCCCGCCGCAGCACGTCGCCGGCGTTCGCGCCGGCCACGCGGCCGCCACGACCCACTCCCCTTCCTCGACCAGAGCGTCGGCGTGCACCACCGGGGCATGCTCCTTCCCACCCCACGCCGCCGCCTCCCGGTCAGCCAGAGCTGCCCCACGTCATCCTCCCCCGCTTCGATGAAGACCGCGCATCCTCGGCCTAGAATGGGGTACTGCGCTCAACCGCGGCCGCATCCCCCTACCCCTACCCGCCTGAGGGGCCTGGTGTACTATTTATTTAGAGTGAAAGTAAACGTTGCGCTGTGAACAGTAATTAGTGCTAGTGGCAGTGCATGTAGGGCAGTGCATGTAGGGCAGTGCACGTAGGGCAGTGCATGTAGGTTTGCGTCTTCGTAGCGTGCTGCGGAGGAGGCGGAGGAAGCAGGTGCCCGGATTCCGACACGCAGCTTTTTCACCCCTTTGCGAAGCAGAACCTTCGATTCGATGGCAAGGGAATGCTGCAGAAGCGTTCTCTCCATCAGCCGGGTTTCAGTTTCCACACGCTGAGTTTGGATCTCCATCCGGGAGTCAACTAAGGACTTCTGTTTTCATCTTGCGGAATAAACTGTTTGTCAGGGAAACGCATAAGAACGCTTAAGAAAGGCGGGCAAGGGCGGGACAGTAAAAGAAGCAGAACACGCGGGGGCTAGCGAAGAGGAGAAAGCAGAAGTGAACATTTCCGGAGTTGGGGCTTGCACTGATATACGAAGCAACGGACGATCAGCGTTTTTCTTCTTCGCGTGTACGGGTAAAGGGGGGGGGTCGAATAATAACACACGTCTGGTTGTCTAAAAACACTACCACTATTTGATCCTGCTACTGTTCGGCCTGGACTAGCACTTTTTCGTTGGCTTCGTTTTCTCTTTCATGTGCGACCGTTGTTCTGGAGATGTTCCCGTCAGTACGGGTGTGCTATTAAGAACATAATAGACCCCGGCGGCAAAGACGTCGCGCCGCAGTACGCTATGCTGCAGCCGGGGGGTTAGCACAGAGGCACGAATCCCGTTCGCTCTGCCCGTGTAGCTAGTTCGTGTCAGCGGGATGTTGTAGGCCGTCACGCGCCTGGCCAGGGTGCACCTCGCTGTTGATGCTGTTGGTTGTGAAATTAGCAGCCGGGACTGGAAAAAAGATAGATGGAAAAGAATTGAGCAGGTCCGCCCGTGTCCCCTGGAATCGCATCGCCCGCCGCTTTACGGCACGGTACTGTAGACTACGGCTGCAGGTTATTTGCTTTTTTTTAACCCTCGAGTCAGTGGTTTTCCGCTTAGCCAACAAAATGAAATTGGTTGGCTAAAGAAATTCACGGTTCACACACACGGTCAAAAAAATTCTCTCGACCGATCTTTTTGCATGGTGTTAGGAGGGTCGGCAGGTTGTGGCTTCCGGCTTGATGTAGAACTGGGTTTGGGTTTGTGAGCTTGCTTGTGTAGATGGAAATTCCTGTGGCGAAATAACTATTTATTACTAGGACTAAAAAAAGCCTTTTAGTCCCGAGGAAGGGTTTATTGTCCCGAGGAAGTCTTTTTTGCCCGAGGGACTGTAAAAGGCTTTTTTACCTAGTAATACGTAATTTTATTTCTGGACGGCGCCGAGCCCCGAGGGACGAGGCAAAAACACACCGTGAGCCGAAGTGAGAGGGAAATTAGACCTTTTGCACTTCTGAGCACAAACTTCCAAGGTATAATCTAGGAAAGGGGTCAGATTCACAAGCTAACTTGCAGAATGGGTATTTTTTCTACTCCATCTTGATGTTGACGTAGCGTGGTGCGTGACTGGTGTGTAACAGCTGCCTGAGCTGCATGGTAGGCGACTGGTGCAGCAAATGTCTGTGTTGCACAGGGTACAACCTACCCAGTAACTCCTGAGTTGCAGAGGATGCGACCAGTGCAGCAACTGTGTGTTGCACAAGGTGTAACCGGCAAAGCAACTGTCTGAGTGCAGAGAATGTGACCGGTGCAGCAAATGGTTGGGTTGCATAGGGTGCTGCCGGCACAGCTACTGTCTGAGTTGCAGCGGATGTGACAAGAGCAGCAACTGTCGGTGTGGGCGGCGGTGGTGACTTTGCAATGAGGCCGGTTTGATAGTCTCTGCAACCTGGTAATGTGTTTGATTTTTGTCGACGTTTTTGAGGAGTTTTACAGCAAATGCGAGCCATTGAGGTGTTTCCGACGAATTTTGAGTAGCGCAACGGCCTCAAAACATGTTTTTGTAGGGGTCCAGTACCATCACTGGGTGCACTGGGTGTATCACCTTTGCCAGTTTAGTGCATTAGAATGTCCAGGAAATAAATTTTTTTATTCCTAGGAATAATAAGCATTTAGGGTAGGCGGTTTTTTTTTTTTGGCCCATGTCCGTCGGCCCACAGAAATTTACGCGCGCGCGCGCAAAAAAAAAACTTTTCAGAAAAAAAAAACTTTTGCCACAAGACTTTCTGCTACTGGATGTCACACCATATGTGCCGGCTATACTACTAGCCAGTCCGCTGTTGGCACTTTTGTGCCCGTTGTTGGTAGAATTTCTGAACGATGAGCTCAAAGGTGAGTGTGAAGATGAACTTGATGTGTCCGAGGGGTTGCGGTGGCAGTCTAGAGTTCAACAGTCCTGAACGCCGCGCGGGGTGCGTTTCGACAAAACCTTCCATAGTCGGAGGCTGCAGATGATAGACGATGCCACAGGAGAAAAAACACTCGGGTTTGAACTCGAGATCGCGGTTCGCTGGGTACGCTGCGAACAATAAAGCAGTGACCCAGAGGACTGTCGATTGCGCGGGTGTCCGTCAATCTCTTATCTCTCTTCTGACATGCCCCATTGCGATGTCACGGTCCTACCGAACCACCGTGCGAGAGCCTACTGACGGCTGGTCGGTGGCATTTCCATCGGCGAGAATAAGCGCCAGCTACCCGCAGATAGTATGGTGAACTTCAACTTCTGCTTTCCTCCACCTTGTGCAAGGATGGTTGCTCTCGCGGCTTCTGCGGCGGTCTGCTGTTGAAACCCCCAAAGGCGGACGTCGACACCGTCACTTCGGGTGTAGTGGCTTTGTCAATATTACCCGAGTACACAAAGATGCCCTGCTTGGTGTAAACGGAGTTTGTCGGTACTCTGCCGACCCTCCTGTCAGCAAGCTTTAGCCAGTGGCCACCTTCTGATGCGTAGCAAACGGCGCCGGACTCACAAGATGTACCTCACCCACATCGAAAGAGACCATTGATGTCTCGACATCCGCACGGAGGGCAGGTGCTTCTAGCACACGGCAATTGGTTAGACGCCGTGTGCAACGAAGGCAGTTATGCTCAGGGATGTGCGGTCTAGACTGTCAGGCGACGAGTGCCGTTTTCTTCGCAAATATACCGCGGCACAAGGCATTGCCGCCGGTCAAGTGCACTAAGTCGCAAGCACCGTGAACGCATCGCTTGCCCCGCGTCCTTTTCATGCCTCCGCAGTCGAGTCTCAGATACTAGTAGCTGCTTGAGGCGTCGGAAGGCATAGACGCGTGCCACAGTGGCAAAACCTCCCGACATGCCTTGCCGGTAAAACCGCGCACACTTTCGAGGCTGAGGCTGTGCTTGTATCCCGCGTGCTTCGACTGCGTCCAGCAGGAGCTACGCAAATCTTGCTGTTTAGATTGACACCAACGTCAAAGTAGCACGATATTGCTTGCCCAGCGCACCAACCCAGCACCGGGCATAGTCAGCTTCAAAGTCAATACACACTGAGGTAAACAAAGTCTACGCGATTTGCATCGCCGTGAAGTATCGGTGTGATGAACAGGTTTTCGACTTTTCGCGAGCCGGACACGCTCGTGACTACGCCTGCAGTCGCTCACACGACCGGTTCCAATGCACAGATCCCAAAAGTTTTTTTTTGGCAAAAGTTTTTTTTTTCCGAGGGTTCCCAAAAATTTACGCGCGCGCGGACATGGGCCAAAAAAAAAAAACCGCCTACCCTTATTGGGAAAAATAAATTCCCTCTGGTGGAAATGGCTTGAGGAGCGTGACAATAAATTTCGTTTATTTTTTGACAGGATTCCGTTGTGTTTGCACAGGCCGGACAAATAAACGAATTTATTTTTTCCGATCTTGGAATTTATTTTGCGCCGCCAGCTATTTTCAGTCGAAACAAATAAATGAAATTTATTGTCCCTAGGGAAATAAATTCGTTTATTTTTCCGACTGAAAATAGCTGGCGGCGCAAAATAAGGTCGTAGGCAGAAATCTGTAGGGGAGACCCCTCGCAAATTTTTTTTTCTCCCTGTGGTGAGTGAAATCGCGTGTTTTGAGCTCGTTTTGAGTCTAATTCATCCTTTCTGATCCATATCAAGAACTCGACCGCAGCACTTGTCAGCAGCGCTCATCCAACAGTCCTACCCAGCACGACAGCACCTGTGCAGTCCTTCATGCAAGCGCCCATGCAAGCAGCATCGTATGTTGTGAACTACAACGTCAACCTGCCGGGACTCCCCCAGTTGCAGCAGAACAACCAGGCACATTGATCTGTGACCCGTCACTTACTCCACTCCTACACAACGTTCTGCTACGCATGTCTCAGACACACAACGTTCTGCCGCGCACATTTGCTACGCAACGTTCTGCTAAACACCAACGTAACTGCAAAGCAATATGCTCAACGTCTTACACAACGTTCTGCCGTGCACATTTGCTACGCAACGTTCTGCTAGACACCAACATAACTGCAAAGCAGTATGGTTTTCTTTCCATCCTCGGGAATTTAGTTTTCCCAATAAAATCATTTATTCGGCAATAATTTCCACCAATTTTGCCTCGGTGTCGGTTTTAGTCCCTCGGGAGGCCCTCGGGGGGGTTTGCAACCCCCCCTCGGGCCTCCCTCGGGACTAAAACCGACACCTCGGCAAAATAAACGGAAATTATCTTGCCGAATAAAAGAATTTATAGTCCTGGCAGGAAATAAAGGCCTTTTTATAGAACGGATTTTTGCGTGCGAGGCCAGTATGAAAAGTGCCGTCCAGAAATAAAAAGATTTATAGTCCTGGCAGGAAATAAAGGCTTTTTTATAGAACGGATTTTTGCTTGTGAGGCCAGTATGAAAAGTGCCGTCCAGAAATAAAAAGGTTTTTTAGGCAAAAAAATATTTTTAGCCACACGGGAAAAACACTGCCCTTAACCACCACAGCGCGTGCCTAGAACAGTCCAGATACCACTTCTCTTGTTGTCGCTTTACTTATCCAATGATGGGAGGACGGCAGCTTCCTTGTGGGGTTAGGCTCTTCTTATCCGGTTCCAGCGACAAACGGGTTTTCGGCTCGCGAATCCTCGTTTTTGCGACACCAGTCAGGTGGGGAGTTTGGCAGGGGCGGCTGCAAATCCGACCAATCCTGGACATCTGAACTGTTCTAGGCTGTGTGGATTTCTACAGGGTCCTATTGATTTTTTTTATTTGAGGTATCTGAGAATTTTCGACAAAGGTGAATTTTAAAACAGGGAAATTCCTACTGTGACATACGGACGGGGTTGCCACAAATATTTATAGTATCCTGGACACCTATCTACACCTTCTCTCGTTTTACTGCATAAAAGTCAGACTGTTGCGACGGTCTCCACCTCCGGCGCTGCATAGCGCTGCTGACTGTAAGTCAGTTAGACTACGAAATCGTTGTCAGTCCCAGCTTTTCCTTTCGAGCAGGCGCATGACTGGAGCACCGTGTAGTTAGGGAATGTTGAGAAGGGGGCACTGACTCCTGTGCGGGGAAGCTGGATCTTCAGCAAGGTGGCGAAGCTGACCGTCCTGGCGATGAGGAAACGCTCCACCACCGTCAGGTCAGGAAGACCGAGGTCCCGCCCAAAGTCCGTACCAGCCGCGAACGAGCCGGAGGCTTCCCGTCTTTCGTTTTCAGGCCGTAGCTGCAGCTATCGCAGGCCTGGAACGTGCCGGCTTCGGCGTCGACGTACTCCGCGTCGAGGTGGTACAGGGTACCACCGTGGCTCACGAGGGGAGGAGACCGCTGTGTTGCACATGGAATGTGCTCCGCACCTGCAGACTGCGATGCTGTACTCCGTCACGTGCTGCTCAGTGACTGCCTTAACCCGGGGAAACGAGCTTGGGCGAGGTCACCGGGGGGTTAGGGAGGGTGGAGAACCTGACTGTTTTCTTTGAACCAACCACACCCTGAAGGCTGTGTGAAGTTCTCTTATCGACTTTCGTGGTGCATCAACTCCCTCAGTGAAACTGTGAGAGGGATCGAACTGCACGCCGGAGCCCAAGCTGGAGTTGAACGTGGGAAACACTTTCAGCACAACGCACGAAAAAGACACATTTGCACGTGCGCACTTGCAGACCGGACTTTGAAGCTGTACGGCTGGGCCTTCTTTATTTTGTATAAGCACCTGCTTTGTAGGAAATACTTGAGGAGGCTGCCAGCTGCAAAAGATCAAAGGAGGTAAATGTGCTGTAGCTCACACGAAACACAGGTGAATCTGGGTTTAGTGGCGGGCGTCAGCGTTCAACAAAGTCTGCATGCCAACGTCCACATGAAGGATACCCGAACAGGCTGACCTGCACCCCGGTGCTAGCTTTTGGTGTATCCCGTATATATTTCTTCCCGCGACCTTTGTGCTAGTCAAGGGCAATCCCCCCATGCGCACCTGGACCAGAGGGTAGAGTAGGAGATGCAGACCTATGAAAAGCAACCTAGACGAAAAGAACTTGTTGGAAAGAAGCGCAGCTATTCTCCGGGGGGGCGAAGGCCGTTGGGTTTGCGGAAATAAGAAAAGGGGTAAGAGATAGTCAAGATATCCGTCAGTCCGGTGGAGGGCTCTACTTCTGGGAGAGAGGGAAGACGTTTTCATCCGAAAAGTATAAGTGTAGTGTTAGTAGTGCCGGATAATGTCCAGCTGCTGAAGCAGCCGGAGACAGAAGGGCGCAGGGGGGCAGATATTGCGTTTGCTTTTTACCAAACATGAAATGTTGGAGGAAATGAGAAGCTCGTCGCCGCAAACCGTGGCGCTTTCACTACCGTCCTGAATCCAGCTTTAGTAAAAACGGTCAGCTGCGTTCAACCAAAACAACTCTCTTCCCATCATCATCATCATTAGTTTTGTATCAGCCGCGGTTGTGCGAGCGACGAGCTTTTCTTTACTTTCATGGTGGCCCACCCCCCGGCGATGCTGAATGTCCGTTGACGGTCGCGAAAGGCGTGTGCCCTGTAGCGATGAGGTTGGCCAGACCCCCCACATCGCCTTGTGCAACGCAAGGATATGGGTCTGCGTAGGTTAGGCACTAACCATAACAGCCCCAGATCTCGCCACTTCACGTGCGGTCGCTGAAGGAACCCTCGCAACAAAGGCGCGCACAGCCGGCGTCAGCGGACGCTGGTTGACCTGAAGGCATCTTTGGCACGAAAGAGGGATCGGACTTTAGGCCAGGATAGGTTCTCCGGCTCCCGACAATCGTGACTAGCACAAACTCAAGAGGCCTAGTCAAGAGTTAGAGCCCCTGTTTTTGGCAGAAACCGTTTTAGCATACTTACTACAAAAGAAACGGCGGAATGGGACGAAAAGCAGAGAGAAGCGCTTCGAGGCTTGTGGCGGTTCGAAGCTAGGCAGAGAACAGCGCATGGGGCTGGTTGACTTGTACCTCGTGGAGTTGATTGAATTGTCGGCCGTTGCTTACCATGGTCTGCGTTAGGGTCCATACGAATGAGCGGCCAGCGCTGGAAACAAGACCCGCTGCGCTTTCGAAGGGGTAGATTGCTGCCTCGCTGGGTCACCCCAATGACCTGTTTACTTTCAACCTTGAAAACGGCGGGGGGGGGACGGGGGGCGGGGGAAATCTTACACGGTGCCATTCACTAGTCACTTACTACTGATCGTACGAGCCGTAGATCTTACTAGTCACAACTACTAGGATACGCACTTTTTCATTCGTGACATGACTCGTCACGTCAAATCAGTAGTAAGCACTTTTTTCACTAGTAATACGACTAGTCAGAACACTATTTTTCCAATGACTGGTGCACCGTGTAGTTCGGGAATGTTGAGTGACTGCCTTAACCCGGGGAAACGAGCTTGGGCGAGGTCCGGGGGGTTAGGGAGGGCGGCTTTTCGGGTGTGGATTTACACGCGTTTTGGTCGCAGCACACCGGCTTTTCGGGTGGGACTCGGGCACACCCTCTTTAACGCACCAGCTTGGGTGGAGGCTGGATCGTGTGTGTGTGTTTAAGTTCAGGGCTTTGAGTAGGTAACGTCTGAAGCGAAGTATAGCCACTTGTCACTTTCACCAGTCGCTTTGAGTTTCCGACACTGCTTTTTTGGGTCCTGTGACTCCTCTCCGAAGGGTTGGTGGGGCGGGATCCTTCGGGGGACGGAAAGAGCGTGGGGGGCTGTCAGCTTCTCCATCCGGCACTCGGCTCAAGACTTCTGTTTTCATCTTGCGGTGTTAGCTGCACGGGTTTTTGGCCCCGTGCAACAGCTGAGTGTCTTTACACAGGCGGCACATCTCACCCGAGGATGTGGAAAACTCTCTTTGTGCAATGAGCTTGGCCTGACTAGCTGTTCCAAACTCCTGGTGCAAGCACCCGTCACACAGTTTTGAGTCCTGTTCCGAGACTCGCTCGCACGGGGCAGTGGCGCGAATCACTTGTCACCAAGCATTCTGCAATGCTGACGACTGCTACCCCTGTGTGTGTGTGTGTGTGTGTGTGTGTGTGTGTGTGTGTGTGTGTGTGTGTGTGTGTGTGTGTGTGTGTGTGTGTGTGTGTGTGTGTGTGTGTGTGTGTGTGTGTGTGTGTGTGTGTGTGTGTGTGTGTGTGTGTGTGTGTGTGTGTGTGTGTGTGTGTGTGTGTGTGTGTGTGTGTGTGTGTGTGTGTGTGTGTGTGTGTGTGTGTGTGTGTGTGTGTGTGTGTGTGTGTGTGTGTGTGTGTGTGTGTGTGTGTGTGTGTGTGTGTGTGTGTGTGTGTGTGTGTGTGTGTGTGTGTGAGTGTTCCTCTCGGTTTCTGCTGCTATTTGCCCCCGCACCAAGGGGGGAGGATGCTGCGTCTCTTTTCGCCGGTGAACAGGGTGTGCTCGTGCCAGTAGGCGCACGCGCGGTGCGGCGCGCCGTCCTTGGTCTGCGAGTGGACGACGATGAGCGCCTTGACGATGCCGGGCTGCGGGTCGCCGAAGATGTCGTTCATCGCGCGCTTCGTGAGCTCGTTCTCGGGGGCCGCGAACAGGGCGCGGCACCGCTCGGTCACGTCCTTTCCGCCGTAGTTCGCCTGCAGGACGCGGCCGACCGACTTCAGCGAATACGACTGCGGGGCCCGGCACCGTCCCGGGATCGGCTGCAGCAGCACCGTCGAATCCTGGTCTTGTGCGACGTGCACGTGTGTTTTTTGTCCTTGCACCGCTGCGACCGCGAAGTCCTTGTGCTGGTTGGGGAATGGGTCCCCGAAGTGCGACGTGTATTCCCTCGGCCGGATCGAGACCCCCGAGAGGCACAGCTGCTGGACGCGGGCGGTGACGTCGACGCCGCCGTATGTCGCGAACAGCACCTGCGGCCGCGGCGGCAGCTTCTTCGCGCGCTGCTTCGCCTCGCCGGCGAACAGCGCGTGCTCGTGCCAGAACGCGCAGGCCCGCCGGGGGTTTGGCGGTTCGTCCCGGCGGTGGACGACGACGAGCGTTTTTTCGACGCCGGGGAGGGGGTCCCCGAAGACGTCGTTCATTGGCCGCCGGCAGAGCTCGCCAGGGGGGAGGTCGCGGAGCTTTTCGGTCACGTCGGCGCCGCCGTAGGTCGCCTGCACCACCTCACCGACGGCGGCGAAGGCACACGGCGGCGGTGCCCACCTACGCGTGGCCGCCGTCACCGGCATTTCGGTCGGGTCGGAGTCTTCGGCGACGTGTATCGACGTTTCCGACTCGCCGGGAAGGATCGTCACGACCGCGAAAGCCTTGCGCTCTTGGGGGAACGGGTCTCCGAACACCGCGCTGTACCCATTCGGCGGAATCGACGCTCCGGCTTCGTGCAATTCCCGCGTTTTCGCCGTGACATCTTTACCCCCGTACGTCGCGGACACGATGACCGCGGCCGGAGACGCGGCGGCGGCGGGCGGCGGCGGCGCACCATCGTCGCTCCAGGCGGCTGCGGAGATCGCGGGGGCACCGGCATTCACTGACAGGTAGAACACGACGAGGCATTTGGAAACCGTCGGCAGCGGGTCGCCGAATGCGTTCGACACCGGGGCGGCGGCGGAGAAGGAGTTCCGGCACGCGGCGGTGACGTCGGCGCCGCCGTAGTTTGCGACCAAAATGCTGCCCGCGCGCACCTCCGCCGGGCGCGCCGGCTGGCAGGGCTTCGTGTTCGCCTCGATGAGCGCGTTCTGGTCCTCGCGGAAGATGTACGCCTGGCAGGCTCGGCTGCCTTCGTGCAGGACGACGACGGCAAAGTCCTTCTTCTGCGCCGGGAACGGGTTGCCAAACAGCCGCGTGTACTGCCACGCCGGCACGAACAGCGACCCGTCCCCGCTCGCGGCGACCGCCTCGTCGACGGCGGCGGTCACGTCGGCACCGCCGAACGCCGCGAAAAGCACCCGGAGCCCGTGCTTCCCTTGCACGGCTGCTTCCATCGGGGGCGCCGTAGGCGCGGTGTCCGTTTGGTCGACCGTCATTGCTGGTCTTTGTTTCCCCCTGGGCTGGCCGAGCTGGTTGGGGGGGTTGTTTGTATCCTTTTTTTTTCCTTTTTTGTACTAGCGCCTGCTTTGACGTGGGTAATACTCGTGATCACCGCAAGATTGTGACACGGGCGGCAACAGTATGGACGTACTTCGTTCTCTTACTGTTTTTGGCATCCGTCTACAGTATCACGCCGATGATCCGAACTTAGTTTCCTCACCGAAGATGTACGCCTCGCAGGCGCAGCTGGCTTCGGGCAGGACGACGACGGCGAAGTCCTTCTTCTGCGCCGGGAACGGGTTGCCAAACAGCCGCGTGTACTGCCACGCCGGCACGAACAGCGACCCGTCCCCGCTCGAGGCGACCGCCTCGTCGACGGCGGCGGTCACGTCGGCACCGCCGAACGCCGCGAAAAGCACCCGGAGACCGTGCTGCCCTTGCACGGCTGCTTCCATCGGGGTGCCGTAGGCGCGGTGTCCGTTTGGTCGACCGTCATTGCTGGTCTTTGTTTTCCCCTGGGCTGGCCGAGCTGGTTGGGGGGGTTGTTTGTATCCTTTTTTTCCTTTTTTGTACTAGCGCCTGCTTTGATGTGGGTAATACTCGTGATCACCGCAAAATTGTGACAGCCGCGTGTACTGCCACGCCGGCACGAACAGCGACCCGTCCCCGCTCGAGGCGACCGCCTCGTCGACGGCGGCGGTCACGTCGGCACCGCCGAACGCCGCGAAAAGCACCCGGAGACCGTGCTTCCCTTGCACGGCTGCTTCCATCGGGGGCGCCGTAGGCGCGGTGTCCGTTTGGTCGACCGTCATTGCTGATCTCTGTTTTCCCCTGGGCTGGCCGTATCCCATTTTTCCTTTTTTCTTTTGAATTAGCGCCAGGGGTTATTCTAATCCCCGAAATTCTGAAGAATCTGCGCCTTTTTCAACCTGTTCGTCCCGGTTCCCTGCTGGACACCTCTCAGGAGAGCCTGTTTCTCCAACTTCCGTCCCTTCCAGTTGCTGTAGTCGTACTGCAATGTATTGTCATCAGGGCCAGTGGCAGCACCACTAAAACCAAATGCGGCGAGCGACATCTCTTTTAGTTTCAAAATCCTTTCAGGCCTGTGAGCTTCAGGATAGCAAACGATCCTCCAGTGACTGATTATTGGGTGTGATGGAAAACACAATCTGGCTGCTGCTTCTCCACTTAGTTGTAGCCTTCACTTGTCAGTCCCAGTGGGCACTACGGCACTACGGCATGATGGCCTCAACGCCTTTCAACGAATCGAGGCAGGGCGAAGCTGCTCACGACAGGCGCCCCCCAACACGCTAATCCCAATGCCCCTCATGGCCCCAGAGATATTTCTGGACCACATGGTATGGGGAAACAGCAACTACGACTCCAGGATCTGAGCCTGTAGCCTGGGTCCCTTGCCAAAAAGTTTTCACCAGAAATCCCCATGGTTAAAAATTCGTTTTTCACCGGCCTGTTTTCAGATATTTTTTTTTTTGGTAAAATTTTTTTTTACCAAACATGAAATGTTGGAGGAAATGAGAAGCTCGTCGCCGCAAACCGTGGCGTTTTCACTTGCGTCCTGAATCCAGCTTTACGTAAAAAACGATCAGGCACTGCGTTCAACGAAAACAACTCTCTCTTCCCGTCATCATCATCATTAGTTTTGTATCAGCCGCGGTTGTGCGAGTGACGAGCTCCTATTTTTAAACCATACAGGATCATCCCTGATTAGCGCCTGCTTTCGATGTGGGTAATACTCGCGATCACCGCAAGATTGTGACACGGACGGTGACAGTATCGACTTACTTCGTTCTCTTATTGTTTTTGGCATCGGCCTTCAATATCAGGCCGACGATCCGAATTTTGGCGAACGATAGTCCTTCTGCTGCGCCGGGAACACAGGTTACGCGCGCAAGCGGCAAGAAGGTAAGGCAAGCTAGCGTGTGTTGAGATACAACGCCCGGTACCTGCCGGGAGCGGAACAACGATGTGAAGAAGCAGGCCTCCGAGTGACAGCAAGCCGGGCGGAAGGGATCCGCGGTGCACTGAACTACACGTGCAGGGTACAGTAGTAGGAGTTACAGTATGAGGACGGAGAGTTGATGCGCATTCCGGGACGGGGAAGGCTTCATTGCCGGACGGACAACACCCGCTCCGTTCCCTCATTGTCTTGAAACTGAGTCGGATAATCTAACAGCTGTTGTTCTCCCATGGTAAGCTGGCGCAAACACCTCCATTGATCAGTAGATTGAAATGCTTCCGAGCAACCTGTCCGAACGACGGACGCGCAATCCCGCACTCTGCCCGTAAACTACATTCCAGTCGCGGGCAAAGTTTCGCTGAACGCAGTGCCTGATCGTTCTGACGTACGGTTTGCGGTGACGAGGTTCTCATTTTTTCCAGCATTTCATGCCTGGCAACAATAAATCGCGGAGATAGTCCTCGCCGATCCCAAGGTCGGCAGCAAGGGAGGCGGATGACGCTGCCGCGGCGGGCAAGCCGGCGGCGGCGGCGCTTCGGCTAACCCGCCTCCAGCATTGCATGCTTGGTAGCAACAAAATATCTCCCGAACTGCATAGAATCGCTTACCACAGTGAATCACGGTCCACCACGGTCTACCAGTCCCCTAGAGTTTGCATAGAATTGCCTGGAGTTGTACTATCAGGAGGGAATAGACCGGCTCACGAACGCCCGGAAAAGTCGACAGGGCGACGAGAATCGCACGCTGCCGCGGCGGGCAAGCCGGCGGCGGCGGCGCTTCTAACCCGCCTCCAGCATTGCATGCTTGGTGACAACAAAACGCGGAGGAACACGTGCGGGTGCGTCTGCCGCAGCTCGGCCCGGAGGCCCTCGAGGTAGCCGAACGCGGTCCAAGCGGCGGCGGTCAGCGGGTACCCGTCCGCGCCCGAGAACTTAGCCGGTCGATCCCTATCTCCCGGGACTGCATAGAATCGCCTGCCGCTGTTTCCCACAGTGAATCACGGTGTAATATCAGGAGGAAATAGACCGGCTCACGAACGCCCCCGGAAAAGTCGACAAGGCGACCGCGGCAGCGTGCACCAAAACACAACAAAACGCGGAGACACTCCCTTGCCGATCCCAAGCAAGGCGCGAGGGCGAAGCACACTGCGCTCTCACCCGGCGATGAACGCGGCCACGCTCAGTGCCGGGTAGGTCGGCAGCAAGGGAAGGTGGCGGATGAGAACCGCCGTCCACGGCAAATACAGCAGCGTCTGCCGCAGCTCGGCCCGGGAAGCCCTCCGCCGAGGTAGCCGAACTCGGTCCACGCGGCGGCGGCCAGCGTGATCTCCCGGGACTGCATAGAATCGCCTGCCGCTGTTTCCCACAGTGAATCACGGTGTACTATCAGGAGGAAATAGACCGGCTCACGAACGCCCCCGGAAAAGTCGACTAGGCGACCGCGGCAGCGTGCACCAAAACACAACAAAACGCGGAGACACTCCCTTGCCGATCCCAAGCAAGGCGCGAGGGCGAAGCACACTGCGCTCTCACCCGGCGATGAACGCGGCCACCCGGCACTGAGCGTAGGTCGGCAGCAAGGGAAGGTGGCGGATGAGAACCGCCGTCCACGGCAAATACAGCCGCCGGTGGCCCCACGCGGCGGCAAGCAGCGCCCACGACGTCGCGACAGGGTCCGGCAGCGTGCCCAGGGAGACCGTGAGGAACACGTGCGGGTGCGTCTGCCGCAGCTCGGCCCGGAGGCCCTCGAGGTAGCCGAACGCGGTCCAAGCGGCGGCGGTCAGCGGGTACCCGTCTGCGCCCGAGAACGCGCGGAAGGACGGCAGGGCGACAAGGATCGCACGCCGCCGCGGCGGGCCGGCCGCCGCCGCCGCCGCCGGCGAGGTTTCGGCCAAAAACTCGCGGATGGCGGCGATGGGCAGGACTTGCTGGGCGCGCTTCATGCCAGGTTCTGCCAGGTCGACGAGGCCTGTGTATGGCTTCTGGCTTGGACTGGGCGTCACCTGCGTGAGGTCGATCACAAGCGCGTCGATGGAAGGCGAGACGTCTGGCACCACGGCCGCGCCGGCTTCTCCGACGCAGTCGAGAAGCGCCTCAAACAGCAGCGAGCAACCTTCGCTGCCGTTGACCCCGGACGCCGTGGAGCTCTCCCTTTCGGCCACACACCGGACGAGGCACACCGTCTTCCCTTCCCAGCACCACCGCCGGAGCCGACACCGCACGAGCACCTCGTTGACGGCCAGCACCCCGGCTAGGACGGCGGCCGCGAGGGCCGGCAGCTGCCACGGCACCAGCAGCAGCGCCAAAGGCGCCGCCGACACGACGGCGTCGAACAAGCAGACCATTTTCTTCTTTTTTTTGTCTTCTTCTTCTTCTTCTTCTTCTTCTTCTTCTTCTTCTTCTTCTTCTTCTTCTTCTTCTTCTTCTTCTTCTTCTTCTTCTTCTTCTTCTTCTTCTTCTTCTTCTTCTTCTTCTTCTTCTTCTTCTTCTTCTTCTTCTTCTTCTTCTTCTTCTTCTTCTTTCTTCTTCTTCTTCTTCTTCTTCTTCTTCTTCTTCTTCTTCTTCTTCTTCTTCGGAAAAGGTCGCGTTGGCAGAAACGGTGAAGATGATAATTGTCACAGGGTTGGTGAAATGAAAGCGAGAATGTGGGGTAAGCCCTGATTATTAGATTCACGGTTAAACGAAGCTAGCGCACAAGGTTTGCCTTATCTCGCACCTACTTTCCGATACCAAATAGATACTCTATTCAAACTCTTCTTCTTCTTCTTCTTCTTCTTCTTCTTCTTCTTCTTCTTCTTCTTCTTCTTCTTCTTCTTCTTCTTCTTCTTCTTCTTCTTCTTCTTCTTTCTTCTTCTTCTTCTTCTTCTTCTTCTTCTTCTTCTTCTTCTTCTTCTTCCTCTTCTTCTTCTTCTTCTTCTTCTTCTTCTTCTTCTTCTTCTTCTTCTTCTTCTTCTTCTTCTTCTTCTTCTTCTTCTTCTTCTTCTTCTTCTTCTTCTTCTTCTTCTTCTTCTTCTTCTTCTTCTTCTTCTTCTTCTTCTTCTTCTTCTTCTTCTTCTTCTTCTTCTTCTTCTTCTTCTTCTTCTTCTTCTTCTTCTTCTTCTTCTTCTTCTTCTTCTTCTTCTTCTTCTTCTTCTTCTTCTTCTTCTTCTTCTTCTTCTTCTTCTTCTTCTTCTTCTTTTTTGCGGCAATGGCCCTCTCTTTGCTCCCTCCCCTTCGTTGCTGTCGGTGACGACTAGCGTCGGGCCAGCCGAACTCCCCGCCTCTCCCCCCTGTGTGTTGGCAATACCGTAGGGGCTGCGCACAACAGTAAACGAGGTTCGGTTTAAAGGGACGGGGAATCCCGATTCTCGCAATCGTGAAAGGGGACAAACTCATGTGGTCTGGACAACTATTGCCTGCAGTATCGGCACACTTTCAAAAAAAATAGAAATCGCCGTTTTCTAGATCGCTTCCTGTTTTTGAGCTGATGTTGGTCCTATCATCAGTCCACTAACGGTTGCGGTGTTCTCTGTCCGTTGGGCTTTTCTGCCTTCTGACTTTGCATGTTCGTATTCTTATACTTTTCAGCGCCTTGTCGTGTGATAGCAGTATGACACTCTTACATCGCATTCTTTTGTAATTTTAGTGTCTTTTTGTGACGCCATCACCAGGGGCCAGCTCGCACGGGCTTTTGGGTATCTTTCTCAAATTAGGGGCTCTGTTGATCCGAAGCAGGTTTTGATCCGTCACGACGCTTTCGTTGTGCGATGCTTTCGGAATGAGCGGTGGCCCTGCGCTATCTTAGCTTAAAGGTTTAAGCGGAACACTGCCTCTCACGCATGTTTTTTGATGCTAGCATTAAGTCTTGTTAGAGGAGGGGGGGCATAGTTTGGGTTAGACTGCAAAGAATCTGTGGTGATGATCTGCATCGCCGACGGCGTGGTTATCTCTTCGCACGTGATGTGTTGTGCTTTCGCCTTTTAAGCTCGTCTTGATCGTCGCGCTCAGGCGCGCGTTTGGTGCCTCGCTTCTCCTTCGATTGCTCGTCCAGGTGCATCGGTTGCGCGTCGATAGTTGCTTCCTTACGGCGGCGCTTGGGCGACGACCGTGTTGTCTTCTGTGTCGCAGCGCATAGAGTCGCGCTTTCAAAACGGCAAAAAGGAAGATACAGAGGAAAGCGCCCGCGTCTTTTGTACGTTTCTTTCCACTCCACCGCGCGGTTTCACCGGGGGCCGGGTACCTGCACTTCGAGTTCGAAGCAGACCCGCAAGGGGGGGCTGCATTGGAGGGCAAGGTGGCTAAGTCAACGGCAAGAAGAGCACAACGAAGACGCTCACAACTTCAACGTTCGGATTGCCCGGCGATGCAGAATATCGCCGCAGATTGTTTGCATTTCTAACCCTCAAACAAATTGCGTGTTCCGCTGCTGATGAGGTCTCGTAACGTGTCCGGCCGAGTCGAGACGGGAGGAAAGAGCAGGTTTAGACGTGCACAGCTTCAAGTTCGGATTGCGCTGTTTCAGTTCCGAATAGTTCGTGACAACGTGTCCGCCCGAGTCAAGACGGGAGGAAAAATCAGGAAAGAGAGAGAGAGACGAGGATGCAACGTTCGCAGGTCTTCCTCAGGATACCCGTTTCCTCTGGGCTCTCCCCTATGTGTGCGGCCAAGTCGAGATAGACTGGTGAGTGGTCGGCGACTGCAGTCCCTTGCCGCAAAGGGCGTTGAAGTATGGCTAAAGATGAAGTGGTGTCACCTGAGGGGGTAATCTCAGGGCCGCCCACGTGGAAAAGCCGTTAAGCATTGGGAACTTTTAAGTACACGGACCACACGGATCTGCATGCACGGCCGCTATGCAGCGGCTGCCGGCTTATCCCGTGACACCTTTTATAATAGTGCGAGTCTTTTTATTACCTAATAAATTAGGCTTTTTTCTTTTTGGTATATCACCAACCAGTCCCGCCCACTGGATCAACTAGCCAGAACCCCCCCCACAACCATGTTCGCCAGAACCCCCCCCACAACCATGTTCTAGAGGTAGCTGCTTCCCCCATACACCTGTGAGTGCAGCTAGAATGATGTGGTAGCGAGAATGATGTGGTGGGCGTCTACGGTGAGCTCCGCCGAACACTTCGGGCACGACAACTGATGATGCGGCGCGGACTCAAAGAAGAACGTCCGGGTCGACCGGTACTGATAGACGGCAAACAGGGCAGCCGACGAGCTTTTCCCGCACAACGCCGGGCTCGTCTTCGGTGAGGACGATTTGCTGGCGTTTCGAACTGATGAACGATGCTTCTTCTTTGTTCCGCGAATCCACCTCTTCCATCAGTCGATGCACGCGCAACGGCCACTCGGAATGAAATACCACTACTCTTGTTGTCGCTTTACTTATCCAATGATGGGAAGACGGCAGCTGCTCCCTTGTGGGGTTAGGGTCTTCGGATCCGTAGCTTATCCGTTTCCAGCGACAAACGGGCTTCGGCTCGCGAATCCTCGTTTGGAGACACCAGTCAGGTGGGGAGTTTGCTGGGGCGGCACATCTGTTACACATTAACGCAGGTGTCCTAAGGCAAGCTGTTGTGGTTGGGCATCGCAAGATCCTGCTGGCAACGCACTGCCGGGAACAACCATGCAACGAACCGTGAGTCACAGGACGCCGTACCTAGCGTAGGCCCTCGCAGACGCGGTGTAGTCCTCAGCCGCCATATGCCGGAGAGGGCTTCGCACCTGCTCGCCACGGCCGCCAGCTGCCCGCGGAACTCCGCCGACGGCAGCGCGAAGGCGGGCGGCTGGCAGCAGCACGACGCGAACGACGCGGCCCACAGCTTCTTGTTCCGGGTTTTCCGCGTTTCGTGGTGGGCGTCCACGGTGAGCTCCGCCGAACACTTCGGGCACGACAACTGATGCGGCGCGGACTCAACGAGAACGTCCGGGTCTACTGGCACTGAATGACGGCAAACAGGGCAGTCTACGAGCTTTTCCCGCGCAACGCGGTGCTCGCCAGGCTCGTCTTCTTCGGTGAGGACGATTTGCTGGCGTTTCGAGCTGTTCAGCGACGCTTCTTCCTTGTCCGCCTGGCACCACGCCCAGCGCACCCCCTTCGCGTAGCCGTTGCATGCGCAGCGGCCACTCGGCCGGTTCGGGTACACACCCCGGAATATCCTGCCGCACTCCAAGCACTTCACGTCTCTCTCCCGCTGGTCGTCGGCCATTCCCGCGGGGGGAGGCAAGGGAGGGGATTTCTTTGAGTTGCCAGCGGGCAAGCAGCCTCCCTCACCTATTTTTAGAGTGAAAGTTCGCTGGAAACCCCGGGGTTTAACAGTCTCCGGGTGACCTTCGTCAATATTGGGAAGATATCCTTGTGTTCTGAGTGTTTCTTAAGAGTGGCGGTTCCACGAGGTAAGAGAATCGGTGTGTACCTTGAGTGTTGTGCATTGGTGGTTTCGGCCATGGTTATTAGCTTTTCCCGCGCAACGCGGTGCTTGCCGGGCTCGTCTTCTTCGGTGAGGACGATTTGCTGGCGTTTCGAGCTGTTCAGCGACGCTTCTTCCTTGTCCGCCTGGCACCACGCCCAGCGCACCCCCTTCGCGTAGCCGTTGCATGCGCAGCAGCCACTCGGCCGGTTCGGGTACACACCCCGGAATATCCTGCCGCACTCCAAGCACTTCCCGTCTCTCTCCCGCTGGTCGTCGGCCATTCCCGCGGGGGGAGGCAAGGGAGGGGATTTCTTTGAGTTGCCAGCGGGCAGCCTCCCTCACCTATTTTTAGAGTGAAAGTTCGCTGGAAACCCCGGGGTTTAACAGTCTCCGGGTGACCTTCGTCAATATTGGGAAGATATATCCTTGTGTTCTGAGTGTTTCTTAAGAGTGGCGGTTACACGAGGTAAGAGAATCGGTGTGTACTTGGGCATTGGTGGTTTCGGCCATGGTTATTAGCTTTTCCCGCGCAACGCGACGATTTGCTGGCGTTTCGAGCTGTTCAGCGACGCTTCTTCCTTATCCGCTTGCCACCTTCACGTGGCCGTTGCACGCGCAGCGGCCGCTCGACCGGTTCGGGTACACACCCCGGAATATCCTGCCGCACTCCAAGCACTTCCCGTCTCTCACCCGCTGGTCGTCGGCCATTCCCGCGGGGGGAGGCAAGGGAGGGGATTTCTTTGAGTTGCCAGCGGGCAAGCAGCCTTCCTCACCTATTTTTAGAGTGAAAGTTTGCTGGAAACCCCGGGGTTTAACTACAGTCTCCGGGTGACCTTCGTCAATATTGGGAAGATATATACTTGTGTTCTGAGTGTTTCTTAAGAGTGGCGGTTCCACGAGGTAAGAGAATCGGTGTGTACCTTGATTGTTGGGCATTGGTGGTTTCGGCCATGGTTATTAGCTTTTCCCGCGCAACGCGGGCTCGTCTTCTTCGGTGAGGACGATTTGCTGGCGTTTCGAGCTGTTCAGCGACGCTTCTTCCTTATCCGCTTGCCACCTTCACGTGGCCGTTGCACGCGCAGCGGCCGCTCGACCGGTTCGGGTACACACCCCGGAATATCCTGCCCCACTCCAAGCACTTCACGTCTCTCTCCCGCTGCATTCCCACGGGGGGAGGCAAGGGATTCCTTTGAGTTGCCAGCGGGCACGCCGATGACTCCCTACGATCGCAACAACATTCCAATCTCAAAGGAGGTAAATGTGCTGTAGCCCACGACAGGTAAATCTGGGTTTAGTGGCGGGCGTAAGCGTTCGACAAAAAAGACTAACATGCAATGTACGCCTCACAACTACTAATTTCGAGTACCATGTCGAACGCTCTTCCAGCTGCCCCATCTGGTTTGTTTTCCTGCGAAGAAAGGAAGCGAAAAATGCGAACCAGGTAGTGGGCCTGGCTCTTTACCAGAAGAAGCGACGAGTAAGGCGCAGGGCAATGGAAGAAGACGACGTGCGTAGGTTCGCCGTTTACACCACAGGAGACTGCCGGTGAGGTGGAGGAGATGGGCAGAAGAGAGGAGGGCGCCCTGTTCACCACCCTTGTGGCGCTTCAGCCCGAGCTTTGTTTGCGGCGACTGACAGGTACGCACTCTTGGGATAACTCTTTTGCACCTTCTTTCTACATCTTACACTTTTCTTCTGGTGCCGCTGCGCACGGACGGGCCACTTGGTGGCCTATCTTCGTCGTGTGTGAGGAAAGCTTATGAGGTGGAGGATCCGGTTTTATTGCTGGAACAATGAAACAGTGGAGTAAAATGCGCAGAGGTCACCTGGTGCACCAGCAGGCTTCTTACACTGTGATGAAGGGGGGGGCGGAGGGGCAAACGCGGCGGGGCCTCCTTGTGGCACTTCATCCAGGGGGTTAGCTACTGTTTACAGATTCGGACCGCGGTCCGAATTGGTACCAACGGCTGGCCGCCGAAGTGGGGGGCCACCCGGCCTGTTGACAACGATGCCGTTGACCCGGAATTCGTGGACAAGCATATGCGAAAGCTGCACTACTGCTCTTCTAGCGAGTTCGGCACATTGCGCGACTGGGTGGCGTAAGCCCACAAAGGACTGAAGACCCCTCTGTGCTTTTTCTCCCTTTGTTATTGTTGTTGTTGTTGTTGTTACAGGTCCCCGGAACAGGAACCGAAAACTCCTTCAGAACACAATCGAATGAGTGCAAGCGCCGGAAATACGAATCGGCACGAACAAAAACCATCGCCACAGATTCACTGTATTCCAACTTCCAACTCACCAGGGTCGTTGTTTGCACGTTTGCATAACTTCCCTCCTTGAAGAGGGTCGCGTTTGCAATTGCATACCACCAGAATGTTCAATTGCTTGTTGCATCTGCCTTCGGCTCCTGAGCATTGCAAGTATGAGCTGCTTGATTTCTCCAGCCTCGAGAGTGCGCCGGCGCCGGCACGTGGTGCACAGCCATCGCACTCGCGTACAAGCCGCAACTCAGCCCCGTCTGCACGCTGTCCAACCAGCTCGTTACCATTGCTGTCGACGACATACAAGATACCAGCCGGTGCGAGAAGAAGCGGTTCCATCCGGACGACGAGTCTGCAATAATCACGTGCGGACAATTATCGACTGAGCCCGCTACCATCTATGCAGGTAGAAGATTGCATACAACTCTCTACATGGATCACAAATCAACGTGGTATGCACCGCCGGCAATTGTGTAATATCCGTAAGTGGTCATGCCCTTGCTCACGTTCAAGTGGTCGCACCCGTGCTCCATCCACGCAAAGAGAAGCTGGGTGACAATGTCAAGGGATTCAGGGCCCAATGGCTTCAGATCTGACTCCCCCTGGTTGGCCAGCCAGATGTTGGCGACAGTCTTCGAGAGAGCAGACTGGATGGAGCGCGACTGGGACAGCTTGCTCGGGAGACTCCGCTCGGAGAGCTTGCTCTTTGCCGCCTTCTTCGCCTTCTTCTTGGACGGGGCCTTTGCTTTTTTGGCCCGCTTCGGAGGCATTTTCTTTTCCTTCTTCGAGTATTTTGGCCGTAGATTGGCAGCGTTTACGGCACTCTTCACGCCGGTAGTTTTCGTTCCGCTGTCTGCTGGCATTGTCTTGGCCATCGTCTTGGTCGTCGTTTTTCGGGCGGCCGGCGCTTTTTTCCCGGTCAGCTTCATTGCTCTGCCTTCTTCTTTCTCTGAAAAAACGGTTTTCCTGAGTACGGTGGTAAATAGAGGGCACCCAAGACAGTCTGCTACCGGGCGGCAGATAGCTGCTTCCTTTCAAGACGAGAAAGCGATGTGGATGAGTCCTGCGTTTGACCATCAGCAGTATACGCACGAGTTACGTAAGCAGTTCACACGTTGACAAAGATACGCACATCTGTTGCCCTCAACGCCAGCTGGGTTGCCAGCTGAGTTCCCTTCTCGTCTTGGCATCCGCGTATGCGAACCATCCTCCTCAGGTACAATCAGAAGACTGGGGTCTTCCTTGAATGAGTAAATGCCCCATCCAAGAGAGTATGGTGTTACCCACAATGCTGAATATAGAAGTTTGATAGAAGTTGTATGGAGTAGGGGGTGTCACTTTTTATTGTTATAATGATGGTGCACAACGCTGACGTTTTCTTGAGCCAAACTCCCGTTTTCTGCGCGCAAGCCCAACCGCGGTTGTGGTTCGCGCTGCACGGGGCCCTTTGGACCCATTTCGGGCGAGGTAAAGACACTGGCCTTGCCAACACCTCCAGTACTTTCTGACCACCTGTGATGTTCATCTTGGCAAGAGACCGATGTGCAAGCGACCTTGCGTTTCTTGTGCTGATGCACTGGAAGGCTCGCCTCGGCCTTTCCCTGCCACCAGCTCACAAGGGTGTTGTCCTGGCAGCTGGCTGGGCAGCTGGCTGGGCGACTGGCTGGGCGACTGGCTGGGCGACTGGCTGGGCGACTGGCTGGGCGACTGGCTGGGCGACTGGCTGGGCGACTGGCTCCGTTTTGCATCACAGCCGCGCCAAAACGACGGGCCACCGGCGTTGCTGACGCGGTCACCGTATTTCAAAACAGCCGCGGCAATCCCGCCATGCTCTGCTCGTAAGCGATACACACGGTGGGCCTCAGGACAGGATGTCTGTCGAGAGTCGAGATTTCCTGAGCTTCTGGATTGGTTGGGCCTTTTGCCGACCCCCGGCCACCCGACCAGCATTTTAGCTAAACTCCCGGTATTCTTCCTCTTACTTCTCTGGGAATGACTGATATACCATACCCCGTATTTTAGAACAACCCTCAGAAGACTTACCGAGCTAGCGGTGGTATTTGGCCACCGCACAGTTTCCGTCTCCGATCGCACTAGCTGCGCCGGCTCTTTTTGTTTGGACGGTCGTCGCTTGCAGAAGTGAGAGCAAGATACGCTCACCTTCGAATCCTGCATGATAATACGATGTCCGGCTCGTGCACAACCCTGTGGAACGCCCCACCTTCTGTGCCGTCTTGAAGAGTACCCGTTTATTTTGCTGCCGGCTGGTATCAGGCGAACTACCATCCCACCACCAAGATGCGATAATGCGTTGTATTCCTTGTACGGCCGAGGTTTTGCGACTGTCAGCAGGCTCCTGAAGAATTCTCTGCAACTGCATCCGAATTCTTCAATCGCAAAACGTTGCATGTTCTCCTTCTCATTGTATTCCATGTCAACGAGCTGTGTTGCAAAACCATGCGGCAAAAAATCAGCTGGCAGTGTCGGAACCTCGTTACAGTCGTGGTCGGCACTTTGCCCGAATTCACTCCTTCAAGAGGGTTGAAGTATGGCTAAAGGATATCGAGAGGCAGATGGGTTCTGCTCCGCCGAAAGGCACGCTGTGTAGCATCCGAAGCAGATACTGCTGGTGCATAGACAGGAGCGTTCACAACAAGCATCCAATTCGGACAGCTTGAAGGCGCCTCGTTGCTGTCGCTGTTTGGAACCTTGCACCTTGCCGTCGTAGTTGTTGCTGCAGTCGTAGTCGTGTGCACTTCCTCCGAAGGTGTGCGTGGCACCACACTCCTGGAGGCACTTCAAGCAGATGAATCCTCTTGTACCAGTCTCTTCTTCACTTCGGGCTGAGGAAACGAAGCAACCTTTCTCCAGGTTTTCGCACCGCAGATTTTGCAGCATCCCTGTTCTTCAGTACCCGCCATCCCAGTTCTGAAGTGCGCTCATAGGGGATGGCAATATGCCTGGTGAAGTGAAGTGCAAAAGGAGGGGCCGTGGGGGACAACCTTTTTGGGATCCGAGGTGGTATTCTGACGATTTCGTGACCGATCTTTCCATTCCGTGTCTTCTCGGGAGCAACATGCACATATCACACGTATCACACGCGCTCCCGGTAAGATCTAAAATATAATTATATCGGGTTGAACGCGTCCAAGCGGGGTCATCTTTTTTTCTAAACCCTCGGGAACAGAGAGACTGGTGACACCTGCGCTCATAGCATCAAAAAATGGTCGATTTAGTGAAACCTTTGGTGACTGTGTGCGCTGCCAAAGGGTGGTCATTTTTGACATATCAGAATAAAAAGTGACACACCCCCCCCTGAATATAGAAGTTTGATAGAAGTTGTGTAGGCTCCTAGTGGGTAACACCAGAGTAGTGGTGTCTCTTTGTTGCGGCCTCCCACCTATTCTGCACGTTTCGTGACACTGCACGAGCCCAACTCAAAAGCATTTTGTCTCCCCGTTGACAGTGTTCAGTCTGTTCCGGCTGCTGTATCTCGCTTGTACGTAGGAGGTTGGTCGCGCGTCCATGATTAGAAAGACGAGGCATTTGGCTACCTGACAAAATACAGGAGAGTCTTCGGGTCTCATTAGCGTCAACAACGCGGCAGTGATGCCAGTGGTTCTCGTGCTGCACAAAAGAAGAGAAGGCAGGTTCTTTCCTCTTGGTTGGTTGAGAGGGGAGGGAGTTGTATTGCACTCTACCGGTGGAACAAGACAGAATAAAAATACGAAACCCAAATGGTGGGAGAAAAGGGGGGAACAGCTGTCGAGCACAGTGTGCCCGAACAAGCCAAGGTATCTAGTGGAGACCGACACGGAGTGCTTCGTCTAAGGCCTCGTCGCGCAGGATTAGTAGGGGCTGCCAGAGGTGGAAGTATTAGATCGTAGGAAGATGGCTTCTGCGAGAGCAGTCTTGCAGCATGGTACGAGGGGGCGAGCTGAGCCGGTTCACCCCTATTTCCTGGAAGTGCATAGAACTGCCTGCTGCTGTGCCGGTAAAGCGAAAACGAGAGACGACGACCCCCCAACGGAAGAAGAAGTGCCCAGCGCCGCCCGTGAAAGCGAAGGCAAGGGTCGCAGAAGTATGCAAACCGGCAAGGAAGGGAAGGGTCGCAAAGCGACCGCGCGAAGCCGATGATTCGAATGAGTGCAAAAGCCAGAAGCACGACACAGTAGCCGTCTAGTGGCTAATGCAGGCCATTGCTACAGCTATTCTGCATTCGAACCTCAACTGCCTGCTGCGATGATTCGAATGAGTACAAACGCCAGAAGCGCGACACAGTAGGCCAATGCAGACCATCGCTACAGCTATTCTACATTCTAACCTCAACTGCATGCTGCGATGATTCGAATCAGTGCAAACGCCAGAAGCACGACACAGTAGTCATCCAGTGGCTAATGCAAACCATCGCTACAGATATTCTGCATTCTACTCTCAATTGTTGCTGTCTAGCGCAACCGATAAACCTTGAAGAGCAATCGAAGGAGAAGCGAAACACCAAACGCGCCTGAGCGCGACGATCAAGACGAGCGGAAGAGGCGAAAGCATGTTACGTCATGTGCGAAAAGATAACCGCGATGCCGGCGATGCAGATTATTATCGCAATAGATCCTTTGCATTCTAACCCAAAATCCAGAAGCATGCACCGGCGCGGAAGGGAAAGGACGCACAGCGACCGCGCGAAGACGATGATTCGAATGAGGTGCACACGCCTATAGCACGACACGGTGCGATCGAAGAGATGGTCACCTAGTGACTAATGCAGGCCATCGCAAAAGGTACTCTGATTCTAACCTCAACAATTACAGCCTATCGCAGTCGCCGGCGAAGAAGCGGAAAGCGGGGCTGGTAAGCCCCGCGGCAGCGTCTCCGCCGTTCGCAAACGAAGCGCGCCATTTGCGACGACCGGGCTGCTTATCTTACCCTTCTAGCATCTCTGCGGACGGCGTCTTCCCGTGAGCTCCTGCAAGTGCCCACGTCGAGATGAACGGGCCCGAACTTCGCCACCACGACGATTGTTACGGCGTTGCCGATGACGTTCGTCATCAGTGAGCGGAACTACGTTTTTTTTTTTTTCTTCTTCTTTCTTCTTTTTTTTTTTTTTTTAGCTCCAGAGTCTCGCTTTCGGTCAACGAAAAGTAAGCACCGTATCCACGAGTTTGCTTGTTTGGATAGCAAAGGGCCGGGCGGAGGAGGATCTAGTTGCGACCACGTGCGGCTCGTCATCGACATCGACGACGGCGAAAAAGAAGCGCTGAATGTTTGCTGCACATTTATTTCATAGCAAGAGGCTGAGAGTTGCGGGAGGACGGTTTATCACGGTGCGTACTGGTACGTCTTTCGAGTGTTGATGTCGCCATTTGAGATCATCGAGGCAAGGTCATGCTAGAGTTGAGCCGGTCCATCCCCTCTTGATAGACTGAAACAGGCCGAAGAATACAGCACCGGGCAATTCGATACAGCTCTAGGGACTAGAGATGGACCTGATAGACCGCGGTGGACGTGATTCACTGTGATAAACAGCGGCAAGCACTTCGATGCAGTTCAAGAGATAGGGACGGACCGGCTCAAGAGTAGTGAGCTGAGAGCGAAGCGCGTGCCGCGTTTCATCTCATGGGATTGACTCACTCTAGAGGTTGGCGTTCTTGCCTTGTGAATACCAGTCTTTTGCATTCCAGCCAGTCGGCTTGACCATTTCACGCGTGGTTGCCAATCGTCCAGAGCCAGCGGCGAATCGCCTAGCCAGCTGTAGACGTGCAGAAGTCTGCGTCTGCGTCTGCGGATTTTTCAAAAACGCAGACGCAGACGCGTCAGCCTGCAGGTCAGCCTGCTCGGGAATATTATGTGTTATACAACGTCAGTCTGCTACAAGCCCACGAGACACGCGCCATCACTCCTCCCATCACTCCTCCCACCAAAACATGCCAAGCTTCTTGTTGAGCACGGAATTGCCGCATGCGCGTCCGGTCCCGGATATGGAGAGGTTTCCTCTGAATGTGCCTCCTCAAGAGTACGGTTTTCTGAAAATCGTCTGCGGGCGGCCTAGGAGGGGAGACAGTTTCTGCTGCTTGGAGGCGAGGCCACCATCGCACGGGTGCGCAGGCGTCCACCGGGGTTGCCGATCACTGAGACACTGCTGCTGCTGACAGGCTGAAGGCGCGGTTCTCTTCAGGTTCAGTCCACCGTTCCAACACCCTCCAGACAGACCGCAATATACCGCGGCACACCGAGAAAGTTTCGAAGTTCGGATGCAGAGAAACTGAGGCGATGGTCTGCATTAGGCGGTACACTGTGGAAGACAGCGCCAGGAAACTCAATCCACCGCCAGAAGACAAGGACGAACTTCATGGACCAATGGTGCAAAACGTGAGCCACCGTGATGGTACGTGGGTATGCAAACACCACCACGCCGTAGTACATTCTGCAGCCATTTCCTGGACCTAAACGAGCATCCGACCACTTCTTCTGGGTATCCGGAGCGTTGTGGGGCCACCTGGGTGGTTGGTTGCCAGTTTTGGTTTCTAACGATACCCCTTTTCTGGGCGGATTCGGGGTCCAGCTGGGGTCCTGGCGTTTTGGCGGGACCAGTCAGGTGGGGAGTTTGGCTGGGGCGGTACATCTGCTACACATTAACGCAGGTGTCCTAAGGCAAGCTCAGCGGGAACAGAAATCTCGCGTAGAGCCGGGTAAAAGCTTGCTCGATACACGATCTTCAGTACCGATCCTCGGTGTGAAAGCATGGCCTGACAATCCTTGGGCCTTGCTTCATGTTCAAGGGATGAAGCCGGAGGTGACAGAAAAATTACCACCCCGTGTAGGCACCTGCACCGACCTCGAGCAACTTTTCCGGGATGTCCTGGACGTCTTTCGGGGCAACCCCGTGTGGGTTGCTAGTCGGGCATGCTTTTGTTGCCGGCCGGTCTTTTTGGTTCCTTTGGAATTTCGTGGCGCGATACCATCGCCTCCAGGATATGCCGTCGGGATGGATCCACCCGCGGTGCGTGAGCGGCTCGCGCAAGAAATTGCAGTTGTCAAGTTAGGTGACACTGGTAGTGGTCGGGTGTCAATTGTCGAAGCGTCACGGTAGCAATGGCGGATGACCGACGCATTCTAGAGGAGTGTAACGAGCTCCGCGGACTCGTTTTCTCACTTTCTGCGCCTGCCAAGTCATCCTGCCTCGCTCCGGGTCCCCCAAAGAAGTCTGCGATAATGTGTACTTAGTTAGATACGGTATGCACGACGAAGAATATCCACCTCCTCATATACAGACCTCGTGGGTGTACAGAGGGGATGTGGTGAAAATACGTGCATCCCGGACTTCAGCAGCCATATACTAAGTCTAATGCGGGAGTGAAGAAGTGCGGGATAGGCCACTCTCGCATTGACGGAGTGAGGCCGACCGCACAAACGACTGCAAAACCACTCCCGCAATCCGGAGTGGGAGTCCGGGGTGTAGGTACGTAGATACCGCTGCGGCAGGCAACGTCCGGTCTCTGGTCATGTGACGTACGGCTTGAAGATGAGAGTTGCGGGGGGACGAGCCAACCGCGACGGCTTGTCGCGGTACGCACTCTGGAAGGCACCCGGGGGCGTGCCGACGGGAGCCATCGGGAACGTCGCGTCGAGCTTCGCCGGGGCGAGTGGATCGCGCAGGGGGGGCAGCTGCTGCTTCGGGGACGAAGACGCCATGAGCGAGCACCGGCAGACGCTCGCGAGCGCGTGCAGGTAGCAGCAGACGTCGCGGGCCTCCTTGCTGGCTTTGCCCACCACGGCCGGGCGGCACGAGGGGTCGTTGATGTAGCTTTCGACCTTTTTCAGGTATCTCTCGGGGTCGGCTTCGATGCGCGTCTTGGTCTCTTGGAAGCGCGCGATCATTTCGCTGGAGCCGAGCTTCTCGCGGACGGAAGACCAGTTTAGGTCTTTGTACTCCAGCACGCGCATCATCGTAAAAATTGTCTGCGTGTGTTTGGATGTCTAATTATGCAGGAACTCATGGGGATGGGTGCTGTGTATTCCTCCGCCCACGCGTGCGGGTGACTAACTAACATGTTCCGAGTTAAAAGTTCGCTTGAGATTCCGGGATTATTAGGGTCTCCGAGGTGACCTTTGTTACTTGCACCCCGGACTTCAGCAGCCACATACTAAGTCAATGCGGGAGTGAAAAAGTGCGGGAGTGCCACTCCCGCATTGAGGGGGTCCCACTCCGGCATCGAGGGGGGTCCCACTCCGGCATCGAGGGGGGTCCCACTCCGGCATCGAGGGGGGTCCCACTCCGGCATCGAGGGGGGTCCCACTCCGGCATCGAGGGGGGTCCCACTCCGGCATCGAGGGGGGTCCCACTCCGGCATCGAGGGGGGTCCCACTCCGGCATCGAGGGGGGTCCCACTCCGGCATCGAGGGGGGTCCCACTCCGGCATCGAGGGGGGTCCCACTCCGGCATCGAGGGGGGTCCCACTCCGGCATCGAGGGGGGTCCCACTCCGGCATCGAGGGGGGTCCCACTCCGGCATCGAGGGGGGTCCCACTCCCGCATTGAGGGTCCCACTCCGGCATCGAGGGGGTCCCACTCCCGCATTGAGGGTCCCACTCCCACTCCCGCATTGAGGGTCCCACTCCGGCATCGAGGGGGGTCCCACTCCCGCATTGAGGGTCCCACTCCCGCATTGAGGGTCCCACTCCCGCATTGAGGGAGTGCCACTCCCAGTGAGGCCGCGACCGCAAAACCGCTCCCGCAATCCGGAGTCCGGGGTGTGGGTTCTCTTAGAGCAGTAAGGTCTAAATGGGTGTGGGTTCTCTTAGAGCAGCAAGGTCTAAATGGGTGTGGGTTCTCTTAGAGCAGCAAGGTCTAAATGGGTGTGGGTTCTCTTAGAGCAGCAAGGTCTAAATGGGTGTGGGTTGTTGTACGTTCATAATGAGCAATTTTGTGTGCATTCCAGTTGCAGGTCGTTCCAACCCTCGGATGACGGGAGAACAGCCAGGCCGCCGCGTGTCAGATGAACACCGGCCCGATATTTCGGCATACGCAACAGCACATTGAGCACGCTGTGCGCACAAGTGGCAGGGAAGGCCACCCCACTGGCCCCAAGATTCCCATTTCGTGTGTGTGTTTCCGGCGATGCTTCTTGCACTTCTTGGGCACATTGCTCGCTGGACAACCTCCGTCCGGAAGGAGTTAATGAGACATACCCGTTTAACGACCGGCGGAGGTACAATTAAGGCACGCAGGTCCTTTAATGTCTTCTTGTCTATCGCCGCATCAGGCAGCGGCGTCGCAGGCTGTGTGGACGGAGGTTTGTGAGCCGTGTTCCACAAGCGAGCAAATGTTGGCCAGCAAGGAATCATGATCATCTCCATCGTCTTCGAAACGGTGAGCCTAGACGAACAGAAATTACTAAACGAGCTAAGAAAGCTGTTCCGGTTCACTCTGCGATTACCAACTTTAGGGTGTGGTGGCGATCTGATTTGTTCTTCGCTTACACCACCGTGCGTTGTTTCTTTCACTCAGGACTTTTTCCCCTGTTGTGTTTGTGTGTTAAAACTCAGTTGTGGGGGACTCCCTGCGCGGAATATAGTCCATTTTTCATCCCTTTTTAGGTTACTGCCGAGGCACCTGCCGCCCGCTCGTGTTGATTGCCCACTGTGCGGAGCTTTGTCTTGCACGGGCGTTTTGCCTCATGGTTTACATGTTGCTGGCCACAGCATCTTTCCGGGAGCAGCCGTTTTCTAGACTGTTTCGTTTTCTAGACTGTTTCTTGTAGTAAGCGGTCGGTTTTTTGAAGTCTCCGTTTGACTTGTGAGGCGGGGGAGGGTTTTCTCTTACACGATGCGCAGCGGGTGTGTTTGTGTGTGATTTGTCGTGTAGGGGTAGACCCGTATGACCGCACGTCCGTTCAACACGTGATTCGGTAGTTACAGCACATGGGAACTGCCAAGAAGAAAGGAAGGAGTAAGAACACGTCTTTTGTAACTGATATCAAGATATGCCTTCCGCCAAAACCCTTACTTTTTCTTCTACACAAGCGCCAGCTTGGAAGGAAATGCTCGACGAAGCTGCCAGACAGACAATATGAAGAAGAGAAACTCCTACAGTGCACACCTCGAACAGCATCTGCAATGGTGCCCTAGGAGGCGTCCCGGGATCGTTGGCGAAGTGCACCGACGGCGGCGGCTCGACGAAGGCCTGCGCGGTCTGCGGGCGGGAGATCGCCGCTTTCTCGAGGATCTCGTCGATCTCGATCTGCATCGCGCGGCTCCTTTGCAGGAGCGCGCTGGTGCCGGGGTCCGCGCGGGCGGCGGCGGCTGAGAGCAGCGGGTTTTGTGCAAAGTCAACGCCAAAAGGATATGGGGGGGAGCCCGGAATTTCTGGGCTACTTCGAGTTTAAAGGATCCGTGTTTTGTGTCTACCGTCAACAGTCGTAAATTTGTTTCATTAGTGTGATTGTCAGGCCTTCGACTACCCTGAGCAACGCACTATCAACAGTCAATCTGCATCGCGCGGCTCCTTTGCAGGAGCGCGCTGGTGCCGGGGTCCGCGCGGGCGGCGGCGGCTGAGAGCAGCGGGTTTTTCGACTTGAGGTTCGCTTGAAATTCCGGGGTTATAGTGTCTCCGTGTGACCGTTGATGATAAATGGGTTCTCTTAGAGCAAGAAAGGGCTATTATGGCTAGCCATGTCCGGGACTGTTTGAGACCGACGCCAGTACATTCCTTCGTGGTGTGTAGTCTTGGCCCCCCCCAGGTTCTACAAGTTTTGTGCGAAGTCAACGCCAAAAGGATGGAGCCCGGAATTTCTGGGCTGCTTCGAGTTTTAAAGATCCGTGTTTTTGTGTCTACCGTCAACAGTCAATCTGCATCGCGCGGCTCCTTTGCAGGAGCGCGCTGGTGCCGGGGTCCGCGCGGGCGGCGGCGGCTGAGAGCAGCGGGTTTTTCGACTTGAGGTTCGCTTGAAATTCCGGGGCTATAGTGTCTCCGTGTGACCGTTGATGATAAATGGGTTCTCTTAGAGCAAGAAAGGGCTATTATGGCTAGCCATGTCCGGGACTGTTTGAGACCGACGCCAGTACATTCCTTCGTGGTGTGTAGTCTTGGCCCCCCCCAGGTTCTACAAGTTTTGTGCGAAGTCAACGCCAAAAGGATGGAGCCCGGAATTTCTGGGCTGCTTCGAGTTTTAAAGATCCGTGTTTTTGTGTCTACCGTCAACAGTCAATCTGCATCGCGCGGCTCCTTTGCAGGAGCGCGCTGGTGCCGGGGTCCGCGCGGGCGGCGGCGGCTGAGAGCAGCGGGTTTTGTGCGAAGTCAACACCAAAACAGATAGAAGAGCCCGGAATTTCTAGACGGCTTCGAGTTTTAAGGATCCGTGTTTGTGACACAGGCAATCTGCATCGCGCGGCTCCTTTGCAGGAGCGCGCTGGTGCCGGGAACCGCGCGGCTGAGAGCAGCGGGTTTTTCGACTTGAGGTTCGCTTGAAATTCCAGGGTTTTAGGGTCTCCGTGTGACCGTTGATGATAAATGGGTTCTCTCAGAGCAAGAAAGGGCTATAATGTTACGGGTTGTATATTTAGTGCACGCTTGCGTCATGGGTTCTGGCTAGCCATGTCCGGGACTGTTTGTGACCGACACCCAGTACATTCCGTCGTAGTGTGTAGTCTTGGGCCCCCCACGTTCTACAAGCTTTGTGCGAAGTCAACGCCAAAAGGATATGGGGGGGAGCCCGGAATTTCTGGGCTGCTTCGAGTTTTAAAGATCCGTGTTTTTGTGTCTACCGTCAACAGTCAATCTGCATCGCGCGGCTCCTTTGCAGGAGCGCGCTGGTGCCGGGGTCCGCGCGGGCGGCGGCGGCTGAGAGCAGCGGGTTTTGTGCAAAGTCAACGCCAAAAGGATATGGGGGGGAGCCCGGAATTTCAGGAGAGCCCGGAATTTCTGGGCTACTTCGAGTTTAAAGGATCCGTGTTTTGTGTCTACCGTCAACAGTCGTAAATTTGTTTCATTAGTGTGATTGTCAGGCCTTCGACTACCCTGAGCAACGCACTATCAACAGTCAATCTGCATCGCGCGGCTCCTTTGCAGGAGCGCGCTGGTGCCGGGGACCGCGCGGGCGGCGGCGGCTGAGAGCAGCGGGTTTGTCAAGGCCAAAAGGATATGGGGGGGAGCCCCGGAATCTTCTGGACTGCTTCGAGTTTAAAGGATCCGTGTTGTGTGTCTACGTCGTAGGTCAACAGTCAAGGCGGGTTGGGGTTTTTTCCTTGGTGGGTATGACTGGTGAAAAGCGGTATTTTCAGGGTGAGGCTTCGACGAAGAAATGTGAAAAAGGGGGCATTTCCCGATTCCTGCTTTTCATGTTATTCTGCAGCCACTTTGAGCGATACTCATGTCTTCGTTTTTGCACGTCTCAACCATGGTTAAGTGCAATTGGTGTCAGAAACTAGCTACAACGATACCTTAAGGAACCTTTTCGACAAGAGTCACACGGAGACTTTTTGAGATCCCGGATTCCCAAGCGGACTCACCCTCTAGAATAGGCAAGGTTTTGCGCAGCTTCGAAGCACACTTTTCGGTGTCTTCGTTTTCGCACGTCTCAACCATGGTGAGAAACTAGTTACGACGATACCTTAAAGGAACCCTTTCGACAAGAGTCACACGGAGACTTTTTAAAGCCTTGGATTCCCAAGCGACCTCACCCCTCTAGAAAAATAGGCAAGGCTTTGCGCAGCATCGAAGCACACACCTGAAGAGGGGGCGGGGGAGTCCGCGGGCGCGGCGGCGCTCACCGGCGCCTGAGACCTCCGGCCGGGCGACTGCTTCGGGTGCTTTTTCGTGGGAGACGGGTGCAGCGGGGCGCGCGGGCGCGACGCCGCCGGCGCGCCGGCGAGCGGCGGCGCCGGGGACGGCCGGAGGCGGTGCTCGATGCCGACGAGGAACTGCTGCTGCGGGCCGATGACGGAGCCGGGGCGGCAGACCCGCATCCACGCGATCGCCGACGCGGCGGTGAACCCGTGGTGCTTCATGAGGTAGCAGCCGATGAGCGTCCCGGTGCGCCCGAGCCCCGCGCGGCAGTGCACGGCGACTGCGCCCTTGTTCGACTCGACGAACTTCAAAAACTGCGAAACGACGCTGTCCGGCGGCGTAGCCCCATCAGGGAAGATCAAATCCACGTGCTTGAACCCATTTTCGGTAAACGTCTTCCGGTCGTACATCCTCTTGCACAGCCTCACGACCCCGGTCACGCCCCTCTCCCGGAACAACCGGCAGTAGTCCTCGGGAGTGTAGTACCGAAACCCGACGCCCGATCCGTCCAACTCCCCCGGTTTCCGCGCCACCGGCGTGCAGAATGCGATCAGCTTCCCGGGGCTGTCCGACGGAGGGAACTCCGGCGGGATGATCCAGTTCCAGTCGCCGTTGGCGGGTTGCTCGGCGAGCTCGTACTCGTCGATGTCGAACCGCTTCCAGTCGATCCAGCCGAGCTCCTTCGCGCGGTGCAGCCCCTGCAGGCAGTGGAACAGCGTGCAGTTGAAGGTGCTGACGCCGCAGCTCACGTCGCGGAACGGCAGGAACGGCGGGTACGTCCCCTTGAGCTTCGCCCACGCGACCTCGGGCGTCTCGTTGAGCACGAGGATGCAGAAGCCTGCGACGAGGTACGCTGCGTTCGTCCGCTTGTGCCCGTTGTGGCTCGAGTACACGAACAGCTTCTTCGCCGCGAGGTCCGGGTTCATCAGGTTCCGGTGGCTCGCCCGGCAGAACCTGACGAGCATCGACAGCTTCAGCGGGCCGAAGTCCGCCTCGAACGGCTCGTAGACCAGGTCGTGGTCCGCCGTCCAGTAGTAGTGCTCGCTGTCGCTCTTCGGGTGACCGCGCACGCTGAGGAAGTACAACCGGTCCTGTATTATCGGGCACGCCCGGCCGGGGATCGAGGCTGCCGCCGGCTCGGCGGCGTCGTTCGCGACCGTCATTGCTGGCCCTCCTCCTCCGGCCCGAGCGCAGGGCAAAGCCGCCGGACCCGAAAGGGCCACGCGGCCCCCTTTTGCTGTCCCGCCTCGGAGAAAGGGCCGGCGGGCGGGGGGGAAAAAAGTGCGGGCTTTTTCCGGGTTCTTCTCTTTTTCCTGGACACGACGCTTCGCTCTTGGATGTTTGAAGCCTCCCGGCTGGTTGTGTCCTTTTCTTTCACACACGGTGAACTCCAGCAACTTTTGCTCGAGCTGAAGTCCGGCCTCAAGTGCGGGTGTGACCACAACTGGAAATAGGGTGTGCACTCTATTGCACGGTGAACTCCAGCAACTTTTGTTCGAGCTGAAGTCCGGCCTCAAGTGCGGGTGTGACAACTGGAAATAGGGTGTGCACACTCTATTGCACGGTGAACTCCAGTTTTGCTCGAGCTGAAGTCCGGCCTCAAGTGCGGGTGTGACCACAACTGGAAAAAGGGTGTGAAATAGGGTGTGCACACCCGGAAATAGGGCGTGCACACCCTATTTCACACCCTATTTCACACCCTATTTCACACCCTATTTCACATCCTATTTCCGGGTGTGGCACACCCGCTTTTGGAGAGTCTGGTTTCACTCGAGCAAAACTTGCTGGAGTTCACCGTGCATGCAGGTTTACGATTCATCGTCGAAATGTTTCAGCGCAACGACAACCAGCAGGTCATTTGGGGTTTTAGCAACACAAAGCTAAGTCGCACTCGAAGCGAAGTAGCAGCGCACACGAGGACGACCGGCTCTGGAGAGGCCCGCACCGCAAGCGGCGCGGGCAGCCAAGCAACGTAAGAAGGAAGACGAGGAGATTCAGATAGCACAGCAGGACGCCCGAGCCGAGGCCGCCGACGGGCCACAGAGGCGAAGGGCAGAGCAGGAAAGGCGGGCGCGGTCGGTACGAGCAGCGGCAATCGCGGATAAGACAACGAGTACAGAGCAGTCGACGCGCAGACGAGCAGCAAAGAGGCCCGCGTCGCAGGTGGCACAAACCGAAGAAGCCCGTGCGGCAGGGAGTGGAGACGAGGTGATGCAAGACAAAGGGGAAGCGCGAAGCGACCAGCCCGGACGGATCAGCAAGACGCAAGACCAGGCGACCAAGAGAAGGAGGGGGACGCAACCCAGAGACCCGGGCTAAGTAGCCTGAAACTAGTGCTATGGACCTCTTTTCGGAGGGGCACACTCAAAGTTCGACTTATTCGCACTCGAAGCGCATGATGACCCCACCACTACTTGCTACACTTGTATGTCCATGTCTAGCGCTCAAGTGCGCACATGTAAACTTGCGTGAAGTATCACTTTTACACGCATAAACCAACGTACAACACGGCAGCAACACATGGTGGTAGCTGGTGCAGCTAAAGGGGGAGAAGCGATACAGCTGCAAATGAGTCTTTTCACGCCTACTCAGCTCTGCCTGTCGTGGCATGGTTTATTGCAACTGGCGGCCTCTTCACCTACAAAGCAGATACAACTGCAAATGAGTCTTTGTACGCCTACTCGGCACAAAACCCAGCTCTGCCTGTCGTGGCATGGTTTGTTGCAACTGGCGGCCTCTTCTCCTACAAAGCATGTGCTTATTCAACCTAGAAGCAATACAACTGCAAATGGGTCTTTGTACGCCTACTCGGCACAAAACCCAGCTCTGCCTGTCGTGGCATGGTTTGTTGCAACTGGCGGCCTCTTCTCCTACAAAGCATGTGCTTATTCAACCTAGAAGCAATACAACTGCAAATGGGTCTTTGTACGCCTACTCGGCACAAAACCCAGCTCTGCCGGTTGTGGCATGGTTTGTTGCAACTAGCTTCTACAATGCAGGTGCGTATTCAACAAATGAACAAAAGGCGGGTCTAATAAGGTGGCGGGACACGTCACATGATGCGGAAGCACAGTTGACGGGAACTTGGTGAAACGGAGAGGAATTGCCGAGCTTTATGAATACGTCGAATACGATATCGACGGCAATATGGACCACACTTTTGAAACAAACGTGCCGCCGACTACAAAGCTAGTCCGCAACGGGCAGCTAGGGGTGGGTTAAAGGTGCTTCCGGGGGATTCCGGGTGCCTTTTCGCGAACAGATTTCTCGTGTGCACCTCACGCGCTTATGTTATGGCCTTTCTACCTTTTTTTGTTTGCGAGCCTCTGCTTTTCGTATTGTGCTGTGCGACAGAGGGGGATGGAGTTTCTTTTTGGGAAGAGGGAGCTTTGCTGTATCAGGCTAGACTTTCACTTCATGCTACAGCAAGCGAACCCGCCGGCGTCGTAACGGCGAGCCGCTGGGCGAGGCGGTGCCCGAGCCGGCGCGCTGCGGCGCGCGCTGCAGGCTGTCGACGTTGCGCGGCGACCGGCGCCGCTTCGCCGGCGACGCCGGCGCAGGGTCGATGGTGCTCAGGGGCACGATGGCCGCCGGCGGCAGCAGCACGAGCAGAGGGTATCAGTAGCGTTCGCGTGTACTCGTTTGCTTGTGGCCGATTGGCCAGCAGGTGACGGTGAGCTTCTGGCACCTAACGTGGTCTTCCCACAGTTCCACGTATCGGAGTCTTGCCTGAGGCTCAATTCCGGCTACCGAGACCGTCACGAGGTTGTCAGACTGGCGTTTCCTTGACAAGGCATGACTCTGCTACTTGAAGCCGAACACGTTGCCGACGAAGTCGAAAGAACCATGGTGTCCTCTGAAATCTGCGAAGGACCTTCGCAGGGGAAGATATACGTGAAGGCACGAGCCCTCGGGAGGGACAAGCAAGAAGGGCCTGATGATCATGAAAGCCAAGGCAGCGTCAGGTCTACCAGGCCCAGGGGTAAGGCCGGTAAGCCCCGAAACCCCCTGCTTCTCCGGATTGAAACGAGACCGCAGGGAGGCTGGGATATCAGATCCAGAGTCGCTGTGCAGGCGGCCACTTCGGATCGATTTCGATGTTCCCGGAACCGTGCAGCTGTGCCCATTGACTCAAGGCGCGATCTTCTCGATTTTGTGCGGGGGACCCTTCTTACCAAGCGATGCATGGCTTGAAGATGGTTGAACGTGGGCCTCACGTTCAGCATGCTGAACGTACTGTTTTCAGCACGTTAATTTTCTTAGTTTCCTTTTGTACAGATGAATCAGTACGTGTACACGTGCTGAAATCAGTGCGCAATCAGCACGTACTATTTTTTCTGCAGATTCATCTGGGGAATCAACCGCAGTACCGGGGATTTCGGTCGGCAGATCCTGCTGTTGCTTACCACCGCGCCACTGAAGGGTTGAGGCCGGAGAGGAGGCAGAGGCGAAGACATGCAACACTGGGAGGTGAGCCCCCTATACTCTATTTATTTTTTGCCTGACCCTACATGCATTTTCAGTAGGTATTTAGCTCCAAGACAAAAGAGCTGCGTAAGCCCTGGTTGAACATGAGGAGGGCCACGCACTGCGAACTCCGGAAGGCATGCACCCTTCCTGACGTTCAAACAGGCACCGCTGGAGTAAGGAAGCGGTGTCTCGGTTGTGAGGCAATGTCTCTAGCCTTTGCCTGTCGGCGTGACGCGAGGAAACCCGCCAACGTCTCCACCACGCAAAAGCTGACGTCGGGGTTCTCGGAAAGGTCGACGACGGCCAACGTATTGTTTTGGTACACGGCTTCCACGATGGGCAGGGCCGTTTCGTCTGTCAATCGGCAACCGTCCAACCGGATTGATACGAGACCGCAGGAAGGCTGGGAGATCAGGTCCGCCAGCAGGAGGCAGTGCTCCATGGACAGGGGGTGGCCTCCGAGCTTGAGGACGGATATGCCCTTGTTCCGGCACAGAGCTACGAGATAATTGCGGATGTCCTGCTCGGTGAGGGGCCAGGGCTGAAGGTCCAGGGTCGCTGTGCGGGCGGTGCTGCGAGTGACCTCTTTGACCGTCACGCATGGCGGGCGGTCGCGCGCCCCCCGCTGCTTCCGGGAAAAAGGATCGCCCGACTGTCTCACGCTGCTTCCAACGCCGCACGCGGCCGAAGGAAAGCCGGTTGACCGTTCGTTGTGGGGGAACCCCGCCCTTGCGCGCAGGGATCCATCAGCCGCGCTGTCGTTTTGCCTCTCGATTGGGGTCCCATCGCAACCGGCGGATGCCTCGTTCTCCGTCGCCCAAGCCGCGTTTTGGCTCACGCCGTGGGCCTCGAGATACCGGGTGACAGAGAGGTCTGTTCGGTTCGTGCCGGGTCCAGCGCGTGGGGTTGCGTTCGGCTGCGGATGCGGCGCGGCCAGCGGCGCGCCGGAATCGAGGGTTTTAAACCGCAGCGCGTTCGGGACCGAAACCGGCGTCGTCGGGAGGAAAGTCTTGGTTTCGTGTTCACGCGCTGCTCGGCTCTCATGCATGTTTGATGCGGGCATCGTCAAGTCTTCTCCGCGGGGACGCAGAGCCGCCTCGGTTTCGGTTCTTTCTTTTTCCAGGAGGGGGGGAGCGATGGTCTTCGGCGTCTTCACGATCGCGAGCCGCGGGCTGCGGTCGGGCGCGCGGCGCGGCGGCGGGGCGGAGACGGCGGCGAGGGCGGCGAGGCGGGGCGGTGCCGGGCGGCGGGCCGGCGGCACCGCGCTGCGGAGGCGGAGCTCGTCGAAGGCGACTTTCCGCCACGCGTTTTTTTCGAGGCGCGAGGCCGACGTGCGGGCCGACTGCTCCCTCCGCTCGAGGTCCGCCACGCGGACCCCCAGCAGCGTGTCCATGAACTGGGCCATCTCGCCCACCTCCTTCAACCCGGCGGCAGCCACGGCGGCGCGCACGTCCTTCGCGACGCCACACTCCGCTTCGGCGCCTTTCAACGCCCACCTCAAGCAACTTTCGTTCAACTCGATCTGCTGCCTCTCCTCTACCTCCCATCCGGGGACTCGAGTGACGTCTGATAGCGGTTGCGCCCCGTCCGTTGTTCTCGGGGACGACACGGGGCTTCCCGATCCCACGGGAATTCCGAGCATTCGGCCTCTCTCCAGCCGTTCTTCGTTCGCGGTGGCGAACGCTGCTTTGAACGCCTGGCGGACGAGCGCGTTCACGGCGTCGACCGAGTCCGAAAACGCGGCCGCCGCCCGCCCGGCGCACGCCCGCCGCGCGGCGTCCGCGTCGCGCGTGGGGTTTCCCGCTCGATCACTCACCGCAGTGCCCGCGCATCCGCTCGCGTCGCCCGGCGGCGCACTCGCGACTGGGTCGGACGCGCGCGGCCCCGCTCGCGCCTTGTCTTCCAGCATCCGGTGCATGGCCCGTTTGTAGTGGGTCACGTAAGACGCATTCTCGGACGAAACGACGTCGGACCGGAACGTCGCTGACTCATCGCGGTACAGCGCTGCGCGGGCGTGAGCCTCGGTGGAGGAGAGGTGATACGCCTGCTTGCCAACACGCGACAAAAACGACGCCCGGAGGATCGACGACAGACGCGCGAAATGATCCGATTCCGACACGAGGACAGCCATGCGTTCGGACCAAAGGTCTGTCAGCACCGGATCGTTGTCGAACGAGCGCCGGTCTTCTTCATCCATGAGTCGGTGCTCGGCCGTCCGGATTCTCCCGAGCATGTGCCTTCTTTTCGCGGCGGCCAGACTTTCTCGACGCTGCTGCTTCTTCTCCTGGTCGGTCCTATACTTCCACCGACGGAACACGCACTGGATCTTGTTCGCACATCGTATCAATATTATCGCGTCGAGCACGTCTTTGACCGCGATGTTGTCCTCCAAGTCGTCCCGCTCATCGCACTCGATGACAGCCCGCTGCAAGGTTTCTTCAAGCTCCGCGCACTTCGCGAAGCTTGGACCCGCTTCGAACGCGTGCCATTCGCTTTCGATCCGCCACCTCCCGTCGGCTTCCGCGCCGCGCACCGAGCAGCGCGCCGTTTCGTCCGCGAAGATGGCTGCGAGCCCTTCGAGGCTGTACTCGAAAACCTCCTCCACCTCGTCGCGTTCGAGGAGTTCGTCGTCGCCGAGGCGCCCCGGCAGCGGGCTCTCTCTCGCTTCGCCTTCGCTTGCGCTGCTGCAGGTACGCGCGACCGTCCCCGCCGCAGATGGCTGGTTTGCGGCCGGTTCCTCTGCGGAGGACGGCAGATCGGGGTCCGGGACCCCACAAGTGCCGGGAGGAGGCTCTGCGCTCCGACGGTTCGTGTCACCTTCGCTTGCGCTGCTGCAGCCTCTCGGGACCACCTCCGCCGCGGATGGCTGGTTTGAGGCCGTTTCTTTCTCTGCGGACGGCAGAACAGGGTCCGCGGCCCCACGGCTGCCGGGAGGAGACTCTTCGCTCCAAGGGTCCTGAACCCCAGATGTGCTAGGAGGAAGTTCTTCGCTCCAGCGGTTCGTGTCACCTTCGCTTTCGCTGCTGCATTCTCCTGGAACCGCCGCCGCGGATGGCTGGTTCGAGGCCGTTCCTTCTGCAGGCGGCAGATCGGTGGCCGCGGTTCCACAGATGCTGGAAGGAGACTCTTCTCTCTGACGGTTCGTTTCACCTTCGCTTGCGCCGGTTCGCGTGACTGCCCCCGCCGCGGATGGCAGATCGGCGCCTGGGACCCCACGAGTGCCAGGAGGAGGCGCTCCGCCTCTGCTGCCGCGCTTCGGCGCGGCCGCCCCGTCAGCAGATGGCTGACCGGAGGCACCGTCGCCGTGCGCGGCACCCCCGCCGCCGTACTGGGAAACGGCCCCCTCCCGTCCATTCTCGCTGCACCACGGCTGCGCGGTGTCTCCCCGAGTGCATTCTGGCGTGCCAGGCCCAGGCGGGACGGCGAACGTGAGATGCAGGTGGCCGCGGTCGGTGCCAGACCCACCAGTGACGGCGTCCTGGTGCGCCCTGAGCACCTCGGCTTCGACGAACGCGTAAAACTGGTGCACAAGCCGCTCGGACGAGAGGTCCCACAGCCGGCGCTGCGCGAGCCGCCGCCGGTGGGCCCGTTGGATGGTCGCGGCCGCGGCCCGCCGGTCCCGCAGGCGGGCCCTCATCGCCCGCTGGATACGGACCACGAGGCCCACGTAGAACCCGTGCACCGAATCGAACTCCGCCTGCAGCGCCCGCAGGCGCGCTGCATACCGGCGGTACAGGCGCTGGATCCTCGCGGCTGCCGCCGCCGCGCGGTCCATTCGCTGCGAGACCTGTCTTCGAGTCGCAGGATCCGTGTTTCCAAGTTTCCGGTGAAGGCGAGTTTGGGGGTTATTTTGTTGTGTGTGGGGTGTGGCTGGTACCTGTTAGTTCGTTGGGTGGCCTTTGCAGCTGTGTTTTCTAGCGCTATGAGTGGATTCAAAGGTCGGTATTTTAAGTTCTCCGGTTGACCGGAGAACTTAAAATACCGACCTTTAGAGGCTTGAGTAAGGAGGAAGGTTTCTGTGCCGTTGCTCACACTTTTGTACGCATGTTTTCGGACAAGCAACGAAGACGTCCAAAAATGGCTGAGCTGCTCAAGACGAAAGACGATGCGTCCCGGATGTCGTTGACTGGGAGGTCAGGCTAAATGGCTACCTACACACTGTGTACTGGATGGGGTCAGGAAAGGGTGGCGAAGGAAGTCGAGTGCAGTTTCTGCACGTTTCAACTCAAGGGGACGCTGCCGCCATGTGGTGGCAACAGCCAGAGAGCACATGGCCGTCTTTGTAAGGGCGAGGCTCTTCGGTTGGAGGCGTCCGGACACGATGCGCGAAGGATATCTTTTGACGGATATGTGACCCTACGTACTGTTTTTCAGCAGGTATTTAGCTCCAAAACTAAAGAGCTGCGTAAGCCCTGCACGCAGCTATTGGTGTCCGTCTCGAGGTGACTGCTGAAGATACTGTTGACGCGGAGTGAGCGGAACCGTACCCAGTTAACTTCCTCCAGGTAACGCGGGGCTTGTCTTGGAAAGACTGGACAGTGACGTCAGAAACGTAGATACGTGCCCCTGCCGCAGGTGACGCGAAAGGCATGCAAAATGCAATTTTGAGCGCGCAAGGAGGAGCAGCATCCAATCTGCAGGAACCTAGGTTATGCGGGCGTAAAGCCTTCACTGAGGGGAGGCCGCGTTTTGTGGAGTGAGTTCGCTTTTTGCTGAAGCTTAGGAGTGTACAGCGATAAGTCTCAAAGTGACCCGGGGGACAAGAACGTCTTCATTAACCTGATTCCTTCCCTCCCTACCTACTATCTGGCGAGACAGCAGTCAAGGGAACGGCCACCTGACTAGTAAAAGAGCTACGCAGCATTTTGTATGCCAATAGCGCGTAGCGCAACAAACGGATACCCAGGTCACCGGAGAATCTAAGAACCCGGAGTATCAATTGGGCGGAAAATTGGGTCCTAGCAGCTCCGTTGGCGGAAAGGCGTGTAGGCCGCAACAATGAAATACCACTACTCTTGTTGTCGCGTTACTTATCCAATGGAACGGAGCTGATCGGACAACAACAGCTACTTTCGTAGGATATGAGCGGATGCCCGATATGCATACACAACGTCACGAAGAGCGAACGGAAAATGCGGAACAGAACATCTCAACCTGGGTTGCTGAAGCTCGTATGTGTGTGTGTGTGAGAGAGAGAGAGAGAGAGGAGGTATGGGGGGTGTAATAAAGAAAAGGTAATCGGGGGGGGGAAAGGGGAAGAAAGAAGATAACGGCAATAGGAACTGGGAAATATTTTTAAAAAGCGGTTTTTGGGATATGAAGAGGGAGGCCCCGGGAGGGGGAAGATAAAAAGAAGACGAATCAAAAAAGTAAAAAAGCAAAGCGGTAAGCGGGAAGATGTGTTGTTACAAAGACAACGCTGTTGTGAACGAAGTCTCCGTACGTGCTAGGTGGATGGAACAGGAATCGGAAGGGAAGCAGGGGGGTCATGTCGGTATGATAAGGAAGTCGCACCATACTAGTAACCCACTACCACGACGGCCAGTAAGTGTACTTGACCACCTTTCCATTTCATTCATCAGGCTCGAATGGGCCCATCTCTTCTTGGACTTCGGGCGACGGTGCATCGAGTATCCCAGTGAGCAGTGAATTCCGCCAGTCCGACGGTGCATCGAGTATCCCAGTGAGCAGTGAATTCCGCCAGTCCGACGGTGCATGTGTTGGATTGCGGCACGGCTGTCGGTGGTGTTTCGAACACACTGAGCAACAGCGCATTGCTACAAAGCAAGTATTTTTTTCAGAGTTAAAGTTCGCTTGAAATTCCGGTTTTAGGGTCTCCGTGTGATTTTCAACAGCAAAAAAAAAAACAAGAAGGGCCCGGCGCCATCCAAATCGCCAATAGAAGACGTTCGTAGCAATTTGGGTACTTGGCGCCACTTGAAGGTCAATAAGACGTTCGTAGCAATTTGGGTACTTGGCGCCACTTGAAGGTCTATAAAACGTTCGTAGCAATTTGGGTACTTGGCGCCACTTGAAGGTCTTCACTTTTTGCCCACGAGCTGTTGCAGCCGTTGACCGCACTACCTTGAGCCCAAATCCTGGACGTGGTTGCAGGTGGAAAATTTGGCAAATGATCATGATCAGAAGGTCCTACTTGGGCGGTTCAGTTTCCTCGCACATTGCGTGTGGAAAAGAAAACGAAGATTGTTTATCAACCCGCTTCTCGACGAGTCGCCAAAACATCCGATGTGTCTGGACGATTCAATGTCGGAACGCGCGCATCGGCGCCTGAACCGAAGTGTACCTCTCTTTTGTTTGTGCGTGCCGGGTGATCGTTTTCCCACTTGTATTTACCCTGTGTATATTCAGGTAAGGAATTCTGATCAACCACCAAAACACGCTGCCTACGTCTTTTTAGCCTGCACAATACATTGAAGGGCAACCCGCAAGATTGTTAGTACTTAAAAAGGCACAATTCTTGTGCCAACAACGCATTGCTGGAGCGAAGAATCAGTAGTTGGCTGCGCACTGCGCGCAACTCACCCAAGAGAAACAGGCGGGCGCCGGCGTGCGCGGATTTCTGCAACTTCGGGTTTACAGCGGGTCTGCAGACGGCTCATTGAATTGGTGGCAATCTACGCGGGGAGGGTGCAGTTGGATAACAATGGTATCCCCATAGCTAATACATGTCCGGACAATCCAACTCGGTTCGACTCTGTGGCCTTAAAACCGCGGGGTCGAGGGGGATACAACTGACCGAGATACGAACCAAGGTGTGGGTTGCCACCGACCCTCTTTCACCGGTCCTTCCTCCTCTTGCTGGAGAGGGGGTTACCCTATCAATGTTGCGTTGTACATTGTGCTCTACAGGCGGTCCGAGGATCATTTGACCGAAACGGCACGACCTTCATCGCCTGATTCGTCTCATCGAAGATGAGCCCAGAGACTCTGATGATGAACGAAACACGGGAAAACGGGGAGAAGAAAAGCCAAAGAAGACGGAGTGGCCACCCTGGTGCCGCCGCGCGTGCGCGGTCTCAGCGTCTCCTCACCGAATTGACGCGGGGACCCTCATCAGCGCGGAACCTGAGTGTCGCAGACAGGAGCCTGGTTTGTCAGGCAGCTGTTCGTAGCTGGGACCACCCGTGCTACCAGAGCACAGGCATATCCGTCACGGAGGAAACGTGTCCAAGCAATCAGTTAAAAAACTCAGGGCCCTCGACCTGATTGTGACTGCGACTCGCTAGGCAGCACTGACTTGTCTTCTTTTTACGGTGGCAATCCGCCAAATTGACGGGGTAGTGCAAGGGGGGATTGCAAGAACGCGCTTGTTTGGGATAGATGGGTGTGCGCAACGCCGCACGGGGTCCCGTCTGCGCCGTGTTTCGGTCCTTCTAGCAGCGGTCATGAAAGGCGACCGTCGCCAGCGCGGAACCTGGGTGCCCGCAGACAGGACGGCGGTGTGAGTCTGGTTTGTCAGGCGGCGTGCGGAGGGGGATGGGCGAGAGAGGTGGAATGGTGGCCAGCGTTGTTTCGCCCTACTAATCAAGAACTTCGGACCGTCTGTGTCTACGTGGTACCTCCGTCGGCACTACAAGCCTTTCCGCCAACGGAGCTGCTACGACCCAATTTTCTGCCCAAGTGAGACTCCGGGTTCTTAGATTCTCCGGTGACCTGGGTATCCGTTTGTTGCGCAACGCGCTATCGGCATAAAAAATGCTGCGTAGCTCTTTTATTACTCAGGCGGTCGGAAGTCCTTTAAAAAGTGGGGTCCAAGAGTTCTACCCACTCTCTCACGAATCATCCACAAGACAAGACAACACTGAGTGGCCGGGAGTCAGGGGGGAGACAGGGAGAGAGAGAAAGAGAGAGGGAAATTGTAGCAGTGACCACATCCTACAAGTGATGGCAGAAAACCTCACTACAAAGGACACGTTCGCTAAATGGCGGGAGAGGAAAAGAGAAGAAAAATGGAAAGGGAAACGTTGCGGTTGGACCCAAATTTGGAACTGTGGGAGAGTAAAAAAAAAAAAAATGAATGTCCATCTTTTTTTTTAAAGTGTAAGTTCACTTAGCGATCCCGGGGGTTTAAAGTCTCCGAGTGACCGTTGTCGTAAAGGTTCCTTTAAGGCTATCGTGTACTAGTTGTGTGCGTATCGTATCTGCGGTTGCGGCAGTTCTGTAGTCGCCTCAATTTCTCATCCACAACAAATCTTTCTCCGCAGCTTCCGTAAGACTGGAAGGTCCTCGGTGCTTGCCCAACAGACGGACACACGGTGAGGGTTGATGGGGGAATGGCTGCTAAGATTACCTCTTCTCGGCGCTGCGGTTTCTGGCAGCCAGCCAAGGAGGTTCTTTGCGCCGTTTAGTTTCTTTTGCGCGGCCAACCGATAACAAATGCATTTTGAGCAACGTAGACGATGCTGTCCATTCGAACGAACTCGCTTTGCAGGAAAGGGAACGCGAATGCGGACGATTGCTATGTTTGCTCGTGTTGTCTTCCTTTGCTAGCATCGTTTTATGGTGCGGTTTTTTTTTTTTTTTTTTTTTGCATGTTTCACAACGAGGTATTTTGCGTTTCTTTCTTTAACACGGCCCGACACGGGATCATTTGGCTGTGTAGTTCCTGCCAAGCAGAAGAAAAGGAGAGAATAGGAGAGAACCCCAACGTCAGAGCATGAAGGCACAACAGCTTTGCCGAGGGTTCAGGACTGCTTGGGCGTAAACGATGACTCACTTCAATGTGGCAAAGTATCCGGTGAGAAAGGGTTCTCAGAGGTTCAATCAGCTATTCGCTGCAGGGTTTGCGTAATACGAAAACGGCACATTTCATCCTTCGAGATTTTTGACTCTTCGTGCAAAATGCACAGTCGGGGGGAGTCGCCGATACGGTATCTTGAAATTTTGCAACTGCTGCGGCCTCCTCGAGATCCTACAAAGCTGGTGCGGAATCTTAGTTGTAGTAGTAGTATGAGCCGGTCCTTCCCTATCTCTTGAAACTGCATCGAAGTGCCTGCTGCTGTTTATTTCAGTGAATCACGGTCCACCACGGTCTATCAGGTCCATCCCTAGTCCCTAGAGCTGCATCGAGTTGCCCGGTGCTGTATTCTCCGGTCTATTACGGTCTATCAAGAGGGGATGGACCGGCTCATAGTATGTGTCGTTCTAGTCCGGGACTCCGCAGTCCGAAAGCAGAACAGTACAAACAAACAAAAGACTCCAGGTAGACCGCGTGAGCGGCGCCGATCCGAGCGCACACAGCAGCAGTGACGCGTCGGCAGCATTTGCACTTCAGGATGGGGCTGCCGTCATGAGCGTCGACGGCTAGCGAGTGTCGGCAGAGGGTGCAGTGGTCGGAGCAAGCTGGTGCGCACACGAAAGAAAATGAAAATAAGGCTAGAAATGCAGGTGATCGCCGCTTTGCGCCGCATCAGGCGGGGTTCACTTTTCTTTTGGTATTCCTGTGGCACGTCCCCTCTCTTATGACGGGGCAGGGCACTATTCGCTACAGTGGTATTGTCCCTTGACAGAGTGAGCCAATGCCTCTCATCTCACCTTGCACATGGCTGTGCCACACATGCTCTTGACAAACGCTAACGTCCAGCATTGTGCATGCGTGTTGGGTCGAACAAGGGCACTATTCTCTAGCGATGGTACCGTTTCTACGGTGAGGATCAAAGTCGCAGCACGTAACGGAGCTAAGATACGAAAAGAAAAGAGGGCGTTTTTAAAATTGAGAAAATGCTCTCCTTTTTTTTTTCTTTTTTTTCTTCTTTTCACTCGACGTGGGGATTCAGTCCAGCTTCAGGGTGCGACAGAGTTCCAACTCCCGCTTTCGTGATCGATACTGACAACTATTATTTTCAGTATTTTTTGCACGCCTTCAAAAATTAGCGCAAAAATCGGCGCTTTTCCGCAGAAACTGTGGCACACCGCGCCTGAATTAGGACATCGCCGTTTTTTTTTTCTTTTTTGCTTTTCTTTCTCTGAAAAGAAATGCGTAGTTTTTTTTATTCTTTTACTTGTTAGTAGAAAGAAAGCGGCCTGGTGCTGGAGAGAACTATAGTCGAACCCGACCTCGCACCAATTGTAGATTCAGAGCTAACTGGAGAGAAACGTGTGTGTGTGTGGGTGTGTGTCGCGGACTCATTTTAACGTGGCGCCCCCCTTAGCGAGAGTGTGTGTGTGTGTGCATTCGGGTTGCAATGATAGGTAACACCTGATGCGTATTGTGTGCGCGCGCGTGTGAGAGAGAGCGGGCACACTTCCTTGACGTGAATCGGAAAACGTGAGTCGGGAAATACTCGAGGGGCTGCCTTGTGCTTACTTCGAAGGAGGCTAGAGGGGGAGAAACAATACAACTACAAAATGGGTCTTATTTGTTGAACGCTTACGCCACTGAACCCAGATTCACCTGTGTTTCGTGGGGGCTACAGCACATTTACCTCCTTTGATCTTTTGCAGCTGGCAGCCTCCTCAAGTATTTCCTACAAGCAGGTGCTTATACAAAAAAGAATTGAGTCCAAAATGCAGAAAAGCTATGAAAAATGGGCCCGACAAAATTAAAAACGACATAATTAAAATGCACTCGAACTAAAGCCGCACTAATTACGAGCTAGACTGTATACGAGAGAGAGGAAACCCGAAGCCGCAGGCCGATCCTGTCTTAGAACTATGTTCTTTTTTTTCTTGGCTACCTTGACTACTTTGCCGACGTCTTTTTTTTGTCGTGCGGCGTGCGGGTAGAAGGAGAGGAAGGGAGGGGAACGTTGGCGGATCAGATGCGAACAAAGGAAGAAGTGCGTAGTTCTGAAGGAGGGGGGAAGACTATGGATCGATGGGCTCCAAAAGTCCCGCAATGCGCTTCTCCCGTGCACAACGCCAAAACACACGAGGTACAGCACATCAGAATGCAAGCAAGAAAGCAAATACGACCCGACTTCTTCTCTTCCTTTTTGTGTTTCCGGCGATTATCGCGCTTTTTTTTTTTAATAGTACATCTGTACTGACGGGAACATTTCCGGAACAACGGTTGCACATGAAAGAGAAAACGAAGCCAACGAAAAAAGTGCTAATACAGGAAAACCCCCCCCAGAGAGGTTTATACCCTGTACACGCGAAGAACAAGAAACTTTTGCCTTGTCATTTTCATCACCTTTGGTCAGTTGATGCTGATCGTCCGTTGCTTCGTTTATCAAGCCCCAACTCCGGAAATGTTCTTAAGCGAGCCGAGGACTTTCCATTACTCCCGCCGAACGCAACGAGAACGCGAAATACTCGACGTAGCTGCTTCGACTCCGAATGAAAGGGGGGAAATATAGAGGTAAGGGGCAAATACAATACAAACACAATCTGATTTGTTCTTCGCTTACACCACCGTGTGTTGTTTTCTCACTCAGGACTTTGACCTGTTGTGTTTGTGTGATTTGTCGTGTAGGGGTAGACCCGCATGACCTCACGTCCGTTCAACACGTGGTTCGGTAGTAACAGCACTTGGGGATCCCTTCTGTTCTTTGTCGGGCAGCATCGTCGAGCATTTCCTTTCAAGCTGGCGCTTATGTAAAAAAAAATGGAGACTGTTTATTGTTTGGGTCGTCCACTTCTTCTTCGGCCTTTCATTTCTCTTGCGTCGAGTTGCAGGTGGTTGACTTACCTTTTTGGTAGGTTCGTGGCACGTAAAAAAGATGCTCCGCCCCCACTCGCTCATCCTATCGCGCGCGTTCAACAAAGAAGAAGGGAAAAGCAAGGCATCGCTGGCGATAAGATGAACGGGGGGGGGAGACAGAGGGGGGTTCGTTGTGGGGGAGAGAGTGGGGCCGGCCACAGTCGATTTGGGTCCGATTCTAGCGGCAAGACATCTGCGCTTCTAACACGATGCAGCTCTTTTCGGCTTCGAGAGAATCTCTGATTCGTCAGACTTTCCTCGGGCCACAGTCTGGGTTTGAGTATCGCGGTGGAGACGCCGACGGGGAGCGAACAGCAAACGAATGAGCAAGCAGGGGAAGAGGGGGGTGAAGCTCCCACCGTGGCATCCGGCAGCGCTTTTAAAGCCGGCGGACCGACGCTGCGCGTCCTGTTATTCGTGCGCTCTGCCATACAAAATACTCGACGTAGCTGCTTTTGACTCCGAATGGAAGGGTTTGGTCTTCCTTTACACCACCGTGTGTTGTTTTCGCACTCAGGACTTTTGACCTGTTGTGTTTGTGTGATTTGTCGTGTTGGGGTAGACCCGCATGACCTCACATCCGTTCAACACGTGGTTCGGCAGTTACAGCACTTGGGATCCCTTCGGTTCTTTGTCTGGCAGCTATTGTCGAGTATTTCCTTCCAAGCTGGCGCTTATGTAAAACTAGAATGCGCATTCCAGTACGGGCGACTCCTTTCCCTGCGTCCCTCCTTTTTCCTGAGGACAAAAATACTCGGCGTAGCTGCTGTTTTGACTCCAAATGGAAGGGAGGAAATATAGAGATAGAGGGGAATACGATGCAAACCAATCCGATTTGTTCTCGGCTTACACCACCTTTGTTTTCTCACGCGGTGTTTGTGTGTCTTGTCGTGTAGGGGTAGACCCGCATGACCTCACGTCCGCTCAACACGTGGTTCGGTAGCTACAGCACTTGGGACCTCCCCCCCCTTCGGTTCTTAGTCGAAACAGCATCGTCGAGCATTTCCTTCCAAGCTGGCGCTTGTGTAAAACGGTCGGGCTGAGGTTGAAACGTTGCTTAATGGGATCACTGCCTTTTAGGCCTTTTGATGCTACCAATTTAAGTCTTCTTCGTCGAAAGAATAGAAAGAGAGAGAGAGACGAGTTAGAGAAAGAAAGAAAAAAGGCCCTTCAGCAAAAAAAAGAAAAGGGAATAGGGAGTGCGGGGCATTCTTCTTTTACAGCTTTTACACATGCAAGACGAGCACTGAGGATGCACAGCCAGTCTTCCTGTTTCTAGATCTCGAAGTATTTTTGCACTCGCAGGTCATGGTTTGTTTCCTACTTAACCCTTACCGATGGCGGACACATATTGCCGTTAAAGGCAGATGCTGGAGTTCGGGCAATGTGCCTTCGGCGGAAGAATTGCCCCGCCTATGTCTATGCACCCGAAGAAGTGCGTAGTTTTGTTTTATTCTTTTACTTGTTTGTTGTCGACAACATATTGTGGTTGAGGTGTCATTCAGATGAAGATCTAAAGCCGCCCACGTCAAATTTTGTTAAGCAGCGGCTGCCAAAACTTGCCGTGACACCTAGTTGATGCAAGGTAAAGGAGGAAGAAGAAATCCTTTTTCCATGAGTGAAAGTTCGCTTGTTGTTCGGGCTGCTTTCGAAAGTATAGTCATCTTGCACTTCTGTCTATTTTTTTTTTTTTTTTTTCCTGTTGACAACTTGTGTCAGACTAGCCCACCCGGGGGTGGTTGATTCCTTCAGGCAGAGTCTCCCCGTCCTGAGCTTTGTTTGGGTCCAAGATGATGGGCGCCCTTCGGCTATTTATTTCTTTTTCCCTCTTTCTCATGCTTTTCATTTTATTGGGTTGCGTCTTCCCTCACTCTTAGCGTCTTAAAAGGTCCTTTTGATGCCGAAACCAAATGGAAATAATATAAAGGAAAAGAAAACTATTTTTTTTGTTTTGTTCTGGACGTCAGAATTGAAGGAGAACAAAAAAAGAAGAAGAAAAGAACCTTTTGTTCTTCACACGGGGAGGGATAGGAGGAAGAGAAAAGAGCGAAGTTGCACTTCTTTTTTTCTTTCTTTAGGTTCTTGCTTGACTACTCCCGGCTTCTTTGGTGGTGGAGGGGTCTCAAGACTTTGCTCTTCCCGGTCGGGACACGCTCCGTTTCCAAACGAGCTGTGTCGATTGTGAGCCTCTCAGGCACGAAGAAGTCAATCCCCAATACCCCTGGCACGTGCGCGATTGGGAGAAAGAGAGAGAAATAGAGGCAAAGAGCCAGCGGTGGGGATCTGAACCTCGCTGGTAAATCTGTGGGATGGCTACGTTGCTAATCCCCCGGTTAACAGTCCGGGCTCCGTTGGGCAGAACATTTCTGGTTTCAGGGTCTTGTGCTGATTCACGGTACAACGGGCGATCACCATTGACCAGCGGGTCAAATGATGTTGGAAACGACGAGGCAAACAATTTTGAGGTTGGAGGTGAGGGTGGAGACCCCACACGAAAACGCCTGTACCCAGCAAAAAACCCGGACTGGCGTTCGCTCCAAAAACCCATGGGCTGCTATCCGGGGGAAAGTAGGAGCCATCGATCCAATCGATGTCCTACGAACAGCTTCGGAGTCGGCTCGCACTGATAAACGAAGTAACGGATGCTACGGACAGCCAGCATTAACGATGGTGGGTTTGATGTTTCAGGTAAGAACTGAATTGTCTTCGCGAGTGCAGGGTATAACGAGCCCCTCTTTCTCCACGTATTGGCACTTTTCGCCGGCTTGATCCTACGTCCTCATGTGCAACCGGCTCCGGGACTGTTTTTCTTCGAGTACAACAGTAAGTACTACGAAGGAGGGGAGATACTCGAAGGACTGCCTTGTGCTGGGGAGAAAACAATACAACTACAAAGGGGGTCTTTTTTGTTGAACGCTTACGCCCGCCTCTGAACCCAGATTTACCTGTATTTCGTGTGGGCTACAGCACAGTTACCTCCTTTTTCTATCGCAACTGGCAGTCTCCTCAAGCATTTCCTACAAAGCAGGCGCTTTTACAAAAAAAAAAAAAAAAAAAAAAAAAAAAGAGAGCTCGTGATTTAAAACTAACTGCCGTCTTCTTCGACCTATTCTTGCGTGCGCAATGCTTGCTCGCTCACCAAAAGAATACTCGGTGACACCGCCCAAAGCTCAGGACTATCAAATCGGGTACCAGGGAAAGCCTGCTACACGGAGCCAAGCTTCACGTGTTCGGCGGTACTGCAGAGCCACGGGCCTACGGGTCAAGCTGTGGCGGCCTTCTTGAGTATCTTCCACAAAGCAAAGCTGCATATTCGAATATAACCGGGGTCTTCTTGTGGAAGGCGCGACGAGCGGCCGTCGTCTCGAGTATTCATGAAGCAGGCGCTTTCAAAACAAGAGAAAAAGATCTCGGGGAGGGGCGTTCTTCTTTCCTGATCTCGCGCCGCTGCGTTTTTGCCGACATCGCGTGAACAGTGGTGTCCAGTCTCAGAAGGTGAAGGTAGGAATGCTGCGCCCAAAACGCGTGTAATGGGTGAAGGGTGCTGCACCCATACCACGAATTGTCCTGCTGACGATGAGCACAGACCCGCAAACCCGACCTCCAGCGCTAGCTCCAGCTTCCGAGGCTAGACTTCACCAGTGTGTGCTATGTTGTCGTCTGTTGTAACTACGCCGAGAAGGGGGGGGGGGGGGGTGAGGAAAGTTATTATTATTATAGTGCACGTGAGCGGGGGAAGAGGGGCAGTAGGGAGGGTGTGGGAAACGTTGTCGGCATACGCATGGCCGCCCACCGCAAAAGGGACGATGTTTTGCCCTAACCGCGGGTCTTTTAATCGGGCATAACATGCTCGAGCTCGCTGCCTTATATGAGGAGAGGGGAGTTGGCATCTTTGCTTAAAGTCACGTTTAAACGGTCCCGACCGTCGCGGTATTCCGCTTGGTATGCGATAGTCCGTAGCGAATGCTGGTGCATACACCAGCCGCGGGAGTACCTTACAAGATCACCAAATCTTGAAACGGCGCTGTTCTCAAATTCCTCGGGGGGGGAGTCCCTTCGCAGTTTCCGTGGGTGGAGAGAGAACGAAAGAGTGGGATGCAGAGAAACACGTCGAAAACAAGCCCAGGGCTTTGGGGCAGTGTCCAGCCGCACTGTAGCAGTCCCGGGGGCCTCTTCCCATCCGCCTGTATGTGTTCGCATAGCCATCGCTACCGCGATGACTTTTCCAAGAGTGAGAGAGAGAGAGCCTATAGTTGGGTGTATGGGCGCCCATCTCATTTGTGCAATCTTTCGTGCACGTTCTTTCTTGGGATCCAATGGTGTCTCTCTGTTGTTCTTTGCAGCGCTGGTCCGTGACAAAGCCCACGTCCACCACACCCAAAAAAGGAGGCTGGCGCGTCAGGCATACTCCCTCTTGTCTTGATATCGGATATAGGAAAAAAAAATACGATCACAGTCCATTCCCTTTGTGGTGTGTCTGCCGCCGTTCGCATGGGGTAGTTTTGCTCTTTTCTTCTTTTTGTTTTTGAGCCCGTGCAGGGTTTCCTCCGTGAGAGCTAGTTGCAGCGCATCTTCGTGTGTGTGTGTGTCTCTGCCGCCGACCGCCGACTACTCGTACCATTTTTCGCGAGCTCTCCACAAGGCGTCAACCGTTTGGTCCTGCTTTTCTTCGGCAAGAGCCACCTCGCCTTCCCTGAAGTGATTCACATTTGGATTTGCAAGAACGTGCTTGGAATGGGTATGTGCTCAACACCGCACGGGTCCCGTCTGCGCCGTGTTTCGGTCCTTTAAGCCACGGACACATAAGGCGGACCATCATCAGCGCGGAACCTGAGTGTCTGCAGACAGGACTGCGGTGTGAGTCTGGTTTGTCAGGCGGCTGTTCGTAGGACCGCCCGTGCTACTAGAGCACAGGCGAATCCGTCACGGGGAGAAGGCCCCTACACAACCGTGTCTGAGCAATCAGCTAAAAAACTCAGGCCACCTCGCCTTCCCTGAAGTGATTCACAATTGGATTTGGGGGGAGGGGGAAATCTTGGTTTCATAATGATATGACGTGAGAGATAGCTATCACTACGACTTGGAGGAGCGGGGGTGCAGGGTCGAGACACATGAAAACAGGGACCTTCTTTCTCACCCAAGTGCAAGTGCGTTGGCTCGCGGGGGGGGGGGGTTACTGTTTCTTTTGATCAAAACGCTCTTCAAACGGTGAGCAAGAGAACGACCGGGTTCTCTTTTCTTTTTTTTCGGCAACCCAAAAACTTCTGCAGCGGTAGGTGTCCCTGCTGATGTCTGGCCTCTCCTCACACCGGTGTGCTCACAACGCGTGTTCAACCGCAAACGAACCTGTGCTGCGTGTCGGAAGTGTAGCTCCTACACGCCAATGGGACTCGGCCGGCCGTAGGTACTTTCGAGTAGGTTGGCCGTTGACAGGCAGTTTTTTTTTTGTTTTAACAATGCGTTGTGTTGGTACTAAAAATTGTAGTTGTCGGCGTACTGCATGAATATAAACGCAAGGGGAACTTGCCAACCAGAACAGGGGTCCCCCCCAATCCCCCTTAGAGGAAACCCTGCCGGTGGTGTGTGTGCCGGGAGAGATCGGAGCCATTTTCTTCCGTTTTTTTTTTTTTCTTTTTCGTTTCTCGCTGTTCGTTATTTTTTTTTTTCCCTCTGCTTTTGGGTAGGCGCAGCATGCAAGCACGAATGGAAAAGGAGGCGGGAGTGGGGATCACTGGACTTCTTGGGTCGGAGTGCAAAGCCAAATAGGGCGGTTTCGAGAAACCTCCGCTCTTGATGGCCTCCTCCCGACCGCGGTACCAGAACGACGAAAAGGACACGGAAAAAGGGCGGGGTTGTCTTTAATAAAAATACTCGACGTTGCTGCTTCGACTCCGAATGGAAGGGAGGAAATATAGAGGTGGGGCAAATACAATACCAACACAATTTGTTCTCAATTCATCTCGTTTGGTTCTTCGTTTACGCCACCGTGTGTTGCTTTCTCACTCAGGACTTTGACCTGTTGTGTTTGTGTGATTTGTCGTGTAGGGGGTAGACCCCACGTCCGTTCAACACGTGGTTCGGTAGTTACAGCACTTGGGATCCCTTCTGTTCTTTGTCGGGCAGCATCGTCGAGCATTTCCTTTCAAGCTGGCGCTTATGTAAAAAAAAACGATATATTCTACCGCCCTTCCTCCCCCCCCCCCGTACACACAGTTGAAGAATGAGACTTGGCGGTGCCGGCCGCAGCCAAAACTGTTCACTCTTTCAGGTTAAAATGGCTTTGCATCTCTTTCTCTTCGACTTGCCTCGAGGGAAGCGCGCCAGTGAGTGACTTGAAATGGGTTGTTTAGCTTGATGATTCGAGACGCATCGAGCTCTTGCAAGAACGAAGAGCGGTCTTTGCAAATTCGGCAAGGGGGGGACGGCGTCAAATATGAGTACGTCTCAAAGATACCTTAGAAATTGTGCCCGTTTTCAATTTGCAACAAAGAGGCGTTGTCACGCGGGTGTCCCGAGTGACCCGTACCGTTCCTATACGAAGTTTCTGATACTTCTTTAATTTCGCACACGCACACAGAATTCGGTTTTATGGGGTTTTGTGTCACCCCAAGCAGGAGTTGCAGAAAGTCGATACTGATAGCAACGCCTTTGTCGCAAACTAAAAAATGCACAATTTCTATTCTATTGAGTCATATGACCACCAGCATCCCTCGTCGCTTACCCGGCGCGCCGTGCGGCGCAGCCAGTGTGCTACACTACTACAGTTTTCGTGCGGCAGAGTTGCCAGCGACAAAAAAGAACCAGGCGGTTGGGGACGGATTGTCGTTTGACGGGCAGGCAAAGCCCCCCTCCGCACCCTTTCCCCCCTCTCCTTGTGACCTTGTCCAGGCACAAGCTCATTTCCGTGACCCCCGGGCTTATCCACATTCATACCGATGCACGAGGGAGAGGAAGATAGGTAGAAGAAGAAAGCAAAACAAAAACAAAAAGACTTGCAAAAACTGCACTCCCCTTTAGGGGGCTTTTTCGGGGTGGGAAATGGGGGTTTCGTCATTCTTTATCAAACACGTCTCCGATCGATTTCCGGCTTTGCTGTCAGAATAATACTCTCTTTCCTAGTACTCGTCCGCCGCTTCGATCCCGCTGCCGTCTGCCACGAACGTCGTGGCGCTTCAGGACACTGGACTTGATAACACGGACAAGGGCAGGTGGGCTGAAACGACGGGTGAAGATGGCAATGTTTTCCCCTTTTTCGTCCTCCAAATTCTTTCGGGCTCACGCTTCGTGCTGGATGATATTCTTCTCCTTGACATGCGCTTTGTGCTGCGACTGAGTTTCGGACGGGAAGGGAGGGAGGGACGGCATCTACTGTGCGACAGCTCCATCACACAACTTTTAGAGATGAGAGTTTGTGTTGTTGTCCTTCAAGATGATAGCCTAAGAAGACTAACACTAGACGAGGAATGGAAATGCAGCGAGCCCACGATCATTGACAGTAGGTTCGCTGCCACCCATCGTTTTCCGCAGCGGCGCTGAGCGGAGCCTATCTCTTGCCTGCGGGCCTTTTTCGGCCCCTCAATCCCCCTCCTTTTTCCAAGAGCACGTGTAGAGCCTAATGTTACATGACTCCCGGCATGTCAGGAGCTATGACCCCGCTGCACGGTGAACAGCCCGCGTCTGCCGATGCGTCGATCAAAGCCGCGACCGTCGCGTTCAGGGGATTAGCTACTGTGATCAGATTCGGACCGCGGTCCGAGTCTGGCGCTACGGGCCGAGGCTGATCAAAAAATACTCGAGAGGGGCTGCCTTGTGCTTACTTCGAAGGAGGCCAGAGGGGGGAGAAAAATGCAACTCCAAAGCGGGCTTTTTTTTTTTGTTGAACGCTTACGCCCGCCGCTTAACCCAGATTTCCCTGCGCTTCGCTGTGGGCTACAGCACATTTACCTCCTTTTGGTCTTGGAATGTTGTTGCGATAGTGGGGAGTCATCGGCATGCCGATGAGTACCGCACGTTGATCTTTCGCAACCGGCAGCCCCCTCCAGTATTTCCTACAAATTTTTAGCGAGAGTCGGAACAATACGCGACGAGGTACCCGATGGACTGAAAACCCTGGTGTTGTGTCTCCCTTTCCCCGAATCACGGAAAACTCCTTCAGAACACAACACCTGGGTCGTGTTCAGAAAAGAGCAAGTATTCCCAGTGCGTATGTAGAGGCGTAACGAGCCGGTAGTGTAGTGTTCTCGAGTTGCTCTGTTGACCGTTTGAGCCTTTTGGAGATCGAAATGGTAAGGGGAAGGAGAAATGGAAGGGGGGGTTGTTTTTTTTAGCGTTGGTATATTCGGCTGTTTACCTAAAGGTTCTTGTTGGCTTAAGCAGGCTTCTCCTCTTCTTGCATGCGAGAGGAGCGGAATAGACATCCACAGGGGTGGAGCTGTCAGGGTGCAACCGAGCTATGGTGCCCCCTCAGCTTCTGTTCGAGGAATTGAGGGGTAAGGAAACGAAGTAGCTACCAGCCTGGGAAGGCTTCACAATCGCAAATACCCAATTAAAGAAATGTGAAAACGGGGAAATAGAGATGAAGTGAAGGGGGTCGTGGTGTTTTGCTGAAGAGAAGGGAAAATAAAGAGAAGTGCGTAGAAGACGCCTCGCCCGAAAGTCTGGCCTCGGGACCTATGCACAGCGGGCTTCTGTGTCACCACGGGGCGTAGGGGAAGGGCACTACCAAGAGCAGGGGGCCCCAAAAGAAGTGCACCCTGCAACCCATGTGGCAATACTTACCAGTTAACATTGAACAGTAGTCTCGTTAAGTTAACAACAACCCTTTTGTGCTTCGCTTACACCACACCGTGTGTTGCTTTCTCAGGACTTTTGACCCGCATGACCTCACGTCCGTTCAACACGTGGTTCGGCAGTTACAGCACTTGGGATCCCTTCGGTTCTTTGTCTGGCAGTTATTGTCGAGCATTTCCTTCCAAGCTGGCGCTTATGTAAAAGAACTGGGGACCAACTTCCCGTCTGATGTGTCGTACATGGCGCTGCCAGAGCTTCTCACGTTGAGACTGCTTGAAAGGAAAGGCTGCCGCTGACAACGGTGGTCGTGAATACAAAGAATACAAAGACGGCGAGCCTAGAAATAGCGCCTGTCGAAGGTCATACAAGCAGTGAGTACACCCGGCCGCGAAACTGATCGGAAACGCAAGGTACACTGCTGATGTAGGGAGGGTTAGGTAGTACCAAAAAAGCCACACTGTCAGGGTGTAATTCTTTGTGGAAACCCCCCCGCCCTCTCTTTGATACGTTGCCTCACCCCTCTTCTGTAGCAATTACGTGAACACTGCTGTAGATACGGAGAGTTCGAGAGAAAACTCACGGAAATCGTGCACTGAAAAGACGAAATAAGCGTACGTTTTTCTAAAAGAAGCAATATGTGGTGTAAATAGGTAAATGGAAAAATAAGGGGTGTGAGGGGGGGGTGGGATGTTACGAGTTGTCGAAGAAGAGTAGATTGTTTTATTTTGTGTCTTTTTTTAATTATTTATTATCATTTTTTTTGTTGAAAATTAATCGTCCGGCAGATACGTTCTTCGGTATGTAGATGACGTCCTCCGGCCAGAAGTCGAAAAAGGAAAAATGCGGTTTGCGTTGCTTTTATTTTGGTTTTTTTTTAAGTGTCTTGCGACCTCGCGGAGCTCTGGACCGGATTCGGAAGGGCTCATGTTAGTTTATTGGTTGCTGTTGTGTGCTTATCTTTGCTTGGCAAGGGAGAGAGAGTGAGAGAGAGAGATGGGGAGGAAGTCGAGAGCGTCAAAAAGGATGGAAATGAAGGCGCGCCGGATGAATACGTCTCTGATAGATATGAGAGGCGGGAGGGGGTCCTTTGAAAGCTATAGGTCAGAGTCTGGGCACAATCAGGGGGTTGGGTGAGCAAGGTTACGGTGTTCCTTGTCGGCCTGAGTCTCATTTGCTTTTCTAGACTGTTTTTCGTGGTTTCATGAAGCCGGTATTTTTGAGTCACCGGTTGACCTGTATCGTAAGCGGGTAAAAGCGGTTGCAGTGATCACTGTGCTTTTTCAGGTTCCCTTTGTTTTATCCTCCACTTTTTCTGCTCACGAAAGCACCAACTCAAGAGAGTCTCGTCAACTATTCTCGGGCGCGATATTTGTTGCTTTGCCGTGTTTGGGCGGTATGTGAGTGGAGTGCCTCACGTTTTTAAGAAGCCATATATTTCAGAGCTTTAGAGGCGTTACCAGCCACATGTCTTCCGATGGTGGCTATCGTGTTTTTTTGTTCTGTGCAGGGGTTATTCTACCGTTTGAGCAAACTCGGTAGTTTAAGTTTAACTTTGTCCAGCTCCTCCTCTTGCAAGTGCAATTGCATGACATGTCAGGTGAGGTCGTACAGAGCAGACGTGTGAGCATTGCAGCAGCGGGACATGCCGTCTGAAACCTACAATCTGGAATGTTGTTGGATCCGTTGGACCCTTTAGTTTGACTCTCAACTTTTTCTAGAATAAGCCCTGCAGTGTGATTCTCTTTCTTCGTGTGCGTGTTCGTAGTTTCGTTGTTTAGCTTCTGTACGTAGGTGTTAGAAGAAAAAGCTATTCCCCTTTTAGGAGGGGCAGTTTGCGGTTCTAGATGGTTTCGTGTATTTTCTTTTTTGCTTTTGGGTCTCCGGCTGACCGTTAGGCGGGGCAGCGCAGAGCGGGTGGGGAGTCCGAGCGAAAGAGACGGGTTGCAAATGGGTGATTGCTCACTCCCTTTTTTTTTCCCTCCGAAAAACAAAAATGAAAATAATAACGACCACGTGCGTCAAAAATACTCGACGTAGCTGCTTCGACTCCGAATGGAAGGGGGGAAATATAGAGGTAAGGGGCAAATACAATACAAACGCAATCTGATTTGTTCTTCGCTTACACCACCGTGTGGTGTTTTCTCACTCAGGACTTTTTTTTTGTCGTGTAGGGGTAGACCCGCATGACCTCACGTCCGTTCAACACGTGGTTCGGTAGTTACAGCACTTGGGATCCCTTCTGTTCCTTGTCGGGCAGCATCGTCGAGCATTTCCTTTCAAGCCGCCGCTTATGTAAAAAAAAAACGGATCTGGCGCTTCCTTTGTTTGTGCGCACTTCCTTCAAACCTGTTTTGTTCATCTAACGGGAGTGAGGATAGTACGCTGCCATCGATCTGATTTTGTTCTTGACCAATTGCATTTGTTAGACACAAAAAACGAAGAACAAACGAAGAAACGAGGGCTGTCGGCGATTGTACTTCTTTCTTTCCTTTTTTTAGAGGGTTTTTCTCAGCGAAAGGACGTGGTATAATTCGAGACGCGCCGGGAATGTGCTCCTGCCGCTGATTTCTTTCACGAGAACCCAAAGAAATGCTCGTTCCACGCGCATAAAATTAACACGAGATTTGCTCCCATCAACTATTACGTCTTGGACACGACCAAAAAACGCGTGAAAATCCACACCCGAAAAGCGGGTGTGACACCCGCTTTTTTTAACTCCAGCTTTACCTCCAAGCCCCTGAGGCTGGACCCCACCGTGTAGGGACACAGAGAGGCGGGGAGAGGAAGTACGGAAGCACCGTTATAGAATAATAACAAACATCGAAAAAAAAAAAACGGGAAAAAAAGCAGGAAGAGATAAAAAAAAGGAAGAGAAGAAAACAAGTAAAGGCCGTCTCTTTCTTGCTTTTGGAAAAGGTAACGCGTTGGTGTGGAAGGAACAAAAGAAGACGGGGAGGAAGGAGATAGGGCTCCATGAGGCCATATGGAAAAGGCTGTGTGCTGGCTAGTAAGAGCAGGATGCCCTCCTACACTTAAAGCACAATGCTTGAGTCGTCGGCCGGCACCACGAGCGGGATTGCTGACAGAAACATGAGGCAGACGAAGTCGTCACATTTTACATAGCCAGGTCAGTGCACACAAAAACTCTTTCGGCGGACCTCTGTCCGCCGACGCATCTTCATAGAGCTTCGCCTCCAACCAAATAGTGTGGCGAAGGCAGCAAAAAGATAATGCATGAGACAACGGCGATGGAGAAAGAAATGCGTAGTTGTAAAAAAGGAACACGCGTCGTAAAATATACGAGAACACAAAAAAAGAAAACTCGCACTCGCAACCACAAAGGAGGGCCCCCCACGGACAAGCCAAAAAAAAAAAAAAAAAACGGGTTGCTGGCTGTTGCACGTTCTACCGATGGGGAAAACGATGGTCTAGGTTCAGTCCCGCAGTCGTGTGAAGTGGTTTCAGGTGGAAAATTGGCAAATGATCATCATCAGAAGGTCCTACTTGGGCGGTTCAGCTTCCTCCCACCCGTTGCATGTGTCTAAGAAGCAAATTCGACCTGTTTCCCACGTTTGGCTATGCAGCTCTCCGGAAAGGTTCAAAGAGCAGCCTGACTGAAGGAAAAAGAGCGACAACAATCGCCTATATTGTGCAAGCGTTATCGTGATGGTAGAAGTGCCGAGTCCAGCTGCGTGCGTTGACCAGTCGACCCCCCCCCCCCTCTCTTCCAATGCATGTTTCATCGTGGCGAACGCCTGCGGTGTGCACGCGGGTTGTTCACAGACACATGACGAAAGACATGCTGTGTGTTGCTCAGGGAGCATGTAGCACCTCAGTATTGGGCCCAACACTGGCATATGAGGATGGATATCCAGACAGGCGCTACGGTGCACTCGGTATGCTCTCAGTGCCATTGTAGGTGCTACGCTACGAGGTTCCAACATGGGTCCTGGGATCCTACCCACGAGCAGGGTTAGGTATCCTATTCTGGGCCCATATTGGACCGCTTATGCACTCGTAGTGCATGCTGTGTGTGCATACGCAGTACCGGGTAGTAGAATGTCTCCCTCGCATCGTCCTTTTACAGCGACCCCCTCTCAGGGAGGCGGAGGGTCAAAGTATGGGAAACTGGAACACGGAAAAGGTTGGAAAAGAGAACACACCGCTCGCAAACCGCGACGGAAGCTACGCAAGACGCCACACAACAAAAAAGCGCATATTCGACGACACGGTCACAACGTTTTGGAGGAAGAGAGAGAGAGAGACGAGTTGGAGTGCAGGGACCATCTCTCTCCGAGGAGTTTCCGGTCGCCTCACTACTGCCACGTACTTCTAAGGCGGGCGTAGGTAGTTCCGTCGGAGGCGCGGTGCGGGCCGCGGCCCCGTCACCGAAGGTGACGGCGTCGGTTTTGATGGCATGCCGATGAATCCAACCTAAACTCTGTGGCCTTTTAACCGCGGGGTTGAGGCGGATACATTTTTGTGACAAGAACCAACGCTAGCCATGGCAGCGGCTCACCCGTTTCTGGTGGCAGATTTGGCAAATGATCATCATCAGAAGGTCCTACTTGGGCGGTTCAGTTTCCTCACACATTGCATGTGGCTAAAAAGAAAGTTGAAGTATGGCTAAAGATAAAGTGGTGTCACCTGAGGGGGTAATCTCAGGGCCGCCCACGTGATAAGCCGTTAAGCATTGAGTTCTTTTAAGTACATGAACCACATGGATTAGCATGCACTGTTAAGCAGCGGCTGCCGGCTTATCCCGTGACACCTTTTATATGTACGGTATTGAAAGAGTAGCGTTGGCACTCTTACAGGTTTGTTCCCTCGTAGCTCGCCGGGAACGGGCACTCCAGTGAAACTGGGTATGTTACCGTTTCAGGACACAAAAGATTCCGGCGTTGCTAACAAAACGAACGAGTTCAACTTGCTCTCAAAGACATAAGCTGTGCTGCTGCTACACCCCAGCATCGACCCTTGTTCTCTAACCGTTCATTTCGTGCGACTGTTTCACACGGGAAAGGTGCCACCATTGGCGAAGCACAAAAGCTTGAAGAAGCCAAAGAAGGCGGGTCGATTCATCGGTAGGGCACACGATTTCATCAGCCCGGGCGACTCTCCGCAAAATACATGGTTTTGAACGCGCTACGTGGGGTTTTGAAGGTCGGCCGTCTTTCAAAAAATCGCAAGCTGCGTTTTAACTGCACGAGCAGAGAGAGTTGGTGGGTACCGTCAATTTCTTCGCAGTAACAATGCTTTGTAAACACGAAAGAGAACGCTGGCAGCGTGTTTGGGAGAAGGTTAGCCTAACGATCATATTCAATCACTAACAGGCTGATCCTCCCCTGGCACGTACAAACAAAAAAGTGGCACCTACTCGGACTGATATCCTCGAGGATGAGGTCAACTTGGGCACTGTGCCGTCTGCAAGCTACCGTTCGTTCGTCCTTCCCAAAACACTGTTGGCCCTGGGTACCAGCTCTTCGACCATTCTGGACTCTTGTGCACGTTTACTTGTTTTTTTTTCTGTTGTCGCTTACCCCCTCCCCAAAAAAGAAGGAACGCAACAGAAGTTGCGTGCCCAAGAAAAAAAGATGAGGGGTCGAGAAGACAATAGAAAAAGAAGAAGAAAAAAGACATTAGCAAAATAAACAGGATCCTCTTTTGCCCCAGGGGGCGTGGCAGACTCGCGGGGAGTTCGGCAGACGGCAAAAAGCTTAAAGCCACATGTTCTTGAACAACAAGTTGCGGGCCCACAAACACGAGCAGGCTGATTGGCCGAACGTCCCTCTGCAGCTGCTGAAGTGCGCACGGTACTGGGGATTGAAGATGATTCTGCAACAAGAAAAAAACGCGCGGGTTTGAGGGGGGGGAGAGAGAAAAGAGAAAAGAGGAAGAAAGCACCCCCCCCAGGGGTGGCCCTAAGCGGCCAGATTGCCTTGGAGGCTGGGTGGTCGAATTCTCGAAGGTGAAATGGTCAAAATTCCCTGCCAAAAGTGGGCTCACAAAAATTTTCCAAAGTGTGGTATTTGGGGTATTTGGGGCAAAAAAAAAAATTTTTTTTTTCTGACCGCCCACCGTGGTGACCACCTTGGCTGCCCCCCCCCCCCCCCCCCCACCACGCGCTCTTCAAACCCAAGAAACATTTTCCCCCCCAAAAAAAGAATCTTTCGATCTGCTACGTTTGTACCCTGCGGCTAACAGCCAGCATATGCGTCGGGGTGGAAGGTTGCTCTCCATTTTATTTGCCTCTTCAACTAGCTTCTTGTTTGGTTGTAAGCTCCGAAGGAAGCCGGGCCGTGCAGCTGTGTAACCAAGGGGGAGGGAATCGATAAGGTAAAAGACGTGCACACGTTTTTGTAACGTTTGCTTTTTTAACACGAATTAATGGGCACTGTTTGCAGTGAGTGCGTGTGCTTAGCTAGGATGCAGGTATCTGTGGCGATGACCTGCATTGCGAGTGTGCGTGCGTGCGCGTGTATGTGTGAGCGAGTGAGTGATTGAGTGAGTGTGTGTAGAATCCTATCCTGTTATGTACTCTCTTTCTGGCAGTTGCTGCCGTTGACGGTGTCCGGGCGTTCGATAGGACAACAGAAAAGGGTAGGAAGCAACCAGAGGTAACTATTCCAACATTTCCGGCACGTCTAACAATTCAGAGTGCAGGCGGCCCGTGCGTGGTACGGGGTGAACACAGACCGCCAAAGCGGCTCATCCCCTGGAGAAAGGCGAGATGCAGACAAACAGGACGTTCGGACAATCAGCCTGCTCGTGTTTGTGTGACTTATCCTTTTCCAACCTCGATTTGAGTGGTGGGCAAGCAGGCATCGCTTTCTTAAGGCAGGATAGGATCCCACTTGACGCGCCTTCTGCGCAGTATGTGCGTGCATGTGCTTGTGTGTGTTTTTGTGCGTGCGCGTGTTCGTGGGTATGTTGAGCAATTGCGCAATCTCTGGGGAACAACGTTGCAGACTTCTTACGAGACTGGTCCCGATAGGCACCCTCCAGCACAGAATCGAAAGGACGGTGGGTTGGGAGGGGAAGTGCTTCACGACATCAAGTGGGCGGGACGCCCGTCGTCCCATTCTGTATAGAGTGGTTCTCAGACACTTTTGGCTCGCTTGCATCAAGGAGTCGAAAGGGGAATTAGCTTCCCGCTTTTCCTATAACTAATGCTGTATCATTCTTTGCGCCTCCTGTTTGAGAATTCGCACGCTCGTTAGCCATGACTGATACAGTTCACGATGGCGATGGGAATAGATGCTGCTTCTCAACGCAAGGGCACGGCAGTGAAACACCGCTTTGAGTGTGACGTCAAAGCAGGTCATTCCGACATTGCAAGTTCAGACAAACAGTGCTGATACAAAAAAAAAAAACAGTCGAAGGTGGACCTCAGGGCTCGGCTGACGCTCACAGGATACAGCGACACAAACAGCACGTGTCAGATCCATGCGGCTCTGGGATGGACGAGCTTACCTATACGTTACTTGATCAGTCGTATCAGATTATCCATAACCGGATGCCGGCTTGGGTGAACAAGGAAAAGGAAAAGAGTTAACGCTTCCGGAGGTGGCTCCTTGCGATGATCAACGAAGCAACAAACGATCAGCATCAACCGATGCCATGATGACCAGAAGATGGACCAACCTTGTTCTGCACGTGTACCGGTGGTAAATCCGCTCCGGCGGGGTAGTTCTTCGTGCCGGCACCCTTTTTTTCTAGCGTTCTTTGTGGATTAGAAGGTCGGTTGAGGGGGGTTGAGAAAAGTGCGAGGGTGCCGCTCGTTTCGGGTGATGTGTCACTCCGTTTGGGAAACCTTATGAAAGTCCCTTTACGCGTTTTTTTTTTCGTTGGCTTCTCGCTTAACCAGATCATGCGCAGCCGTTGCTCCAGAAACGTTCCAAACAGTACAGGCGCACTACTGAGAAAACTACTTTAGTATACGGTAGGAACTGCATGGGAGGATGAGCTCAGAATTCGGGTGGGTTGTGGTGGGTCTTCTGAGACTGAATTTTTCTTCGGCGCCGCGCAGTGCTCTTTTCGACGGAGGTCGAACGGGGGTAAAATGTCTGCACAGAACACTGGCTCCCGTGCGCGTTTGATGCTATCATCGTCTGGCGATGCAGCGCATTTGCTCCCCTTTTTAACTCGCGACCGACGGGCCTCGGGTATTTCCTGCGAAGCAGGGGGGTGCCCATTCAAAAAAGAACAAGAAATACTCGACGTAGCTGTTTCGACTCCGAATGGAAGGGAGGAAATGTCGAGGTACCTACCCCCCCCCGTGCATAAGATGGATAAAAAACTCGGGTTTGGCAGTATCCATCTTAATCAAGGGGGGTATCCATCTTAAACACGGGGGCACTGTAGACTACAGTGTAGTCACCTTACACAGGGGCACCTCACCCCCGTGTTTAAGATGGATTGGCATTCTCGCCCGTTACCCATCTTAATCAAGGGGTTTGGCTATCCATCTTATGCACGGGGGGGGGGTAGGTAAGGGACGAATACAACACAAACACAATCTGATTTGTTCTTCGCTTACGCCACCGTGTGTTGTTTTCTCACTCAGGACTTTTGTTTTGACCTGTTGTGTTTGTGTGATTTGTCGTGTAGGGGGTAGACCCGCATGACCTCACGTCCGTGCAACACGTAGTTCGGTAGTTACAGCACTTGGGGATCCCTTCAGTTCTTTGTCGGGCAGCATCGTCGAGCATTTCCTTTCAAGCTGGCGATATGTAAAAAAAACGGGCGATGACTCCCCCTTATTGGGAGACCCAGCCGACGTGGCCGCCGGGGCTCCACCCCTGGTCTATCCTTCGACATGGTATCCGGGGAAGGTCCCGCTCCAGTCATACTGTACTGCAAACAAAGAAAAGAAAGCACGCAGAAAATCACGTTTTTTTTTTTCGTTGTTGCTTTTTTTTTTTTGTTTTTGAAAAAAAAAAAAAAAAAAAAAAAACAGGAAAGGGATGAACATCCCTGTCGTCGGTGCGCACGTGGTTGTGTTCCCTTTTTTCCTCCTGTCGATTGACCACACGACAGGAGTAGTTGTCGTCTCACCCCCGCAGATACGGGAGTAAAACGGAGCAGTGTTTGCATTCAAACGATTCAAGTGCGGTGGCAGCAGAAATTGTCAAGCCGTGACAGCATTCGGATGAGGTGTACCTTTCGCAAAGGTGGCATCTCAGAGTGGGGTACAGCGGATTATGGGCCGCCAGCGGAAAATGACAATTGATCAAAATTTGATGCAGTGTTCTGCGCAGGCTTTGACATTGCCCCGCGGAGCCGAGCAGACCAGTTCATCGATGACCACACGACAAAAAAAACAAAATCCTTTTCCTTCGCCCTATTGGCGTGTCTGGAAGCTATCTTCATTTTTTTTCCGACTGAGAGAGTTCACAAGCTGGGAAGCCTGTTCCTGTTTTGCATTTTCTTTTTTTTTGCCTGACGACTGCAGAAAGAATGCGGACTTGTGTCGATATATAAAATTACCCTGAACTCGCTCTTTCAAGCGCTTCGTGTTTAAGGGTGCCTAACACTGCACAAGCGGGGTGGGAGACGTTGTAAAAAGAAAAAGGCAGGCTCCTGTAAGCAAGAGTGCTTTCAGGCCTGGGGAGAGGGGTAACAAACTTTTTTTTTTGGGAAGGGGGGGGGAGGGGGCACAGCTCTGCATGCTAGCTTCGACACGAGCTTTGCATGCTGTGGTTGCCTGGTACGCGCTTTGCCGAACTTCTTCTTGCGTTTTGTGCTTAAGACGATCCCGTGGGACGAACAGTTTTTTTTTTTTTTTTGAGGCCCTTCTTCTTCTTTTTTTTTGCCTTTTTCCGTTGCCTCGCAGTGGTGGGTGGCGGGACCTTCTCTCATACTCACAGAGATGAATAGTAGCGTACTTTTAGTTGATTCCGTGAGCCGTGGTCCTCATGTTGTGGCTGCGTACCTTCCGAACGAGAAAGCGCCAGCAGGAGGAGAGATGAGCCGTGTTGCCTCGTTCGGACTTTTGTTTTCGAACCACGGCCATACAATCGGGTGTGTCCGCGATATGCTTGAGCCTGGAGCTTTTAGTGAGCAGCGAGCAAGGCGCCCCGGCGTTGCGAGCCCCGCCGGCTTGCTGCACACGCCCGTTTCTGATGGATTATCACATGCAAAAAAGGTATCCCGCCAGGTGTCAGAACATATTGTTCGTTGTTGGAGTGCGCGACAGAACCTCATGCAGCCAGCCCCCCTCGCATCCCCAACTCTTACCACTCATCGGTTTCAGGGACTTTTAACCCTCTTTTCAAAGTTCTTTGCATCTTTCCATCACTGTACTTGTTCGCTATCGGCCTCCGGGAGACATTTAGCCTTAGCAGAGGGATACCTGCCGAATAGCTCAGCATTCCCATGCTGCTAGCAAGGAGTTAACCAACATGGCTCGTCGAGGAAATACGGGACTCTCACCCTATGTGGATACCCCATTCCAGGAGACTTACCTCGACGCCAGCTAGGATGACACGAAAGCCTACATTTCGACGAGCGTTTTCGACCTTTCCATTCTAGCAAAATTTTCTGGTCTTCCAGTTTCGGTGAATTACCTCACCCAACCGCCTGCCCATGCATAACGCCCCGGTGCACATCAATAAAACGGCCCCATCCCCGGGACGTCTTCTTGTAGGTGCAGTCCACGTTTAATCCTGGAACTCTACCACCTCCACATAAAGGGTGGAGTTGTCGCGTTTTGTGCCGCCAAAGAAAATGAGTTTCGCCGAATCGGTGGCAAGAAAAAAATGGAGACCTCACACGCAGAACACACAGCGCTCTTCAACGCGGGGTGCTTTTCTGGGAGAGATTCTTCTCGATGGGAGAGAGGGCGCGTGTTCACTTTGGGTGACGCGTATAACTTCTTCTTTTTTTTTTTTCGTGCAGTGGGGGGGTTAGGAAGTTCCTGCCGCCTCGGGTCGCTGTGTTCTGTTTCGTTATCCTTTCATTTTCGCTCTCTTCTTTCTTCGCCCCGGCGCAGGGAACGGCAAGAGAGAATGTAGAGGAAGACGAGAGCTCGCCGTGCACCGCAAGTCGATACAGAGAACCACAAATGAAAGAGCTGAATCTTTCGAAGACGCGGTTCATCCGTCGAGTCGAGATTTTCGTATTCCCAAAATGACGACCGATGCTTTGGATGCCCAAAACCCAGATTTGTGCGAAGAACCTGGAGTAGCCTGCTTACATCTACAATGCCATGGTTTTTTTTTGCATCTGTACTGACGGGAACATTTCCGGAACAACGGTTGCGCATGAAAGAGAAAACGAAGCCAACGAAAAAGTGCTAATACAGGAAACCCCCCCCCCCAGAGAGGTTAATACCCTGTACACGCGAAGAACAAAAAACTTTTTGCCTTATCATTTTCATCACCTTTGGTCAGTTGATGATGATCGTCCGTTGCTTCGTTTATCAGTGCAAGCCCCAACCCCGGAAATGTTCTTGATCAGAAACAGTCGCTTGGGGGGTCGCGGCGAGCTTCTCCTTTTCCAACGTTGCATATTTTGCAAAAGACAGGGGATAATAAAACCCACCCTCCACCTTGAGAGAGCAACACGAAAAAAGCAAAAATTAATCGTAATTAGCTTCGAATCCTTCTTGGAGTTAAAACGCAAATATTATGGTTTGATAAAAAAAGGAGAAAGCAAAGGGTACTTCTTTAATTCAGTGTGTTTTTTTAGTGTGAAAGTTCGTTGGGGGTTTTTAAACTCCGGTCTTTTAAAGTCTCCGGGTGACTCTCGGCAATTGGTGCTTTTTTTTTTTTTGACGTTTTTTTTTAGAGGATTTAGTGCAGGGTATTAGTTCAGAGGTTCCGGGGTTTGCAAACCTTGACCGTTTACGGGGGTTCTGCGGACGTTTTGGTCAACGCTGTCGTTTCGGTGGCTCGGGGCGGAGCTGACACACCCCTCCGCGGCTTCGTCCAAAGCGACCGCGGCTTGGAAGCACAATGAGTCTGCCCTCCGCGCGCCGTTGTAAACACCACCCCCACCTAATTTGCTGGAAACGCTGTGTTTCGCGTTTTTTTTTTTTTTTTTTTTTTAGAGTGAAAAAAAATTTTATGTTTGGCCCCGGTTTGTGATGAACGAATCCGCAACGCAAAACTAATCCCCTGAAAATTTTTTAAGTGGCTTGCTTTGTGGTCCCGGGGGGTTAGTTCGCCTTCCGCTTCGGAGGGGGGAGAGCTTTTTTTATTTTTTCACAATCTTGCTTTTTTAGAGGGGGGGCGGGGGGATTATTTATTTATTTATTCAATTTTTTGGTTGTTAGGGTCACTTGCACATGGTAACACACGGGCACCGGGGTGGGGGAGGTACTTGTAGAGACATCAGGAGCGACTTGCGGAGTATGATCCAGTGGATGCTGTCATCAAAGATACCTAGGGAAGGTGAGGGGGAGGGGGCGTCTTAGTTTTTAAAATACCGAAGAGAGAAAAAGAAGCCAATAAAAGCTCCATGTAAACGGGCGTTGGTGAAAAGAAAAAGCGAAAAGAAAGAAATAAGGGGGGTGGTTTTTTTCTGGGGTTTCAAGGCAACGGGAAGGCGACCCTTCGTTCCATAAGGGGTTCTCTCTCCTTTTTTTTTTTTTTTTTTTCTTTTTTTTCAGACTGCCTTTAAAAAGAAGGAAATGAAGGTTTTATTTTAGTTTGAAAAAGTGGGAAGAGATAGTTGCAGTGCGGATTCTGTCAGGAGACAGATCCGGTCGAGCCTTGAACGACGGGAGAGAGGGGGGAGAAGCGGAATAAAATACGTGGAGGACCGACCCAGTGCGTATTCCGACGGAGGCTTGAGGAAACAAACACTACGTGCACCACAACTACAAATGGTGCCACTTCGTTGAACGCTTCCACCGGGCACTAACTCCAGATTTGCATGTGCTCGTGTGGGCTACAGCAGGTTTCCTCCTTTGCGACGTGGGCTCTGCTTACGTTAGTGCAAGTCATTAAGTCATCGGCATGTTGATGAGCACCACACGTTCCTCCTTTGCGATTTTGGAGCTGGGTGCCTCCAAAGTGCTTGTTCAAAAGTAATTGGTTTGCTTGAAGAATGTACTGGCTCGAACATGGTGGGAGCGCCCATCCTTCGTGCTTTTCTTTCTACTGCAAAACCGTTTGCACTACCTTTCCTTCTTCAGTTTTTTTTTTGTTTGTTTAACGCGCGCGCCTTCATTTCCAATCCTTTTTGCTCTCGGGGGGGGGGATCTTAGTTTCGTGTTCAGGCGCTACTTGCATCTCATGGGGGGGGGGGGGGGGGGGGGTTTATTTTCTTCTTTGTGTTTCCCCCCGCCTCCCCCCCTTTTTTTACCCATCAACGTTTGTGTCGGGTTTCACGTATTTTCACTTCGTCCACGCTTGACCTTACATGTCCTCGTCTTTGTTTTTTTTTTTTTTTTTTTGATTTCCCAGTGTTCTTTTTCTTCTCGCAAAGCTTTTTTCGCGGCATAATCCGGTGCCAACGCTCAAAGCCCGAAGAAGAGGTCGTTTGCGAGGGCGGCGTCGATGCATTTCAGCAGGTCGTCGTCGCTGTGTGCCGGTTGGGCTAAATTTTAGAGTGAAAGCTCGCTTGAAGGTTTTAAAGTCTCCGGGTGACCTTCGTCGTTATGGGAAGATATCCTTTGTGCTCTGAGTGTCGTAGGAGTGGTTTTAGAGTTAAAGTTCGCTTGAAATTCCGGGGTTTTAGGGTCTCCGTGTGACCGTGGCTAGCCATGTCTGGGACTGTTTGTGACCGACACCAAGTACATTCCTTCGTGGAGTGTAGTCTTGGGCCCCCCACGTTCTACAAGTTGAGCATTGAGTTCTTTAAGGTGCAAGTGCCATCAAGGCAGGCGAGTTGAGCAGGGGTTGCCTTGTAGCCCGTACCAGTCTGTTGTCCGCGTTTATATGTATTTTCTCGCAGTGTGGTGCTTGGGTTTCGCGGCACTTGCGGTGCTACACGTGGTGCGGGTTGTTTCCGCCCTAAAATAAGGTTTTTTGTGTTACCGTCGATCCCGAAGGACGATCAGTTTGGTGTTTTTTTTTTGTGTTTCCGACGATCCGAATGGACGTACAGATTGGTGTCTTTCGACCTTTTGGATGCTTGTGAAGTTCAGCTTAGTGCGTGCTTGTGGTGATCGGTGGGGTTCCCAAAAGAAAATGTTCCGTGTTATCGTATCTTCGAGCTAGACTTGATCTCGTGCATTAGCCAAGTGGCCCATTCTGTTGCTTTTCCGCTGGGCTCCTGATAGCGGACTCGCGCGCAAACAGACAGTATGACTGCTGTGTTGCGGGCTGCAAATTCATCCAATACTTGTCTGTACGTTACCTCACTCTGTCCAAAGATGCGCGTGAGGTTGGCTTCGGGTCCGTAGCATAGAATATGTCGTTCATCGCCAGCCGTCAGGACATGATCTGCACTTCCTCGGTGGTAGCAGCCTTCTACGGCGCACTCGTTGCGGGTTTTGAACGGCATGATGGCTCTACGGGTGAGTGCTTGGAGGAGATCCGTAGCTCCATGCAGGTTCCGCAGCGCCCGCAGGGCTTGTGCGCTGAGGCAGCGAGGTGGTACGTCGGTAGATAGTCGATTACGGACCGCGGTGTCGCGACTGTCGGTACGGTTTCTCCTCGCGAAGAGTCCGTTTTCTTCGAGTTGCACCAGGTCACCATTGTTGTCTTCGGTATCGTCTTCTTGCCACCGTTGGCACAGCCTGGCAACGTTGGCCTTGCGGTAGCACCATTCGACATTGAATGTGCTGCTTTTTTGGTAAGCGGCGTTTGCTGCGACGTCTGCCGCGTTGATGTCGGCATTGTCGCTGTGTCCCCTGGCCCACTGCACATCTGGGAGAGTGCACAGCACCATGGCGACCGGGTCCCCTTTGCGGGGGTTCCTTAACCGGGCGATGGCGCTCATGCTGTCGCTTCGCGGCTTGGCCATCGCGTGGGGCTTGACTTCCTTCAGTGCAGTCGCTAGAACCATCATCGCACACAATTCTGCTTGTGTGCTCGAGCTGATCCTCCCATGGATCTTCGCACCGTAGGCCCTGCCGTTGACGCAAATTCCGACAGCGCCTCTGCCTTCTTTTTCCAGGTAGCTCCCGTCGGTTGCTACTCTGACGACATCGCCGCTTGCTTCAGCTTCTCTGAGCGCCCTCTCGGTCCATGTTATGACGTAGGGCTTTCGCACCCTCCGCGGTGGGCGCAGCTCGAATCCGGTTGCTGGGATTCTGCCTTCCGTCAGGTCGGGGTGGGCGGCCAGGTAAGCCCTTACCTTTTGCTGTTCAGAGAAGTCCTTTATCGGTGTCATTCCGTATCCAAAGGAGCAGGCCGGATATCCTGAGATTCCATTGCTTCCATGGTGTCTTGGGATGAGTTTTGTGTAAGCGGCTTGCAACTTGGGGTGCGTCGGGTCGAAGCACTTCGAGACTGCCTGTATGGCGAGCGTTGGCAGCGCATAGCTTCTGTAGAGCTCACTCTTGCCTCGAGTGGAGCAGTAGTAAGACTGCGAGATCATTGCACAGACTCTGCTGAAGCGTTCGACTCTTTTCCGATTACGTGCACAGGATGCGTGGTCGTTGTCTCCGTGTAGGCATCCCCCGAGAAGTCTAGTGGACAGCCGCGTCGTCACCGTGCCAAGACCGGGAATCGGTATCTTGCTGACCCTCGAAGCGACCACCACTAGCTTTCTTCGGGCCAACTTAAAGCCCCTGCTTGTCATCCAGTCGTTGAGCACCTGTACTTGAACCGGGACCGATTTGACCGCTGCGAGAGATGTAAGGTCGTCAACGTAGGCTTTGCACTGTGTGAGGTCTGGCGGGTCCGCTGTGTAATACAGGTAGAGTATCACGCTCAGTGGGGAACCCTGCAGCAGTCCTCTCCTCAGCGCCATAGGCGGGGTAAAACCTTCGTTAGTGGTCAGCGTATACCACTGCGACTCTAACACTGCCTCGATCGATCTCGCCCACTCGTCTCCGAAGTCGTTGCGTATTTTTTCCAGTAGCTTGTCGTGTGGTACTGTGTCGTAGGCTGCTTCGATGTCAGCGATGACAACTGCTGGGTCCTCTTCGTCGCCGCCGTCCATCCATTCTTGCGCCCGCTGGAGGATCTCGAGGGTGGCATGCTGCCGCTGGCATCCGTATTGGAAGTCTTTGGCTTTAATCCGCTCAATGCAGAGGTCTCGGATCTTGAGGTAGACGCAGACGTGGAGGAATTTTAGCATCAGTGGCATGATGGCAATTGGTCGGTAGGCGTTCGGGGAGGTTTTTGGGATGCCGGGTTTCGAGATGAGAAAAATCCATGACAGCGCATGTTCGTGCGGGATTCCGGCTTCCAGCCACTCGTTAAAAGTGTCAGCTACAGTCGTAATTTCTTTTGGGCGGAGTGTGGATAAGAACGTTGCCGACAGGTCGGTCGTCCTAGCCTTCTTCTTCACGAATGGAATCGCTGTCTCTACGTCTTCCGGCGACAGTTTGTGGTGTCTCTCGGTCTCCTCTTTTTTTTCCATCGGTCTAGGGGCTCGCGTTGCTACCGCGTCGTATCTGCTCTGGAACCGGTCAACTACGGCGGCGACATTCAGGACTCTCGGGGGCTCGTACGGTCGTCGTTGTTGGAGGGCGTGGTTGCTGGTTTCGCCCCTGGTGGCGTAGGCGATTCGTTTCCGAATGTCGCTGACCTGGCGGTTCATCTCCTTCTTGTCGGCTTCGTCGGTGGCATTGCGTCGCTTCAACATCCTCGTATTTAACGCTCGCTGGAGTCGCGCAATCTTCGTCGTGCGGTATCGGGGCGGCCGGTATGCGATTGGGCTTAGCATTGTTGCCATGAGGCCATCGAAGTCGTCTGCGGTTGGTCGGTCGTTTTTGGGGTATCTCATGGGCGGGATGATCTTTACGATCGTGTGGTCGTATTCAAGGCTGATCGCTGCATGGTCACTGCCTCCGGTGAACCGGGCTGATTCGAAGGTGCAGCTTGTGTTGCGGGGAACAAAGACTCTGTCCAGCGATGTATCTGCGTTGCTCCTGTGGTATGTAGTGCGTCCTCGCACCAGTTCGTCCCCTGCGTTGCGTCTGACGATTCCCTCGACTGTTGGTGTGGTGTTGCCGTTGAAGTCGCCGGTAACTACGTATTCTCCCACGCAGCGCCTCATGGTGTTGACGATCCAGCTGCCGAGTGCCTCCGCCTCTGCCCTTGGGGTGTTGTTCACCACATACACTGAGATCACCCGCAGGACGTGTTCCCCGATTTTAAGATCGGCAAAGCAGCACGAGCGGTGGGACCCAGTCCGCAGTACTTGCATCGTAGAGTCAGTTCGAATCAGAATGCTGCTGCGTGCGATCCGCTTCTGTCCATTCGTCTCTGTTGCTGTGACTAGCGGGTTCCAGCCCTTGAGGAGCGCCACGTCTTCAAATACGCGGGGATCCCTTCCAATCTCACTCGCTGTGAGGATGTGTGTTCTGGGTAGGAGGTCGAAGTAGGCTACCAGGCTTTTCTTGCAGCAGGAGTTGCAGCTAGCGATGCGCACTTTGCTTTGGCCGGCGTTGTTACGACGATGGTCTGCGATGATACGATGGTTTTCGGGGTTGTTTTGGGTGCCTCCACGGGGGAAGGTAGGTGGGAACATGGTGAGCTGAACTGTTGATTGGTTGGTTGAGGAGTTGGGCTGCTGTAGCGCTACTCGCGGCTCGGTGGTAGGCAGGTGTAGTGCCCCCGACACGGTGCTGAGTGGTGCATCTGGTAGAATCGGTGGATGATAAGTTGAGGTAGGGATGATCAAGTTGGGAAGGCGGGCGTCGCTCCGTGCAGTGATGGGTGTTGGCAGGAGGGGCACAGATGATGATGCGAGGGCTGGGTTTGGGAAGAGGGGAGGCCCAGCTGATGTCGTGGGCGCGTTAACTTGAATTGGCGGTGGTTGTGGTTGTGGTTGATTGTCGATAGGGCTGCAGTTGGTCGTCTGCGACACAGGGCTTGACGTCGTCACTGCTTCGGTAGGTTGATATTACAGCCTGGGTGGGGTTCTCGGTGGTGGTGTCCATCCGGCTTCGCCGGGAGCTGCTCGTTTTGTTCCACGCCTTTCTTCGTCATGTTTGTCCTGAGACACTTCCCCCTCTTCGATCTGCGGCGGACCGTCGTCTTCTTCGTCATTGTTCTGCTCCTCTGTGTTGGTTACGTGCGTCGCTTGCTGTTGGTTGCCGTCGTCTTCTTCTGCAATTCCGCTTTCGTCGTCACTGGTGTCCTCCGCCAAATTAGGTTGGGCGTCCTCGGTGTCCGGCTTCATGAGGTGGCCGATCTGCCCAAACCGCAGCACGTTCCCGAAAGGGGTTGCAAACGGGATCCTGGCGAGATCTGCTTCGTCCACAGGGTCGAGACCCTCCACGACATATGCAACGAAGCCCGGCCGCAGTCCGAACACCGGATACACCCGCAGTTGTTGACCAATCTGGGGGCGTATTGCTGCTGTGGCTAGCGCCCCGGAGATCTCCAGCGTGTGGAAAGTCCTGTCACAGCCCGTCAAGCCGAATTTTCCTTTCGATCTCTCCACGAACTGTTGTCGTTGATCTTCACGTCGGGCTTTGGTGACGATGTATCTGTCGCCGTGTTTCAGGGCCATTCCCGACGGGTCTAACAGCTCTGCCAGGTCCGTCCACTTGCCTTCAGTGTCGGGGCGCACCTTTATAAGGTATTCGTTTGCGCCTGTGCGCAGGACGCGGGCGTCCATCCTGGTGTCCTCGAGGGCCCGCATCACCTCGTGGAATGGGAGGATCGTGCTGTCCTTCCGTGCTTCTGCGCGTTGGAACGTTTCCAGCTCAGTCCATCCCGGTTCTGGGAGTGCCCACTCTGCGTAGTACGCACTATATCCGGCTTCGCGGACCGCTTGAAAGATGGCCTTCTCGTCGCAGTTCTCCTTTACCCGTACCAACTTAATGGCGTTCGAGCGGAAGAAACCGGCTGCGTTCCGTACGTCCTCGATGGCTGCCTCGCCTCCCATTTTTTTGAAAAGGTTGCCGAACCCTTCCGCTGGTCCACAGATGGAAAGTAGCCGCTTGAGGTCGTCCTTAATGGACGACAGCTCGATGATGCGCTTTTCAGACACAGTCGACATTTCGGGGGTTTTTTTTTTTTTTTTTTTCCTGTTGACAACTTGTGCAGGGGTCTTTAAAAGTTTGGGGGTTGGAGCGGAAAACCCGGTGTCAGCCAAAAACCCGGTGTGAGGTCAAAATTTTCCAACACTTGGGCAGCAGGGATGCCTTGGGACGAAAATCTACGCTCTAAACCGGGGTTTTGGGGAATCGCACGGCATTCAGCGGTGACCCTACTGTAGCCCCGACCCGCACAGTAGGCTGACTTGACGCTTCGGGTGGGGGGAGACCTGCCCGCGCAGCGATATATTTTGTGGTGGTGAGCACCTTTTGGCTTCTGCGTACGTGTCGCCTCTGGTGCACGATTGAACCAGCGTTAAACTCCGGAACACCGATTCAGCAACTCTTTTTGTGACGGTTTTGTGTTTCTTAAAGGAGCCCTGCGCCGCAGGCGCGGAAACTTTTAAACGGTCGCACTTACGGATCAAAGCAGATGGGCAGTAGGGTGGCTCGTCACAACTAGGTTGGCTGACATGTCAATTAAATCTGCGCCGCAGGCGCGGAAATTTTGACGGTCGCACTTACAGCCAAACAGATGGACGGAAACACGTTGGTTGTTCACCGGCTGCAGCAGGTTTTCGTTTTCGTCCTGCACAACGCCCCTGCAGTGCCTGCCACGGTGGAACACTGTGAACAGAATGAGCAAAGAATGCGGTAGCCCCATTACAAAAGATACTCAGCCAAAATACCTGCGCCGCAGGCGCGGAAATTTTTTGGCGCCTTTCTGGCCAGCCAGCTAAGTACGAAGATCGCAAAACAGTTTTCCATGAAACAAATTTCCGCCACTCTCATCAGGTTTCTGCCACGAGAAATTTCCACCGATGGGTTCCGTTAGAAAACATTTCCACCAACAATTTCTGTTAGAAAAGTTTTCCGCCAAGCTTCCCGTGAAAGAAATTTCCGCCGGTGGTTTCCGCCATGAGAAGATTTCCATCAGTTTTCTGTCGTGAGAAAATTTCTACCAACAGTATTCCACAAAGAAATTTCCGCCAGTAGTTTCCACGAGAAATTTCCACCGATGGGTTCCGTTAGAAAACATTTCCACCAACAATTTCTGTTAGAAAAGTTTTCCGCCAAGCTTCCCGTGAAAGAAATTTCCGCCGGTGGTTTCTGACATGAGAAAATTTCCATCAGTTTTCTGTCGTGAGAAATTTCCACCAACAGTTTTCGGTCACGAGAGAAATTTCCGTCAGTAGTTTCCGCCACGAGAAAATTTCCATCAGTTTTCCGTCGTGAGAAATAGCTATTTATTCACCGAGAGAAAAGTCGTTTTCTTGCACGAGGTTTTCCAGATTGCCACGAGAGCCCGCAGGGCTCGAGTGGCAATCTGGAAAACCGAGTGCAAGAAAACGACGTCTCGAGGTAAGTAGATTGCTTTACTGCCGCATCACCTGACTTTTCTGCGTCCGAGAGAGCTACGCACAGGGTGTGGGAGACACCGAAGGCCAAGAAAGATGGCGTGCCACACACCAGCTACTGGCCAAGTTCCTGTCGTGTACAACAGCACAGTCGGCTCACACAGTGTACGCTGCACGTCAGCATCCCAAGTTTCCATGGCACTGGCGGTCTCCGACTCCTGCTCCGCATCCTGCAACGAATGAGCTGGTCCTGCCATTCGAATCATTCTTCCGTTCGCTCAGTAGTGTCAGATCATGCGCGTCAACCTTGTCCCTTGCTGTTCTTTGGCACTGTGACTTCCACAGGAATGCACCTGAATTGCCCACGAAGACACCGGATTGCCCACGAATGCATCTGTATTGCCCACAAAAGCACCTGGAAACCAAAACTGCTATGCGTGCAAGAAAAGTAGTTATGCGTGCAAGAAAAGTAGTTATGCGTGCAAGAAAAGTAGTTATGCGTGCAAGAAAAGTAGCTATGCGTGTAAGAAAAGTAGCTCTCAAGGATGCAGAAAAGTCAGGTGACAGGCAGTAAAATTTACACCAACAGTTTCCCACGAAAGAAATTTCCGACAGTAGTTTCCACGAGAACATTTCCATCAGGTTTCCGCCACGAGAAAATTTCCATCACTATTCTGTCGTGAGAGAAAATTTCCACCACAACAGTATTCCACAAAAGAAACTTCCGCCAGTAGTTTCCACGAGAAAATTTCCATCAGTTTTCTGTCCGTGAGAAAATTTTCCACCACCAGTTTCCCTTCCCACGAAAGAAATTTCCGCCGGTAGTTTCCAAGAGAAAATTTCCAGCCTACACAGTGACAAAACAGAATTCTGGAAAAAAAAATTCCCCAGAAATTTTCTGACTTTTTTTTTGTATAAGCACCTGCTTTGTAGGAAATGCTTGAGGAGACTGCCAGTTGCGATAGATCAAAGGAGGTAAATGTGCTGTAGCTGTAGCCCGCACGAAACACAGGTAAATCTGGTTTTGTGGCTGGCGCAAGCGTTCAACAAAAAAGACCCACTTTGTAGTTGTATTGTTTTCTCCCCCTCTAGCCTCCTTCGAAATGAGCACAAGGCAGTCCCTCGAGTATTTTTTTCCCCTCTTTTTTTGACACACCGGGTTTTCCCGGTGTCTGACACCGGGACACCGGGTTTTTAAAGTCCCCTGGCAGATTTGCAGGGTAAAACTGTTCGTTGCTCGCCACAGTTAAGGCACTCTGGGCACTCTGGGTACCGTGGGTAGTGAGGTTATTCGTATGATGGAGTTTTAGTTGGCGGAAACCGGCTGTATTGTGCAGCACGTGAGCAATCAGCTGAGCGACTTAAAGAATTGGGGCTATAAACGGCCTCACGTGACAGTTGGGCGGTGGAATTTGACTGTTGCAACAATACTCGAGCAATGGCTGTATACGGTCGGGTGGCGTGAGGCGGCCTTTCATCATCAACTGACCAAAGGAGATGAAACCGATGAGACAAGAGTCTTGTTGTTCTTCGCGTGCACGGGGCTTAAACCTCTCTTCGCTTTATACTTCATGTGCAACCGCTGTTCCGGAAACGTTGCCAGGCCAATTTCAGCTTGCCCGGCGGTTGTGTGGCACCGCGCGCGCGCAGCCAGGCGGCGCGCGAAAAAGCGACATCTTCGCGGAGCTCGCACGCGAAGTTGACGAAGAGTTTGCGGCCCTTGGTCTCGCGTGCACAATCCAGCAATTCGACGCCGAGGTGAAGTTCTTGTACGGCTACCCGCACACCGCCTTCATCACCACAGACGTCACCACCAACATACGCTGCCCAGGCATTCCCGCAGAGAGCAAGGCAGACAGCTCCACGAGCAGTTGAAGGCTGACTGGCAAGCCTTCCACAGCGTCAGCACGGCGCCCGCCCCCCTGGAGCATGTATCCGCCCACTTGATGACAAGCGCCGAGCTGAGGCAGTGCTTGTACATCTATAGGCCTGATGAGCTCGATCACTTGCTGGGTGAGGACAGCTGGAGCACTTCCAACCAGTAACCCCGTCCACGCTCACAACGAGTTCCCGCCCAGTACATCGCGATCAGAAAACCGTCAAAAAAGGTCTGCTATGCGGACCAAGAAATAGTCCAACTTTTTCCAGATTTCCAAACTGCCTCTTCTATTCAAGGTACCGCTTGTATTCAAGGTACCTCGTGTATTCGACCCCCCCCCCAGTAAAGTTTTGTTGAAGTGAAATCTGGGTTCAGTGGCAGGCGCTTACGCCGGCCACTGAACCCAGATTTGCCTGTGTTTCGTGTGGGCGACAGCACATTTACCTCCTTGTGTTTGTGTGATTTGTCGTGTAGGGGTAGACCCGCATGACCTCACGTCCGTTCAACACGTGATTCGGTAGTTGCAGCACTTGGGATCGCACTTCGGTTCTTTGTCTGGCAGTTATTGTCGAGCATTTCCTTCCAAGCTGGCGCTTATTGTTGTTGTTGAACGCTTACGCCCGCCACTAAACCCAGATTTACCTGTGTTTCGTGTAGGCTACGGCACGTTTACCTCCTTGTGTTTGTGTGAGTTGTCGTGCAGGGGTAGACCCGCATGACCTCACGTCCGTTCAACACGTGATTCGGTAGTTACAGCACTTGGGATCCCTTCGGTTCTTTGTCTGGCAGTTATTGTCGAGCATTCCTTCCAAGCTGGCGCTTACTGTTGTTGTTGAACGCTTGCGCCCGCCACTAAACCCAGATTTAGCTGTGTTTCGTGTAGGCTACGGCACGTTTACCTCCTTTGGCAACTGGCAGTCTCCTCAAGCATTTTTCCTGCAAATCAGGTTCCTACAAAACGGGAAAAAAGGGAGGGGTCGTACTTGTTGTCCAACGACTTTTCGATGTCGAACGCGAGGCCTTCCGCTTCTTCGAGGGCGGCGCTGGGCGGCGATGAGTGCGCGCCGGACACAGGGGAGTCCGACAGACCGGGGGTCACTGGCTCGAGCGGCTCGGAACGGCAGGTGAGGAGGTCCTGGAAGAAGTTGGTGCCCGCCGCGAAGTTGAACGTCAGAGAGTCGTCGGCCTCCTTGCTGTCCGACGACGAGCTCAGGCCCTCGTCGGAGCCAGCCGGCGACCCGGGCGCAAGCATCTCCCGCAGCGGCAGCGCCACTTTTTTGGCCGGCTTCGCCTTCGGCCCGGCCTTCGCGGCCGCCGCCTTCACCAAACCGCCCTTCACCGCCTCCAGCTGCTCGCTGCGCGCCCACAGCTTCTGGTGCGAGAGGACGCCGCTCAGCGGGGTCCGGCCTTTGTAGCCGGTGCCTTCGCAGGTTTCCCAGCGGAGGAGGGCCGCGTAGCAGTGGTTGAGTTGCACCTGGATCTGGAACGTCCGGACGCAGCCGGAGGCGAGGTTGCCCGTGGGGTCCTGCGGGTCGATGACGACGAGGAGGTCCGGAGAGTTCTTCCGGAGGATGCCAGCGCCGGCGGCGCTGATCGCGAAGCGGCTGAAGTCGAACTCCTTGCCGTAGAACTTGCAGAACTGCAGCAGCAGCTGCCCGGCGCTCTTCGCGGCGAACGCCGTCGCGACGTATCCAAGCATCGCGAGCAACGCGTACGCCGAGAGCCCGCCGGTGTTGACTTCCAGGTTGCCCGTCTGCGTCAGGATCTGGCGGAGGACGGAGTAGACGGCGCGCGCGGCCTTCTGCCTGTGCAGGATGCGGTTGCAAAACGCGACCGACGCCTGCGCCGCCGCGGACCCCGTCCCCCTGTGCAGCGAAATGTTGACGGTGATGCCCGCCGGCGACTCCACCTGCGCGAAGGCAGTAGACGCGTCGTTGCACATCAGGGACTTGATGGTGCTGACGGACGAAAACGCCTGCTTGATCTGCTTCTCCGAGATCGCGCCGCACCTGTCGAGCATGACGTCGATCGAGCTCGACGCAGTAGCGGTTCCGATGGCGAAGGACCCGTACTTCATGAAGCTCACGGCCGGCCACGTCTTGCGGGCGAGGTTCTCGATGACGGAGCAGAACGTCTCGCGCTTTTCGACCTCCGCAGGCGTCAGCTGCATGAACCGGTGGAACGCGGCGATCTCTTCGTTGAGCATCACGACGCTTTTGTCAACGCCCTTCGGGTACCACGGCGTGCTCACGACGACGGCGTGTTCAACCACCCTCCCGGCGATGTTCGTGTTGGGTCCAGCGGAGCCCGGGACCCCTGTGACCGCTCCCCTCGGCGCGAACTTCGACGTGATCGGCGCGAACTTCTGCGTCTTCGCCGGGGTTGGGCAGAGGAACGGCGACGTCAACCCGGGGAACCCGACCGCCGACACGTTCACAGGGGAGCCCTCGTGCGGCTGCTGCTGCTGCTGCAGGAGCGCCGCCGGCAGCGGGCCGGCGGCCGGCGAGCGGATCGAGAACGGGACGGCGTGCGGGTTGAGGCGCACGCTGCCGAGGCCGAACTCGTCGATCTCCGGGCACGACTCCATCGCCGGGCTGGTCATCGGCGACGGCGTGTCCTCTCCTCCGAAGCCGACGACCGGCTTGAAGGCCTCGGCCTGCGGGTTGAGGCGAAGGTATCCCATGGACATCGCGGAAGAGGGTGTGTGGGGGGTGGGGTGTCTTCTTTTTCTCTCTCTCTCTCTCTCTCTCTCTGACGAAGAACGCCTTTTTTTTTTTTCGCTTCTCCTGCTTTTTATATCTCTCTCTGTTCTGTTGCTCTCCTTTTCTTCTTGTTCTGTTTCGGCTTCTTTGGGCTCGAACGGATCAGAAAAAAAGGGGGTTTTTTTTTGGTTTTCTTCGTGCGGGTTTTTGTTGTTGTGTAGTGTAAAATGGGGGTTTTGTTTTTGTGTGGTACTGTGTAGTATCTTATCGAAGGGGGGTGTTATGCGGTCCCTGGTGTGGTGTGTGTTTGGTGGAGAGAGTCAGGAGAACCGAAGAAGTCGTAAACTCGACACACGCACGAGGGCAAAAGATGCGACACGATGCTCCATGTCCAATTGCTGTTGAAAACGGAAACCTTCTCCACTTAGGCCTTCAATGTTCTCCATTGAATATTCGCTGCAACAACCAAGATCTGCGCTCATCCACGCTCCATCGAGGCTCACGTCAACGACTTCGCGGCGTGGCTTTGTGATACCAGTACGCGGCCAACCTTGGGTGGATTGCTTGAGCATCATCCATTTTTTCGGGAGCCATCGTAAGCATGCTTGCATTCGCGGTTTCTAATCTGCCAAAGCGTCCTCCGAGTAACCTCGAGAATGCTCTCTTGACATCTTGGCAATGCACCTGCTGTAGCAACCGTGTTGCAACGTTTGGTTCCCCGCCGTACAATAGTGAGACCCGTCGTCGAGGGTCGGAAGCAGTCGTTCTATTGCGGCAAAGAAAAGGAGAAACAAGATCTCTTCGCTGGGTTTCCGGTACGTGAGACTGGGCTTTCACTGGAAAGTCGAAAGCGCGGTGGGGAGGAGACATAACAAAAGATGTACTCGGGTTACGGCTTCGTGTTTCTCTAATGACGACGATCAATGTTCCTGAGAGGCAAGACTACGTGTCCCTGTGAGAGCCTCGAACGGGGGAGTCAGGCAGTCTCTGCATTGCGCTGCTTTGCAAATCAACAACACAGCATGAGCGGCTGTGTGAGGGAAAAGAGTCCTGCACCACAGTATGTTCTTCTTAGTCGGTTAATATTGATCACCTAAGCGTTAGCTAAGACTCGCGTCTTTTACGACAACAAATACTCGAACTAAGTTACAAAGTAGAGGGCCGGATGATCACAGGACGCAAAGATCTTCCAACAGAACATGTAGTAGTCGCTGCTACCAGTATTCAATACTGACAGTAGGCAACGGCGCACGCAGACTTCGAAGGCCGAGGTTCCGCTCCGCCAGTCCCAGAGGGAACACGTGCAGTACCAGACGGCTAATATACATGGCGCCATAATTCGGAGTTCGTACGTGCAGGTGCCGCCAAGGCACGCGCCAGAAATGCTGACAAAGAGCGAGGTTGCGTTCGCCTAACTCTTCACGACCTTCCTCTCTGGTGCAAGCGGTGTTGAACTGTCGTCGAGGTCCGCCAAGTCCAGAGAGACAGCGAGTCGAGGCGAAGAGCGTCTCCAAAGCAGCGCCAAGCTTCGCCGCCGAAGCAAAAGACGGCAGCGGCAGCTGATGGAAGCACGTGTGCGCGTAGAATCGCGACGATTTGAACCGGTGGCGAGAGGTCGCCGGTCGCGGAAGTGCACGAACCTTCTGGTGGTTGAGCACGGACCCGCCAAGGCCGGTGAGACAGCGATCGAGGCCAAGACCGTCGCCAAAGCAGTCCGCAGCTTCGCCGCCGAAGCAACAGACGAGGGGTCGCGTCGGCTTCCTTCCAGTTGCGGACGTCTCTCCGTGGTGCAAGCGGGCGTTGATCACGGAGTGAGTTTCACACGTCGTCAAGGTCCGCCAAGGCTGGTGAGACAGCGATCGATACCAAGACCGTCTCCAAAGCTTCGCTGCCGAAGCAAAAGACGGCAGCGACAGCTGGTGGAAGCACGTGTGCGCGTAGAACCGCGACGATTTGAAGACCGAGATCCGCTTCGCAAGCCCCCCGTGCGGCAAGCTCGAGAGCCCCGTCGCACAGGTGGCGCGGGGTCGCGTCGGCTTCCTTCCAGCTGCGGAAGTGCATGGATCTCTCTCCGTGGTGCAAGCGGCGTTGATCACGGAGTGGGTTTCACACGTCGTCAAGGTCCGCCAAGGCTGGTGAGACAGCGATCGATGCCAAGACCGTCTCCAAAGCATTCCGCAGCTTCGCTGCCGAAGCAAAAGACGGCAGCGACAGCTGGTGGAAGCACGTGTGCGCGTAGAACCACGACGACTTGAAGACCGAGATCCGCTTCGCAAGCCCCCCGTGCGGCAAGCTCGAGAGCCCCGTGCACAGCCGCAGGAACGCGCGCAGGCCCGAAACGGGCAGCTGCCGCAGGACGGCGCACAGGTGGCGCGGGGTCGCGTCGGCTTCCTTCCAGCTGCGGAAGTGCATGGATCTCTCTCCGTGGTGCAAGCGGCGTTGATCACGGAGTGGGTTTCACACGTCGTCAAGGTCCGCCAAGGCTGGTGAGACAGCGATCGATGCCAAGACCGTCTCCAAAGCATTCCGCAGCTTCGCTGCCGAAGCAAAAGACGGCAGCGACAGCTGGTGGAAGCACGTGTGCGCGTAGAACCGCGACGATTTGAAGACCGAGATCCGCTTCGCAAGCCCCCCGTGCGGCAAGCTCGAGAGCCCCGTGCACAGCCGCAGGAACGCGCGCAGACCCGAAACGGGCAGCTGCCGCAGGACGGCGCACAGGTGGCGCGGGGTCGCGTCGGCTTCCTTCCAGCTGCGGAAGTGCATGCTCGCCAGCACCGCTTCGGCGCTGAGCGTCGGCTCCCCGCCCAGCAGGAACCGGGCGTCCCGCCACGACAGGAGGGCCACCGCAGACGCGTCGTCGAACGCCTCCCAGCAGTACCCGGCCCGCAGCGCCATCAAACCCTCCCACCGGCACCCCACCAGCTTCCACCGACACACGCCTTCGACGTACGCTTCCAACTGCGCCGCGGTCTCCACCTTCGCGCCCCGGCCCCCGTCCAAGTACAGCTCTAATTCTGCAAGCCAGCACATTTTCCCTGCGCCCCCTTCCTCCACGGCGCTTCGCCACAGCTTCTCTAGCTGCTCGGCGTGTTGCCCGTCGAATCTTTTCAGCTCGTCCAGCCATTCAGCCGCGGACGACGGAAGCCCGTGGTTCCGGCAGAAGCTGTTGAACGGCGGCGGCACCCTGCCGCCGCCCGCGGGCCCCGGGTACATGCCGGAAAAAAAAGGCCGCTAGGGGCGCGGTCGCGGCGGCCGGGAGCGCGAGGAAGCGGAAGAACACGGGCGGAAACGGCAGGTGCACGCACCGGTTGTCGACGAGGCACTTCAGGAGGAGCCGGCCGAGGGCGCGCAGTAGGCGGGGCGGGTGCGTAGGGTGCGGTAGGTACGCCGGGGACCCGGCGTCGGAGACGGAGGAGGCGCAGGTGGACAGGAACTCGGACGTGAACACGTTGCAAAGCTCGTTGGCGAGGCCTCCGAAGTCGGCGGCGTTCTCGCCGGCGAACGTGACGGTGAGGGGGCGGAGCAGATCGTCCGCCGCCGACATGTCCGCCAGGGCGTCAACGACGTCGGCCACGAGGGTTTCCCGGTGGATGACGACGTGGTACCCTTCGCGGTCTCGGGTCAACTGCTTGAAGTACCCCTTCACCAGCCGCGCCCGGCACGCCCGGTCGACGACGGAGCGCTGCTCGCCGTCGGGCCACGCGCCCAGGTCGCGCCAGAGCCCCTCTTCGACGACCATCTCCAGCGGCTGCAGCCGCTCTGCCGCCGGCCCCGTCATCACCTCGACCAGCGGCGAGAGCAGCCACTCCTCCGCCGACCCTGACGGGCACCAACGCCGCGCCGGTCGGAGCGAAAACGTCGGGAAATCCGCTTCGAAGTCCGACTGCCGACTCCCTGCTGACGCCAGCCACTCCACCAGCTTGCCTATCCTGTACACCGCGGTCACCCCGTCAGGTTCCTGACTGTCAAGAGGATTGCCCGGTTTCGGTGAGCCTGAGACAAGGCTTGCGCTTGATGCTCCCTTGGGCCCCGGGTGGCTTTCGATGGTCGACGGCGGCCAGCCGATGGCGGCCTCCACGACAGCCCGGCATTCCAGAAGAGTTTCGCCCGGCGGCGGCTCAGACCCGTCGGTGCCGCTGCGCGGCGGGTCGGATCCACGGGGCGATGACCCCGGCGGGGCCGCCTCCCCGCGGCGGGCGCTGCCAGGCAACGGCTGAAGCTTCTGCAGAACTCCTCCCGCCGGCCCGCGCCAGCCGTTCGCACTTCGAACGGCCCCGTCAGATGTGCTGAGCGGTGCCGGTTGGGCCGCGCCGCGGCGGCTGCCGCCGCCGGGGGAGCCGTCGCGCAGGCTTCCCGCCGTCGGTCCGGACGCAGGCCACTCCAGAAGACTTTCGCCCGGCGGCGGGTCGGATCCACGGGGCGACGACACCGGTGGCACCGCCTCCCCGCGGTTGGTGCTGTCAGGCAACGGCTGAAGCTTCTGCAGACCTCCCCCGACCGGCCCGCGCCAGCTGTCCGGTGCCGGCTGGGCCGCGCCGCGGCGGCCGCCGCCGCCGGGGGAAGGCCGACCGTCGCGCAGGATTGATCCGGACGCAGGCCATCCGAGGGCGGAGCGGAGTGCCACCGAGCAGTCTCCGCGGCATCGTTCCGACACTTCTCCGCCGGCAGCCCGGGCCGCGCCGACCACTGCGTGCGAGAAGGGACTCGGCGCCCCCGGCTTGCGGAGGATGAAGATGTTGTCCGGGGATATAAGCTCCGACACGGTCCGGCTGCCGTCGCACGACGCCTGGTGGACTGCGCAGAGCAGACGACGTGCCAGCTGCGCGATGTGCCGGGGGTCGATGGAAGCGCTGCGGGAGCGCTGCCGCAGCGCGTACTCAGCGAGGGTGCACGAGAACGGCTCCGAAAGGGCGAGCACCCGGTCAGAGGCAACGGCGGCGACCGCGCGGCACCGCAGGAAGAACTGCGGGGGATCCGCGGGGGCCGCGGCGGCCGCCGCAACCAGCTTGACCAGCCGGCGGCGGCCGTCGGAGTCACACACGATGTCCCGCGGCGCGGAGCCGCCCGCGCCGGGCGCGCCCGGGGGGCCGCGATCACTCACCGCAGGGCCGGCGATTTCCCGCGGGGCGCCCGGGAGGTTTGCGCTGTTTTTGACTTCGGGCTGGCCCGTGGCCGGCCGGGGCCGGAGGGGGCCGGGGTGTGCCGCGTTGGAGCCGTGCTTGGCTGTGTAAACCGCTGCTTTTTCGCCGTCACCGTTGTCGTCTGGCGGGCACCCCGTGGTGTCATTCGCCGTGCAGCCTTCTGCTTGCGCGACACTTCGACCTTCTCGCGTGCGACGGCAGCTGCTTATAGCTTCGGGTTGGCCAGTGGCCGGCCGGGGCCGGAGGGGGGCGGGGTTGGGTCTGTGCTTCACTGTCTTCATCACCGCTTTTTCATCATCCTTGTAGGCTGGCGGGCAAACTGTGGCGCTATCCGCCGTGCAGCCTTCTGGGTGCGCGCCACTGCGTGTTTCTTGCTGGCTGCTTATAGCTTCGGGTTGACCAGTGACCGGCCGGGGCCGGAGGATGGCGGGGTACGCCGCATTGGATCTATGCCTGGCTGCATTACACGTCTGTATCACTGCTTTCTCATCATCGTCGTCCGGCGGGCAATCCGCGGCGTTCTTCGCCGTGCGGGCTTCTGGCCGCGCGCCACCGTGTATTTCTCGCAGGCGACCCTTGCTCGCTTCGGACTGGCCCGTGGCCGGCCGGGGCCGGAGAGGCGCGGGGTATACCACGTTGGATCCGTGGCTGCCTCCCCGCATCACTGATTTGTCTTCGCCATCGTCGTCGTCTGGCGGACAACCCGTGGCGCTATCCGCCGTGCAGCCTTCTGGGTGCGCTTCCCTGTGTCCTTCTCGCAGGCGACCGCAGCTGTTTATAGCTTCGGGTTGACCAGTGGCCGGCCGGGGCCGGAGGGGGGCGGGGTTGGGTCTGTACTTCACTGTATTCGTCACCGCTTTTTCATCATCATCGTAGGCCGGCGGGCAAACTGCGGCGCTATCCGCCGTGCAGCCTTCTGGGTGCGCGTCACTGTGTCCTTCTCGCAGGCGACCGCAGCTGTTCATAGCCTCGGGTTGACCAGTGCCAGGCCGGGCCCGGACGGGGACTGGGTACGCCACGTTTGCTCTGTGCTCGGCTGCCCGCCCATCATCGTTCGCCGCTCCCAGCGTCTCGCCACGTCCGTCTCGCAGTCGGTGGCAGCCGGTCTTAGCCCCGGGTTGCCCCGCGGCCGGCCGGAGGCGGAGCGCCTCCGGGCACGCCGGACCGGATTCGGGGCCCGTTCGCACGGCGGCCCGCGCAGCCGCCGCCGTGTCGGGTCTGCGCGCGGAGGAGCGAGCGCAGTGCTTGCCGCCCGGCGGCTCCGGTGCGAGGTGCGCGGGGGCCGCCGCCGCTGTGGGCTGGGGGGCGTCGTGTGATGGTCTGGCTTGAAAGGAATTGGAAAGGTTGAAAAAGGAGTTGGGTGTTGGCTGGGGGGCGGCGCTCGGCTCGCGCCCGCCGCGGCCGGAGGCCGGAGCTGCCGTCAAGCCCGAAGCGCCCGCCGCCGTTTCGGCCCTTGGAGGAGAAGGAGCGGGCTGCGGCGGTTCGAACGGCCACACGTCCTCCGCGCCGCTGCGGGCCGCCGCAGCGGTGGACACGCCGTCGGAATTGCCGACTCGAGTTCCTCGAGCCTGGGCAGGTCTGCGCGTATCGGGGATAGCCATCGCTGGCGACTGGGGCTTGACGGCGGCGGAAGTGAAGCAGCGCCCGCCCAGTTGACACGGACTGTGCTCCGGCGGCACAGTGGACGCGTGGCCGTGCAAACCGCCGCAGCCCGCTCCTTCTCCCAAACGGACTGAAACGGCGGCGGGGTTGACAGCAGCGGAAGCAGAGCAGCGCCCGCGCAGCTGAGACGGACGGGCTGCTGACGCGCTGTGCTCCGGCAGCGCGGTGGACGCGTGGCTGTTCAAACCGCCGCAGCCCGCTTCTCCCACACGGACTGAAACGGCGGCTGGCGCTTTGGGGTTGACAGCAGCGGAAGCAGAGCAGCGCCCGTCCAACCGAAGCGGAAGCGTGGTCGAAGCGCTGGGCTCCGGCGGCACGGCGAGCGCGTGGCGGTTCGACCCGCCGGAGCTCGCACCTTCGCCTACGCGAGCCGAAACGGCGGCCGGCGCTTCGGTTGCCGGGACGTCGGGCCCCGCGAGCGGCACGAAGGACGAAGCGCCAACAGGCGCGGGGGCACCTCCAAACGGAAGCCCCCACGGCTGCCTCTTCGCCCGCGCGCCGCTTCCGGCGGCCCGCCGCAGCCCCCGGGCGCCGCCCGCGAAGGAGTGCGCCGCGGTCTTCGGCCGCCAGCGGGCGGCCGGGTGCTTTCCTGCGGGCCCGGGCCGGAGCAAACTGCCGGGTACCGCGGCCGCGGCCCTGTTGCCGCCGGCGCCCCCGTGGAACCGGGCGGTGCACGGCCGAAGGGCCTCCCTCTCGGGAGAGGCCGCCGACGGAGTCGGGGGGTGCAACGAGGACAGCGGCGGCGGCGCGTCGAGCCCCGGCACCCGTGGCTTGGTTCTCGAGAAGCCAACACCCTCCTTCTCCTGGTTTACTGGCTGGGTTGTCCTGCTGTGGTTTTGAGGTCCGATTCCCGCAGTGTGACTGAGACAACCACCCTTCCCGAGCGGGGCGGACCCCTCGGGGGACTCCGGCCGCGACCCGCGCCCGCCGTCTGGGTTGAAGCGCAAAAAGTCTCCGGCAAGAACCTGCATCGCCGGCGTCGCGGGTTCCTCTTTGCACGCGATGGGTCCGCCGAGCCCCGGCACCCGCCGGCAACCCCCTTCGGCGGACCCCCGCTGCGCGGAAGCCGCTCGGGCCGCAACGCGGGCGGCAGCGCGTGCACTCCGGGTGGCTGTGTGTGCACTCTGGGTGGCTGTGTGTGCACTCTGAGTGGCTGTGTGTGCACTCTGGGTGGCTGTGTGTGCACTCTGAGTGGCTGTGTGTGCACTCTGGGTGGCTGTTTGTGCACTCTGGGTGGCTGTGTGTGCACTCTGGGTGGCTGTGTGTGTGCACTCTGGGTGGCTGTGTGTGCACTCTGGGTGGCTGTGTGTGCACTCTGGGCACTCTGGGAGGCTGTGTGTGCACTCTGGGAGGCTGTGTGTGCACTCTGGGAGGCTGTGTGTGCACTCTGGGAGGCTGTGTGTGCACTCTGAGTGGCTGTGTGTGCACTCTGAGTGGCTGTGTGTGCACTCTGGGTGGCTGTTTGTGCACTCTGGGTGGCTGTTTGTGCACTCTGGGTGGCTGTGTGTGCACTCTGGGAGGCTGTGTGTGCACTCTGGGTGGCTGTTTGTGCACTCTGGGTGGCTGTGTGTGCACTCTGGGTGGCTGTGTGCGCACCCTCGGAGCCGCCGGCACTCGGCAGGAGGCCGCCCTGGGCGGCGGTGAACCGGGGGAAGCCGGGCCGGGCGGCGCCGTCGCAAGCCGCGGGATGCCCGGGGTGGTTCGGAAGAGCCGCGGCGGGCGCAAGCGGGCTTGGCGGAGGCTGCGCTGCTGGGACGGTGGAAGCCTTCTCGCAACAGGTGGCATTCGCTGCTGGAACGATGGAGGAAGCCTTCTCGCAACACATGGCATTCTCGAATTGACCCGGAAGAAGCGCCGGGTTGGACACAACCGGGCTTGGCGGATGCTGCGCTGCTGGAACGATGGAGGAAGCCTTCTTGCAACACATGGCATTCTCGAATTGACCCGGAAGAAGAGCCAGGTTGGGCACAAGCGGGCTTGGTGGATGCCGCGCTGCTGGAACGATGGAAGCCTTCTCGCAACACGTAAAATTCTCGAATTGACCTTGAAGAAGAGCCGGATTGCGCACAAGCGGGCTTGGTGGATGCGCCGCCGGAACGACGGCATCCTTCTTGCAAACGGTGGGACTCTCGCGGCGACCCGGAAATTCCGGATCGGGGGGCGCAAGCGGCGCCGCGGAAGCCTTCTCGCAGAGCGCCGGATTTTCGAGCAGGAACGATGGGCCTTTCGCCGGGCCAGGTGGATGATCCACGCCCCCGCTGCGACCGTGGGGCAGGGCAGCCGGCACGGCTTCGTGGTAGTGGGACAAGGCGCGGGCAGTACCGCAGGATGCGTCGAAAAGGTACAGCGACGCCAACAGAGCGGAGCGCTGGCCGAGTGGGACCCTGCGAGCAGTGTGATCGGGGGTGCTGGCAGCGTGCTCAGCCCACTGCAGCAACGCTTCCGCGGGCGCGGAGGGCGCGCGCAGGTCCGCCTCCTTGCGGAGCCACGGCAGCGCGGCGCGGGCGTCGCCGAGGAGGAGGAGGGCCACCGCGAGGTTGCGGCAGACGGCTGCCTTGGCGGTCGTTTTCGACGGCGCCGGCAGCGGGAGGGCGAGCACGAGGCTCTCTTTGTACAGGGCGCCTGCTCTCGCACACTGGCCGTCCAGCAGCACCGCGGTGCCGAGGTTCGCGTGCGCGGCGATCGTCAGCCAGTCGCTGCCGCTGGGCGAGGTGAGCAGAGGGAGGTACATGTCGATTGCGGTCTTTGGATCAACGAGCCACGCCGTCAACACTGCGTTGGCTTTGCGGATGCGATCTTCGACGAAGCCCGCGGGCGCGAACAACGGCGAGTCGACGGCAGGCGTCCCGTCTGCCAGCTCCAAGTCCGAACTCTGAAAAAATTCGGGTCCGAATTTCGGGCCCCAACTTGCTGCGGGTTTCGGGTCCGAGTTCTGTCGGGCCGACTTTTGCAACCCAGCTGCCGTGGCGGGTCCGATTTTGGGGTCGCCGTGGGCGGTGCCGGGCCAAGCGCAGTTCCGCCCAGACCCGCGCGCGCTGTTCGCTCTCCGCGCCCGGTGGGCGGCGCTCCATGATATCGCGCAACCTTTCGATACCATGCCCCCCCTGCCCGTCCGCTCCTGTTTGTTGCTTGCTGTTTGCTGAACGGGTCGCTTTTCTGATCATTTTCTTTTCAGCCTCGGCCAATTCTGGGCTTGGGTATCGGGATCTCCGGGACATTTTTCGGAAGATCTACGAAGTTGCGTGCCGGGCGACGCGCGGCAGCGGCGGGTCCGAATTTTGGGTCCCAACTTGCTGCGAGCTTCGGGTCCGATTTCTGGTGGGCCAATTCTTGCGACCCAGCTGCCGTGGCGGGTCCGATGTTGGAGTCGCCGCGGGCCGGGTGGGCCGCGGTGCCGGGCCATGATATCGTGCAACCTTTCGATACCATGCCCCCCTGCCCCACCGCTCCTGTTTGTTGCTTGCTGTTTGCTGAACGGGTCGTTTTTCTGATTTCTGGTGTCCTCCGGCCATTTCTTTTTCAGCCTAGGCCAATTTTGGGCTTGTTTATCGGGATCTCCGGGACAGTTTTCGGAAGATCTACGAAGTTGCGTGCCGGGCCACGCGCCGCAGCGGCCGGCGCGGTGGGCGGCGCTCCATGCTATCGTGCAACGTTTTGATACCGTGCCCAGACGCGGCTCCCGACCTTTCACCCTCTGCCCCTCCTGTTTAGCGAAGGGTCTGCTATTACTACGATAGGTTCCTCTTAGGGTCGTGCGCAGGGTCTACATAGGATTTCTGGCATCATACGCTCTGCAGGTACCGTCAACTGCGCGTCTCGGGTACAGCAGCGTGGTTCCAAACAGCAAAGGCGAAGCGGAGCGCAAGGTTTGGCTCTACAAACAATTCTTTCTTGCTTTTGTTGACAACCGGAGTACTCACACGCGGGGGGGCTGTGGAGGGAGAAGCGAATTTTTTGGAAGAGAGAAGAAGGGAGAGACGAGAGGACCGCCTTTCCGGGGAGTCCGCGGTCGCCTCACTACTACCTTGCACTACTACGGCGGGCGTAAGTTGTTGCGTCGGAGGGCCCTGCGGATAGCGGCCTCGCAACCGTGGGTGACGGCACCGATGTCGCCCCAGCCGGAGGTGCTTGGAATGGCTGTGTGTCCAATCTGCATCGTGTTCCGATCGGTCAAGCGACGGATACACAACGCGGACCATCATCAGCCGGGTGCTTTCTCCGTGCCCCCCTACGCTGTAGTCTTAGCAGACTGCTGCCCTGTGTTAGCGAAAGCTTGAGAGGATGCGGAACAAAGCAAGCGCTGCTTGCGCTCTGCATCCAGATCGCCGGCAAGTGCGTTGCTGACTACCGACGCACGAGAACATGGTGGTTCTGGTTGTGACAAGCTACGAACAGCCGCCATGACAAACCGGGCTCACGCCGCCTTAGGTTCCGCAAGCAGGACGACGTCTGCTACGAGCAGTGTCAGAGCAACCAGTTGAAAAAGTACTCGAGGGACTGCCTTGTGCTCATTTCGAAGGAGGCTAGAGGGGGAGAAAACAATACAACTGCAAAGTGGGTCTTTTTCGTTGAACGCTTACGCCCGCCACTGAACCCAGATTTCCCTGTGTTTCGTGTGGGCTACAGCACATTTACCTCCTTTGATTTATCACAACTGGCAGTCTCCTCAAGCATTTCCTGCAAAGCGGGTGCTTATACAAAAAAAAAAAACGGGTCGTGCGCTTCCTTTGTTTGCGCACTTCTTTTTAACCTGTTTTGTTCATCTAACGGGAGTGAGGATAGTACGCTGCCACCGATCGGTTTTTGTTCTTGACAGGTTTTCTTGGGGGGAGGGGGCGGAAAAACTACTCGTAGAGGAAGCATACATAAACAGAAAGAAGAAGGGCTATGACGAAAGGTACAAGTTGGCATTCTGTTCGTGGCCAACGGCTTGCGGATTCTGGGCGTGTTTTATTGTTTTTGTTTTCGGGAAGTCAACCCGTGCCGTCTTTGGAAAACTCACTTCGGGCGGCTGCGTTTCCGGCAAGAACAGACTTTGTTGTGGGTGTGTCTAGGCATCGCGTTTGCCGATCTCTCTCTAGCCTCCTACTGAATCTTGGTCGATTTCGCGTTCAATCGCAGTGAGCTCGAGATTCCGCTGGATCAGACGATGCTTTTCTGTGTGGTGTGTGTGGTGCATGATGAAGCACTTCGTCGTTGGCTTCGTTTAACTTTTCATGTGCCACGATTCGGAATTCTAGATACATCTTCGACATTGTATCGGGTTCAACGGGGTACCCGGTGCTATTAAGGTAGCGACAACAACAATGAAAGGTCCTAACGCACACCTGCGAGGAAGAGAGCCTCTTGATCGTGTATTCCTTGGCGTCTTTTCTGAGTCTTCTCAAGATACTCGGCCATGTTTTGCTCGAGCAGCTTCAGGCCTCGCTTGATATTCACGAGCTCGTTCTGTGGATGATTGAGTGTGTCAACTAGAAGTGTGACTGCTCATGATCGCTTTCCGCTGCAGTGAGCTAGCTACTCTGGCATGACCGGGAGAGAATGTTGGACATATAAGGGGCATTTTGAAAATATGTCGGACATATAAGGGACATTCTGAAAATATGTCGGACATATAGGGGGGGAGAGGATTATTACTATCGCGGAATTCTTTCCCGCAAATTTGGCTGGCTTCTCCCGTGTGAGTCTACGTGCCTGGTGTGGTAACGGTCGTCGGACTCGAAGGGACGACAACCCTGCCGGAGGGGGCAACACCCCTGCCGCGGCGGCGGCGAGGAGACGA